>JANVCC010000044.1:640803-696816 GCA_025345505.1 Todiramphus chloris collaris
GTATAAGCATATTTAGGAATTATGACTTGAAATAATACATAAGACTTTAGCTGAAGATAGAATTCTGTAAATTCAGGACTGAACTGTTGGCACAACAGTAGTCCAAGTGCTGTTATGAAATGGCTTTGCAGCTTTGAGCTCATAAAATTACATTATTCATTGCCTCTAAGATTAATGTACTTTTACCACAGAAATGATCTCAAATTTTGTCAAGTAATATAAAGAGCAGCTGCTTGACACATCATTAAAGAAACAAGTCTGCTTTTTTTTCATATTAAAGATAATCTTATTTTTAAAAATAATAATAATTAAAAAAAATCTGCTAAATCAAGGTGATTATAGGGCATCTGCATTCTCACTCATTTACACTAGATGACAAGAAACCATAAGAATGTTTTGCTTTGATTCCAGAGATATCTTTCAGACCTAGTACTGAAGAGTAAAATACCTAAGATAGCTGGAAAATAACTGGGTAGTGAGAAACACCTTCACGTTTTCATGTGGCAGGGGTGATCTAAACACAACTACAGGCTGGACAGAGAATGGCTTGAGAGCAGTCTTGAGAAGAAGGACGTGGGGGTGTCAGTTGATGGAAGACTCAACACAAGCCAGCAATGTGTGCTTGTAGCTCAAAAAGCCCTAACCATGTCCTGGGCTGCATCAAAAGAAGCGTGGCCAGCAGGTCAAGGGAGGTGATTCTCTTCCTCTGCTCTACTCTCTTGAGACCTCACCTGGAGTACTGGGTCCAGCTCTGGAGCCCCCAACAGAAGAGAAGGCTCTGGGGAGGCCTTACAGAGGCATTCCTGTACCTGAAGGGGACCTACAAGAAAGCTGTGAAGGAACTTTTTACAAGGACTTGTAGTGATAAAATGAGGGGTAATGGCTTTAAGCTGGATGACGGTAGATTTTGACTGTACATTAGAAAGAACTTCTTTACAGTGAGGGTGGTGAGACACTGAAACAGGTTGCCCTGGGAAGTTGTAGATGCTCGCTCCCTGGAAGTGTTCCAGGCCAGGTTGGACAGGGCCTTGAGCAACCTGGTCCAGTGGAAGGTGTCCCTGCCCATGGCAGGGGGGATTGGAACTAGATGATCTTTAAGGTCCCTTCCAACCAAAAACCATTCTATAATTATATGCAGAAGTTGGGGAGAAGTGACAGTTATCGAAAACTGTGTAAGAAATTTTGAGCAATGCACAAGTTTGTTTGGCAAGATGTGTTTTCAAAATCGTGCTGCTCTTGTTCCAGAATCTCTGCAATATCCTGTTTGAAATGGAGAGAAATTCATCTTTGAAAAATGTAATTGATTTAAAAGCATGTGTATGCACTTATCTTCACAGGTCCTGGACTAGTCTTTTCCACTCTCCCTCTTCCCAGAGGCAAAATTTTGTGGTACACCTTTCCAAAAGTACTAGCCTGCTCCTCGTGCAGTGTCCTGCAAGTGCACAAAAAGAGCTTACCCACGACATGAACATCTGAAAATAAGTATTAACTTGTACTACAGTCATTCCATTTCCTAAAACATAAACTGCCGTTTATACCAGATTTTAACCATCTTCTCACAAGAAAAGTTGTTTTTCCTGGAAGGACACTGTTAATTCTTCAACAAATACTTAAGACCCTCAGAAAAGGAGTGGGGTTTCACCTCCCCTTTTTTTTTTTTCCCCCCACCCTTTCCCCCAGATCCCCCTGGACTGGGGAAAAGAGAAGAGGGACAGGAGCAGTAAAACACAAGTCAATAGAAGATGGCAACATTAATATTACTAGGAGTAACCACAGTAACAATAAAAACACTCAAGAATGTCAAGGGGACCATGGGGAAAAAATAGGAAAGCAATGTAAGGAATACAGACAAGATCCAGTGACAACCATTATTTGCACACTCAATACTCAATCATGGCTGCATGATGACCACTGCCTACACCACTGCTATATTTTGCTAGAAGATAGAAACATTAATATCCTCCAATACCCTACAAAGCTCAAGATGTAAAGGGTTGAGGGAAGTGAGCTTTAAAATATTACAGCCTATATAACAAGGGAGTATCATAATAATGGTATGTGGGTTTTATCAGTTGAGAAGAGGTCAATACCAGCATTCACAGAAGAAACCCTTTCCTTTAGTCACTAAACACACCTCTCATGTCACAATCAAGTGCATCAATGAACTTCATATGACTTTGATCTGATTTCTTCTGAAGTCCCACGATTCTTGGAAATACAGTTTGTCAATCCATCATCACACTTCACAGTTTAGACTGCATCCTCCTTTGTATTACCAGTACGTTAACTTCTCTTGATCTTATGTACCATAACTCATCAGTGCCATCCAAAAAACACCCACATACAGAGTTGCTGATGCTTGACTTTGCTACTCAATAGTAAGCTGAAGAAAGTCTTCCATCTCAATCTGAGATAACAATCTAGAATTCACTACTGAAGACCCTATACTTTCTCCAAATACCATCTGTCAATGTCCCTGTAATTCAGGAGCTAGAACTCGGCAATGAAAACAGCAAGAGGTGCTTTTCTTTATGAAAAACATCCACCACATCATCTCCAAGCTAGCAAACAGCTTGTTGATAGGAGTATGGGGTAATAAGCCAGAAAAGTTGCTCCAAAAGCACATAACCTTGCTTCACAATACATGTTATGGCACTCACACAAGCATCTCACAAGCAGGTTAAGCAGAGAGGCTCCTTTAGTCACTAAGACATGCCTGGAGTAATCCAACGGTTTGCAGGGATAAAACAACAGGAATAATATCTATTCTTGCTCAAGTAACTAAAAAGGCAGCTCTAAAAAACTGTACATGACAGTAGTTTTGGGTGCAGGGGGAGGTACACACATTCATAGCTGATGAAGGAACCACAGAAGAGCTGAGGACAGATAATAAACACTTCATTTAAGAATGGATCCCAAACAGAACACACTTAGGCCCAACAGTTATAAGTTACTGCTTGTCTCCATGACAGACAAAAAAGGTACGCACTTTATTACTAAACCTGTAGCGTCAGTAATGACACAAAGAAAAGGACCCACATAAGTAGGTTAATCAAGAGCATCACTCCAGAACTATGAGGATCAACAAACTCCTTTTTCTACAGCCCATCTACTGGGCAATACAAGGTACAACAGTCACAGCTGGAGTTTTGAAAATTCTTGAACTCTTCTTTTGTTGCATCTGTCTCGTATTTTAGAACCTGATTTTGACTGTATATACCACAGTGACTGGCGAAGCTAAGAAATAAGATCACAGACAAAAAAAAAAGTGGAAGATGAGAACTTCAAAGGCATTTTAAAGAGTGTCTAAACCTGTGTTCTGTGCAACATTTAACTGCACCAGCAATTAACATCACAGACAAAAGAAGTCCTTGTAAAATATTAAGCATCCATGCTCTTTCAGCTAAGGGGAAAGAGCTCGCAAAAAATGCCCAGATATATCCAATGGCAAAGATGCCTTATGGAAAAATACTATTCAGGTAGTCTTTATAACTCATAACAGATGCGTACAAAGAGGCAATTAAACCCTCTCCTTTTAATCTAGCACAAATAACCCTTAAATAATTCTTATATCATGTTAAAAGGGTATATTTTAAACTGTTCTCAAAGGAACACTATAAGCATTTCATCATCCACCATCATCACATTTCTCACATCTTTGACAGTGAGGAGAGATCAGTCAGCTTCACCATGATCCAGGCACTCCTAGGGTAGGATTCAAGCAATTAAAGTACAATAGAAGCAAACATACTGTATAACCCTCATTTAAGCTTTTTAATCTCAGTTTTGAAGGCTTAACTTCTCATGACCCAGTCTTGAAAACATTTAGATGTTTGTAATTGTATAAAGCTTTCAGTGGCCCCAAAAAGCTACCAACAGTATGACAGTCACCCTCGTTACTCTTAACAACTATTTTATCTCCAGTTTCTTTACACTGGCAAACACAATTAAGGAAACTTTGCCACTGACACCTCCAATTGTCTGGAGTAACATTACAAGAAGTGATTCTAAGGGCCAGAAGAGGCAATTGTGCCAACTAGGCTAGTTATAAGCAGACAGCCTCTGGGTCACAGCATGAAGCCTTCCTCAGATCAAAGTTACTGCTCCACTATTCAGCAACAAGCAGCTGTTTTGGGTAAGCATATAAAAGCTATAGAAAAGACAAAGCCATTTTTCAGTCACTTACACTGTCTCCACAAATGCCAAAACTCAACCTTTTCATTCCCACAACTGACCAAGGAATTAGCTAGGGTGAGAAAATAAATCAGTCACTGGAGGAGAGCACGTATTTATCCTCCCAGCCCCTCGTTAACTAGAAGGCTAAATTCATAAAGTCACACTGGAAAACATGGAGCTACAGCTACATATGGCAGCTGGAGGACACAAGGCTAGCGCTGAGAAGTTGATCCACGTTAGGAAGACATGCACATGTCAGAGAGGAGAGACAGCCCTACGGGAAGAAGCTATTTCAACTGATCTCCCTTCTACCCAATCCTGCTCCACAGGGACCCGCTTGCCGCCAGAGCTGCCTTACCAGAGAGGAAGGCACTTACCTGTGCCGGTGCTCGTCGTGCCCTTGCCCGTGGATAAGGAAGCCGCCGAGGTTCTTGTCCCCTTTGCTGGTGTCCACGTGAGGAATGAGCACATCCTCCAAGCCCAGGTCAAAACGCTTGTGCTTCGAGGAGTCGGGGAGGAAGAAGAACGCCCCGAAGCAGAGGGTGATGAAGGCACTAAGAATAAGGAGCAGGATAAATTTTTCGGAGAGTCTCAAGGTAGCTCTGTGGTGCGGGAAGGCGGAGGCCCCCAGGTTCAGGGGGGGCAGCCGCCGCCCGGAGAGCGGCAGCAGGGCGGGAGTGGTCATCCTTCCGCTAGCGACCACCCTGCGGGGCACGGCTCACCGCCTCAGCCCCTGCGAAGGGCGGCCCTGGAAGAGCGGGCCCGGCTTGGCCCGGTCGCCTCCCGGCCCGGCGCGGGGACTGGGGGCGGCTTCACCATCCTCCCCAGGGGCGCCGGGCCGCGTCCTCCCTTCGGCCGTCGAACAACTGCGCGGGGGAAGGGAGGGGAAGGGGGGGCCGGGCCGCCCCAACGGCCCCCGCCCCCCCGGAGGCTCGGTCGCCCCGCTAACGGCGCTCCCCCCTCCCTCGCCTCGGGGGCAACAGGGCCCGAGCGGGTGGCTCCGGTCAGCGGCGCTCTCCAAGCTCCGCGTCCGCCCGGCTGCGGGACGCCGCTGGCAGCGACAAGCGGCAGCGCGCTGCTGGAGGCTCGGCCTGGCGCGCAGCGTCCCTCCGCCCGCCTCTCTTTGGTCGGGCCGAGCGGAGGCTCATCCCCGCCGCGCCGCCCCGCTGCAAACGGCGAACGGCGCCGGGAACGGCCACCGCAATTCCACTCTGGACCCTGTTCCCCGCCTCCACGGCGCGTGCGCGGCGGCCAGTGGCGCAGGCGCGCTAGGGAAAGCGAGGCCTGGAGGAAGCTGCTGCCAAGAGAGGCACGCCCCTTCAGCGGGAGAGGTGGGACCGGAGGCAGTCCTCGCCGCTGCCGGAGGCCGGGGTCGGCCCGGCTAAAGCCCAGCGGAGCGGAGCAGAGGAGAAGAGGCCGCTGAGTGGCGCTAGCGCTGGTGTCTCTTTTGGCCTCGCTCTCAGTCGGGTCGGCGGCGCCGGTGAAGGCGGCGGGTCAGGTAGCAAAGCCCCAGGTGCTTCTTTGGAACACGTGGCGCGGACCTGGCTGAGCATCGGGCTCTGTAATCGTCCTGGGGACCTCTTAAGAGAGGGCCCCCTGGAGGAGTAACAGCTCTCTCTAGCACGGCAGATGCATACCCCAACTACACCGAGTTGTGGTATGAGTACACGTAATGGGTACTGGTGCCCCACGAAGGCATCGGGTTGTGTGTCCCCTGGTAGGGTTGTTTTAGTTTATCAAAGGGGACCGGCCTGGGTGGCAGAACACGCTGCCTGCAGCAGCTCTCCTGGGACAGCTGAGGGCTGTGGATATACAAGAAATTGTGCCAGGTCTAGTCACTTCAACTGTTTGAGCCGTCCAGCTCCCTTTACAAATGTTACCCTCTGCAAATATTAAACGTGACATTTCCGCCGTGCTCAGTGGCAGTTTGCTGCCTGCACGCATGCACAAGGCAGAGTTCCCCAGTCCATAACTGGTTTCATGCAGATGCAAAAGGAAAGGTCATCAAGTAAAGTCTTGGGAAAGGTAAGTGCAGGAATCAGATTGAGAGGAGCTGAAAGAGCAAAAACAAGCACATAAATTTGTGAGACAAGTTACACCTGCAGCTCTTGTCAAAGTAGGATATTTTTCACTTTTAAAGATTTAACACGATCACTGGAGCCTTGAGTACTCCCAGATTATGGAGAGCAGAGCGTGTTTAGCAAACCTGGCAGATGAGGCTGAATCCCAGCCAAGGAAACATAAAGGAGGGGGAGAGGACAACTCGGTTCAGACTGCTGAAGTTAGCTGGACTGGAAAGGACTTCCAAGGTGGGAGGCAGCATCCCCAGGCTGTGGTAGAATTGAAAGGATGAGAATGGAAGGGGTGAGGAGCAGTGCCCTCCAGGGAACCCCCAGATGTGGTCCAAAAGGGTGAGGAACTCAGTCTGTAGGTGTAAATACATAAAGGAAGCAAGAGGGAAAGCATTGAGGCCTGTGTCTTGCAAGCAGACAGAGCAGACACAGAGCCAAGAGTGTCTTAGACTGCCACTAATGCTGTCTGCACCCATGAGCAGGGTGCCCTTGGTCCCAGTCACAGCAGCTGCTGGTATCTGTGCAGAGCAGATCTGATAACAGTAGTACCAGACACTTATGTATGTTACCAGTCTTATACTTTGTTTTAAGTGGTTTGAATCTTAGGGGAATTACGCTGGCCTGTGAAAAAAATGTCCCAAGTCCAGCAGGCCATACTGAATTAACGAAGGTTAATGCTCAGGTTCTGGTTTGAGTGTGGTGTACTATGAAAAGTAAGTAAGCCCTCAAGAGAGATTAATTTGGGAAGAATCCAGGGAAGGAAAACAGCTGAGCTAATAAAACACCTCTGATGGTCAATGTAGTGGCACAGGTGTGGGTAGTTAAAAAAAAAATTAAAATCCAGTTTAATAAATGCTTAGGGTCAGCCAGATTATCTGAAGTTAACTGACCAAGGTGAAGGAGACCATCTTCTACAGGAAGATCTGATCTGATCTGATCACTCCCTCTTTCCTCACATCCAAGCTCTGAATTGCAACTTGATGGATTTATTTGCTTAACAATCAGAGAAAATGGTCTTTTACATCTGTCCTCCCAACCAAACTCTTCTAGCAAATTACATTCTTGCTTCTTCTTCTCCTTTTTTACAAAGAGGACCCACAACAATGCCATGCAGCAGACATCTGGACCTTGCTCACTACTCTTGTACTAGTAAAAAACAGAATAAAGTGAGAAACTCTGCCATGAGGTGATAAAAAACAGCCAGTGTGGGACAGAAATGCCAAAGAGAGGGCCTATACAAAGAGCCATAGTATCAATGGCACTCTGACAAGTACAGCAACTAAACCTAACATTTCAGGTTGTTATTAAAGGAACGACAGGCTTCAACTGATCTGTTGGCCATTTCAGCTGTCTTCTAGTTTTGATCTGGTAAAGTATCTTCAAGTATGTTCAAGTTTTCACTTGTTAAACTGCTTTCACATGCAGTCTTAAAGATCAGCCCATGAAGGCTTTTGTTCTCCAGTCTTTTTGCCCTTTGCTTCATCTGCTAACTGTTGGTTTTTCTTTTGCTTTAAAAGACTGAGCAGAAGCTTCCAATTTCTTTACAAAATGTTTCTTTGTGTTTAGCTCATTGCAAGGAAGTGACATTTCTGTAGGTTTTGTAGTTTATGATGACCTTTCCAAATTCTAAAGCATCTGGTGTCTAAACCATGATGAAGTTTTGTATTTCTACAACTTTGTGCTTGTTTTGACTTCTCTACTTGTTACCAAAGTCTTTAGGAGTAATTTTTCATCCTTTGGTTCTGTCATACTGGGTAATATGCATATCCCTGTAAGTCTGCCAGTGATTTTCCACACTGCAGTGGTGTTGCTCCATAGCTGAATAACATTAAGTATAGAACTGTATTTAATTAGTTGGTTTTGTGAGCCCATGCTACACAATATAGATTCCACAGCTATTAGTGTTTTCTCAGAGATGCCCAGAACATTCTCAGAAGTGTCTTTTGCTGAAACGTAAAGGTTTTCACAAGAACTAGGAATTTCCTGTACTCAACACCTTGTCTTTGATCAATTACTAATGTAACTGGGAGCTTGAGGTGCAAAAGTGCTTGATCATCATCACTAAAATCACTGTTTCCACAGGGCAACATTTCTGTAAAGCTACAAGGGTAACTCACTTTTTTCAAAGGCGGACAAAGCAATTCCTGTGGAAGTACAGATCCATATCCACATGTTACTTCTTTCTTCTTGCAATGACCTCAATGATCCCTTCTAGCATCACAATCTGGGCACACAGTCTGCAACCATTATTTGCAAAGCCACCTCCTTAGTTTTCTCCCAAGCACTTTTCAGTCTTTCTTCTGGCTCCCAAGTTTCATGGAAGGTCTGCCACAGCCCAAAACGGCATTTGTGTCCTCTCAGACTGGGTGGTGACAGGGTTCCAATGAGCACACTTCTTGTGAAATCTAGTCTCTAGTGGCTCCTGTGACTCTGTCTTCATGTTTCTTATCCAATCCTTCTAGTCTTCTTTGTCAGAGACTCTTCACCCACAGCAAATCTTTGCCACAAGACTTTGGTCTTTGGCCCATTTCCCTGCTGTCTATATACCTCCTCCTTGTGTTGCTGAATGTGTGTATGTAAGCATATATTTTATTACTGTTTTTATGTAGACAACTCACAAATGAACCTCACCAATTCAGATCTCATTTTGTTCCAAACAACTGTGATGCTTAGATCCTTATGATGAAAACCAGTCCGTGCTCACCTTCAACATTGCTATAGCAGGATGATTAACACTGCACTAATCTCATTCTCCTACATCCTTTCTTGATCAAGATGGAGAATGCAATCTTCTCCTAACTCAGACTTACAACCCATGCATGTTCTTCTGCTCTGAATTCCCCTGCATCCTCACATCCAAGTTCTAAATCACACCTTTTTTGAGTTTTTTCTGTGTATGTAACATACCAAGGATACGGACCTTCCCATCCATCACCTCAGCCAAACTGTTCCACATCGGCATTGTCTTGCTTCCTAGACTCTAGTTCTTACAAAGGCAGTCTTTGCACCTTTCGGGTCCATTCAGCGGGCTTCTGGGAAGATAATTTTTTGTGTGTGATTACCCTTGTGTCACTTCAAGCTTTGCACACTCCCAATCTTTGTGGACATACTGCCCCCCTCTCCTAGCATTTCTGATTCATCACTAAGACATCAGCTCCTCCTACACCCAGCTGGCCTATAATATCAGCCTCCAGCACCTATTTATTAACGTTTCAAGCTCTTCCATGCTTTCTTCTCTACTTCCCTAAGGCATGAAAAGACTTGCACATCAAAAAGGAATTGGGGAACCATGAAAGAGTATTAGAATGTACCAGTAAATTTGCAGCTATAAAAACTGAACTTACTTGTGTCAGCTTCTGTACGGAGAGACAAAATGGGCATAAATATCAGATTGTAAAAGAAACGAGGGTCAGGGGCCACATGGCTTCAGGACCTTGAGACCAAATAGTTGCCTGTTTTGTGCACTGGAAAGAGCATCCCTAATTTACTGGAGCTTGTTAAACACACAGATGAGATTGTGTAACAAGGTAAATATATCATCTGCATGGTGGTCTGGGTTTGCATATGATGGGACTTGGTGACTGAGGTTGTCCCTGGAAATAAAAAAACAAGCTGGGCATTCAGATGGACACAAAGGTCACGCATGTGACATTTTACATCCAAGCACAATCTGCTTTAAAAGAAAAACAGGATTTATGCCCCATTTGTGCAATCCTAAAATAGTATTGCTAAGACATCTTTACGATAATGGAGATGAGGAGTTCCTAAGTAAATAAATTATAGCTTCCTGTTGCCAAAAGTTTATTACAGAAATGAGTTAATATAAAGATTTTCAACATTATAAAAAACAAGTCAGAATCTACTTAGAAACATAATTTTAAAACCTGCCACCCATTGCCACAGGCATTCTGAGATGGACAGCAATTAACAGTGACAGATCAATCGATGTTTGAAAGACTCATGTTTTTCTTAAAATTCCAGCCCAAGTCTGGTAACCACTACAAGGGAGCATGAAAATCAGCTTCATATTTCGCTGTGAAGTGTTCTTCCATTCTGGAGAGGGCAGATTAACATTTGTCTAGAAAAGAGAGAGATTTGCTTCCTTACAGCTATGTTTTGGAATATCTGCATGTCCCTGTTCCTCTTCATAGATCTTCATGCTTTTCTCAATGAACCACCCTGCAGGCATATGTACCCAACTGCACTGATTACTTTGCAGAACTGGGGGTTAGAAATTACAAAGCCACATGCTTGATAATTGCAAGCTCACTAACTTATCCCAGTCTCGTTCAAGGATCTGCTCTTTCCCAGCAGGGCCCATCTGTCACCATTTCACCAACTCCATGTTTTAATGAGATCCAATTTCACTCTTTGCTTTCAAGTGATTATATTTTATATCTATACATTGAAAGAAAAAAAAAAGTTTTCTATTAAATATAAATATGTAGAAAACTGAAAGGCCCCTGCATATATTGCCATTTGACATTTTATCATTGTATTGTTGGTTGTTCTGCATTATTTTCATTCCATGCTAATAGAGAAAAGACATTTCTCTTTAGAAAGAGAAAAAACATGAAACAAAGATGGACATTCAAATCTAAACTGCCTCAGAGCTACAACAAGCTGATAAGCCAGTCCCTTGTAATCGTAATCTTCAGGTAAAATGTCATTCAGCTCATGCTAGTGAATCAGACTCAGTCCATGGACAAATCAGTGAATACTTCTGCTGTTAAAGGAGAATATACCACTTAATGTGAAAATAACAGAGCCAGCTCTCACATTAGCAGCTCCCTTCATTAGCCAGGCACAGGTCTGGAGGAAAGAAAGGCTCTACACAAATAGAAGCTGTCCTGTGATATACCCGTATACCTGGGATCTCCTAGGCTAGCTCAAGCTTGAGGGTGGAATTGAAGGCATCAAGGCAAATTGACCAGACGCAGTAGCTGTCATTTGGTGTGATACATGGTAGACTAGATGAGGTTCATGTACCAATGCTCACTTGGTCCCAATGAATCCAAAAAAGCCAGATCACAGGCACTGTCATCAGCTACAGTGGGCAAAAGCAGGACTTCGTTGCATGGATACTGTGCTCAGCCAACAAATTCCTGGCACGCCCTTGTCTGGCCTGCATTTATCTAACTGACTGCAGACTGACATGTGCAGCAGGTAAAGTTGCATTGCTGTGTCCCAAGCATCATGTCCTTCCTTTCTACCTTGTGAAGCCATCAGGGGTCCTATCAGAACTGGCACCAATAAGACAGGGATTTCCCATCTGCCTCTGCACAGATTGAAAGTCAAGCCAGTGGAACTTCTTTCCATGAAAGATTATATTCATCACCCAAACACAAGGCCTTCTCTTGATTTGTCAGTCTGCTCATTACACTTTTTAATAATCCTTGCCATCACTTATCTGATACTTTCTCCCTCTCCCCCATCATTGTCTCCAAGTTATATAAAGTACTCAGCCCTCAGGCAGCCACCATTCCTCCCTCCCATAGTCTGAGCAGAGTGTGTGCTTGGGTCTGTAATTACACATACCCAAGCATCAGGCTAGCACTGCAGGGCTTCCCTGCAGAAGCTGCAATGGATATTTATCCAGTAAAGGCCTTACATGGTGTCTCCAAAGCGCCTCTAGTTAGCAGCTAGGATATGCCTTATGCACTTTCTAATACCCTTCGCACTCCTACTGCATAACGAGTTCTAGCCACAAGTCCCAGTGGATCCCTGCCTGTATTCCAGCTGTGCCATGTGAAGCTAAATGGCCTCCCACTGCTGGTGTGGGATTTCCCAGATGTACGTAGGTGTGTGTGAGTAGTCAGCCTGAGCTTTTAGATCATACTGCATTTATTAAGGTATGAATCAAAGTCAAACATGTACCATGAACCCAGCATTTTCTAGAAATGCTGGTCAGGCTCAACTGACTGAAAAGCAGACAGATGATAATTGAGTCCAGTGCATCCTCGTGGTGTTAGCTCTACATGATGTGTACGCAGCAGCTGTGCAAGATGTGTTTGAAACCACCATGCCTTCCAAACATCCAGCTGCACAGCTGGAACAACTATGCACAAGACTTGCAGCCATTTGGATCTACTAGGTATACTTTAAAATCCTCCAGTTCCAGCAAGTTTTAAATTCTGGATAACAAAACAGAACTTCTCTGAGGAAATCTAAGTGAGTGACATAAGGTGAAGAAAATAGGTGTTTCTGGTACTGCCTTTACTGGTTGTGGTGACCACTATTACCATTGTTGATGGAAATACCTGCAGAGATCAGACTGGGAATTTCTGCTCTACTCTATCTGTGATTGTATACCTTCACCATCATCATACATTCTTTTTCCTTTCAGAAACATGCACACACATGCACATGTACACTAAGAACACACCCACTGACAACTAAGAACACCAAGCCACCTCCCCGTCAGGAAGAATGAAGCCAACTTCATCCTTTCTCTCTCAAGCATGAATAAAAACCTGCTGATCTTACCTGAACATTTTCAGAGCTCTACAGCTTGTCCTTTCATGCCTCAGAGAGCCCATCCAGACTCCCTATAAATGCTATGATGGAAGTTTATGTTCCATCCCATAGTTAAATAACTGCTGGCAGGTTACTGTGTTGTACTGTTGCTAGGTTTTCATATACTCCTTCATGGATAGAAGGAGAAACTAAAGTCAAGCTGAAGGATAGTGTGAGTGCTGTGCTTGCTGTTGTTTATGTTCTACTTTTTGTTACCTAAAATTTGCATTTAATGGGACTGGAATGCAACAGAGTCCTTAAAGTGGAAATCACAAGTCACTGTAAATAAAGAAAAAAGTCAGTGATGCTGGGTCACAACAACTCCAAGCAATGCTACAGGCTTGGGGATGACTGGCTGCAAAGCTGCCTGGTGGAAAAGAACCTGGAGGTGTTGGTTGATACCCAGCTGAACATGATCTAGTGGTGTGCCTAGGTGGCCAAGAAGGCCAACAGCATCCTGACTTGCATAAGAAACAGCGCAGTCAGCAGGAGTAGGGAAGTGATTGTACCTCTGCACTCAGGTAAGGCCACACCTCAAATACTGTGTTCAGTTTTTGGTCCCTCAGTACTAGAAGGACATTGAGGTGTTGGAATGTGTCCAAAGAAGGGCAATAAAACTGGTGAAGGGTTGAGAGAACATGTCTTATGAGGAGCAGCTGAGGGAACTGGGGTTGTTTAGTCTGGAGAAAAGGAGACCCAGGGAAGATCTTACTGCTCTCTACCTCAGACGAGCTTGCATTGAGGTGGGTGTTGATCTCTTCTTGCAAGTAAGAAATGATAGGACAATAAGAAATGGCTTCAAGTCACACTGGGGGAAGTTTAGATTGGACATTAGGAAAAACTTCTTCACTGTCAAGCCCTGGAACAGGCTGCCCAAGGAAGTGGAGGAGTTACCATCCCCAGAGGTATTTAAAAGACATGAAGATGTGGCACATAGGGACATGGTTTAGTGGTAGACTTGTCAGTGCTGGGTTAACAGTTGGACTTAATAATCTTAAAGGTCTTTTTCTGTGATTAAAAGATGTTGAATGAAAATTATCAACCTCAGAACAGAAAAATAATAAAAACAAAGTTCAAAAGTCTTTAGGGTGGCATCATATAAGTAACCTGGCAGACTTAAAAATTATGAGAAATGCTGATGAAATCTTGAAATCAGATTCAACCAGCATTTTCTGTTGTACATGCAAATCATTAGGGCTAGTAAAATTATGTAATCACAGAATGGTAGGGTTTGGAAAGGACCTCTGGAGATCATTGAGTCCAATTCCCTTGCCAGAGCAGGATCACCCAGGGCAGAGTCATCATGGTCGAATTCTGTATAGGGAGGTAAAGGGGAACATTTTATTTTTAAATGTTAATGCAAAGGAAGAAAGAACATCATGTCCATAGGAAGAAATGCTACCCATTTTCTCATTAAGACTTCAGAAGAAAAAAAAAAAAAAGAGGAAGCAGGATCTTTTTCCCCACCCCAGAAGAGTTTTGCTGTTTGTTGTGGGGTTTTTGATTTTGGTTTTGCTGGTGTTTTGTGTTTTTGTTTTGTTTTGGTTTTGAATCGTGACCATTCATTAATGATCAGAAAACTTCTGATTCACTGAGGAAAGGAATATCTGAAAGACCACTGAATCAAAATTCTAAAGGCCATTACAAGGCACAGATTACATGACACTTAGCAGCCCATTTTAAACTAATTCAGTAAAGTCTAGAGAAAATGAGATAGCAAAGGAAATAAACATGCCAAACAATGTCAGCAAACCAGCATCTGGCAGGTGTAATAGAAAATGTTCAAATGCAACCAAAAGCCCAGCAATTGTAGTGATGAGCCCAACTAGTTCACAAAGATATACATACAAGACTGGAAAATATTTAGGTTAAAGATGAAATGACTGGGAATAAGATCTTCATAAGTGGGGTAAAGGAAGAATGTGACATTTCTGAGAATACCTAAAAAAAGAACCAAAAAACCCCATAACTGCTTCATATTCTAATGTATAAAACAGACTGAACAGAATCAGGGAAAGTGAAAGCAGAAACAGAAGTAACTGAAATAAAATTATTTACACATGGAACAATATTGAAATGTCAAAGAGTAAACTGCCACACTGGGGGAGAAATTCAAGGCCTGAGTAACTGGCAGCATCAATTCAGAGAAAGAGAAATTCTTGTACAGAGAAGCAATTCTTGCAGAAAGCCTGTGGCTAAAATACCACCCTCCCTAACCTGTTCTTCAAACATTCGGTCTATCAGTTTCTTAATTTATCAGACACATTTTTATGAGTTTATGAGACCCTGCACCCAGATTTTCTGCCTCCTTTTTGCTGTATTTGACTCAACCTGGGTTGCACCTACTTCTCAATGTGCAAGGATGTTCCAGAAATTAATTCTTCAGTGATTAAAATCTTCTAGCACCTGTTTTAAATTTTGTTGGACTAATCTATTGCCACTCATTTTTACTCAAATGCTACTGGTCAAGTACCAGCACGATAATTTATTTTTTTATGACTTCTTTTTAGGAATACTTTGAAATTTAGTTTTTGCTGAATTTTTCTCATGGCAGAGATTCAGAGATTGTTCATGGACATCCCATAATAAATAATGCAAATGTCTGTGACATTTGGTGTACATCTCTGCCTGGTATATTTCTGCTTATGCTATTTCATTTATTTTTTTCATGTCTATTTACCTAATTACCAACAGGTAGAAGAAATGTACTGTTTACAATAAACAGAAGGCTTTTAAGTACAGCTTATAGCACTAAACTACTAAACTTCATGTATAGTTGGCAACATCACCTAAATATCAGCTGTTTTTTGTCATAGCTTCACATATCACTTCATATCCTTCACAGACGTTGTTTAACAATTGAAATGTAGGAAATTAATTTGCTGTACTTTTAAAAGAAGTTATACGTATGTAGGTACATAATAGTCTTGGCATGGATTCTGGGAAGCAAAGGAATGAAAATTATAGCATGCAACCTACTTTCATCTTCCACATCTCTCCCAAAGGTGTGTGAAAGTTACCCTCTGACTTAGCAGCTCAGCTTCCCATCTTTGTTTGCCCAGGGACCTCCATTACCTGCCTCACCAGCCCACTTGGCCTCCAGTGCACAGCACCAAATAGTCACATGGCCAGTCACAGACAACCCCTTTAGTCCCGCTTCCCTTTTTGTCAGCTCCTTCTTTTCTTAGAAATGTTCTGGCACTGCTGCACTCTTCACTCCCTGACATGAGGTATGATTAATGACAGTTCTTAAAAACTACAAATGACCTTTTTGTCAGTGTGGCCAACAACTAGTGTTTCATATGCTAGCAGCTTCATCAGTCTTCAGGCAGGAAACAAATCATGACACATTCCCCACAGGTCAGAATAAATGTTCCACTGTGGGACTTCTTTATCATTACTAAAAGAGAAATGTACCTAGAGAAGAAAGCACCCAAGATTCATTCTGAAAAATCCTTCAAAAATTCCCTTTAGTCTGCCTTTGCTCAGTGCTCCAGGACACAGGCTGTGGGAAGCAGAGAAATACGTGCCTACGCTGAGCCCTTTTTTGGGAAAAAAGAATAGAGGTTGAAAAGTTGAGATTAAATGAAAGATACACCATCTATAATGTAGTTTTATTGAATCAGTAGTGCTCATTTTGATTAGACCTCATAAGGGTTAAAACTCTAATCCCTTGTTTGCAATTACCTATAATTGTCTTCTGACAAAAATGTTCCATACCTGGTTTATCCATTTGCTGAATTTTCTTCTGCTAAGTTTAAGCAAAACCAGTTTCAGCCTCTTTCATCAGGAAAGCGGGGGGAATTCCTGTTTTGTTACCATCTTATTTCCAAAGTGTCTCAAACATGAACAGTGAGTTGAAAAATAAAAGCTCTGAGTTAATTAATTGATGAGAATTTGAATATGTCTTGCTAGATGCATGCAGCTAGGCCATTCATGCTGCAGCCAGGGAGGATTCAAGATGGTTTTCCTATTTTCCTATAAAGCTGGCCCATGGTTATCAGACCCTCCGTCCTGACTTGCAGCAAGTTTCCCTGAGATACTTGTCTATAAGCATGGAGTATCAGCCGAAGTCTTCCACTGCTTTGCTAAGAAAGTGGGTGTTTTCTTTCAAAATCATCTTGGGGAAGCTGTGGTTGATTTTACCTATTCTTTCAAACTAGACCTATCACAGTGAGAGCCTTCAGACTCTTCACTGTTACTCACATCACACATGGAGCTGCACCACAACACAATCCTGTTGAGCACAAACCCACTGACCAGTGTATGCTTAGTCACAAGATAGCTGCCCAAAGGCAGATTAAAAGGAACTCCATACAGCACCTGACAAGCCCACTGACAACTGATGCTCACTTCTGAGTGAATTGCTCAGAGGCAGCTTGTGCTTTGCAAATAGGTACTGGGAGCCTTCATTTAGTCAGTTATTAATCCAGTTAATGTGGGGTCTCTTCTCATTATATTGTGAAAATTTTCTGATCAGTAATAAGATACTAAATCAACTGCTTTATAAACACCTATAGATACTATATCAACATTTTTGTCTTTATCAGCATAACTTGCTGTCTTCCCAGCACAACTGTTTGATCTGACTCATTTCCCTAAAAACATCCTAACTGATATTAATTATAATCTTACTCTTCAGGCCTCTCTCAGCTAATCCCTTAACTACTTTGATACCGCTAATTAGAAATTAGTTAGCCTGATTCAGTCAGGTAGCATAAAGGCATTCTTATTTTCTTTGAATATTGACACAATATTATCACTGAGACTTGATTTTCTGACAGTTTTCCATCATTCCAAGATTTGTTAAAAATGGTCAGAGATGCAGAAGTCAACTCACCCAAATCTTTTATGATTCTCAGAAGCAAATAATTTTGGCCTGCAGATTTAACAATTAACATGAATTAACATGTCAATAATTAGTGGGTCAGAAATTAGTTCATTAGTCTAATTTGACATACATGTATCATGCTGCTTTCTCCCACATACAGTAAAGAAATGATTATTCTGTCTTTTCTGCACCATTAGAAGCAATTTCATCAGCTGCATCTATCTATGGACAAACATCTCTGGGTTTATTTTTTTTAGTCTTACTGTTCTTAAACAACTTTATATTGTTCTTAGACTTCCCAGCCAGAGACCTCCTTCTTTGGCAGTCTTATTTTCCTGTATCAATTTTCCAAGTTTTGTGGCTCCTCATTCATCATTCTTATGACATGTTTCCAATTTTTCTATTTGTTAGAAATAGTTTGTTTCTAATCACAGTTTTCCCTTAGCAAGTGAAAACAATAGGTTCTTTTCCTTGGTTATGACTTTTGGACTGTTTGGCTAATAAACCCTCCTCAAGAGCCACCATATTTCATTTACAATGTCCTGTTCAAGTGTATTTCCCCAACTGATTCTGCTTATAACTTTATTGAGATTTGATAAATTAAAACCTTTGAAGCTGTCTGTGTTTGGGACTTGCCTGTGGTTGTCCATGCTAAATATAGTCAGGTCATGAACACTGGTCGCTTGGCAACCTCCAGCTTCCAATTCAGCAACTTTCATCTTTATTCCTTGTACTGAAGTCCAAAATACTTACCTTATGCTGGCTGGCTTTCAAGTTATGTAAGTGGCATTTAGCAACTTTTCGGAGAAAGTGGTTAGGTCACCATCCCTTTGAATGCTGAAGACAAGTTTAAATCTCTTTTAAATTAAAAAATGTTCTTTGATCTAGTTTGGAAAAAAAAACCCCAACATTATCCAGCCTGTGCACAGGGAGGGTCAGCCTAGGTGAACAGAGAGTTCCTTTCTGTCCAGAGAGTTTGGAAGGCTCTGAACAAAAGAAAAAACTCTATTGATGTTTAATTGGTAACTGCAAATCTTTCAGTTTTGAATTCCCCCATAACAGTGCAGGTTTGAATTCTGCCCATTGTAGAAACCTGCTTAGGTGTAACTCACCAATGTAATTGCTATCTCTCCAACCCTTCTAAACTAAAGGGTTGTCCCTTTTCAGATTCTTCTTATTCTCTTCTTCCACCCTGCTACCTCAGCTGTATTTTCCTAGACAGTATTATTTGGCACACTGTTCCACCCACATTCAGGAATCTTCACTTCTCATTTATCTCTTCTTGCAGGTGCACAGCAATAGCATGAGAAGCAAAAGGCAGGAGTTAGAATATGAGAAGTTCCTATTATACATCAGATTTTTTTTATGTTGGTATGGCTTGCTTTTACCTTGAGAGCGGTCAGATACTGAAAGAGGCTACAAGATTTCCTTTCCAGGAGGTGTTCAGTCCTCGACTGGACATGGTCCTGAGCAACCTAATCTAACTAGACCTTCTTTGAGCAGGGAGGTTCCCCTAGATGATCCCCAGAGGTTCCTTCCAACCTAAATTATTCATGGTTCTATGTTCTACAGGCCTAAAACAACAGAATTGTATCTTCCCTGTATAGTCCTACCTCTGAAACTTTTTTTCTCTCCATCTTTCTTAGTCACATCAAAACCAGAGATGTTAACATTCAAGTTGTTAAATCTGAGAAGGTCAATGTCATCGATAATGTCGATGTGTATCATCTAGGGATATCAAAATGTCTTTTTATTAAGACTGTTCTATTTCTTCAGGTCTTTTCACCAGAATGGTGCTCAATGCTTCATAAAAACAGTCTTTCAAATCATGTCTTATTTCAAATGTTAGCCTGCCATAGTACTGATGTACTCTAGTTCTGCACATGTGTTTCTGTAGGATAAAAATAGTACATAACGGAAATAATGCATTGAAGGAGGTGCTAGAATAGTACTACCCATAGGCAGATACAGCTGTCTCAATTAAAAGAGGTTTTGACTCTACCATTCTTGCATAATATTAGGTTTGCTACATTGCTCCTCAGGCCTGAGCAAGGCAAGGGGTTAGAAAGTACACTGGGACTCCTGAGCTTTGAAAAGCTTGCCTTTGCAATATAAATATAAATCTAGAATGTGTTTAAAAAAAAAAAAAAAAAAAAAGTTTGTGTATTATGCAATCCTTTTCTTGGCACATTCTGACAGACTAAATGTTTCAGAGCATTGCTAATAAACTCCACAGCTATTCACTTGAGTTTGCCAGAACTGGGATAAGATAACAGAAGTACATTAAATAACCTTGATTATTATTTCAAGATCCATTGACAGTTCTATGTAGTGCATTTTCCAGGTGAAGTACTTTGAGGTCTAGAAGTTACAGTAGTTCAAAAGAGTAGAGTCTGATGGTGAGGGATATCAAAATACAATGGGAACTGCAGTGCATATCAAATAAATTTTTTTGGAAACCATAACTACTCAAATGGTCCACCAAATATGCTGAAGTTGTATATAATTAGAAACAACTGTTTGGGTTTTTTTCCTGGTTCATACACTGTTAATATAGTATGGACTCACACACAGGTATATATAGGTGTCTGATATGAAGGTCTTAAAAGATAAGTGTCTTACACAGAAGTGTATAATGTACTGTGAAGAATTTAGATACATATAAAGAGATAGAGACAAATATTTACCAGCAGAGTGACTATCACTTTTATAACCTTTTAGGTTTCCTTTTTTAGGAAAAAGCCCTACATCTTTGAGCCTTTTACTTGGATGATTGCCTATTAATAAACAAATGAGTTTAAAATGCATTCATATCCTAATGAAACAATATTTCCCACTACACACACTAAAATCAAGCAACAGAGTGCTCAAAACAGCATTACAGCTGGAATAGAGTGAATGAGTATATTTTTATAAGATAGAATATGAAGTCATCAATTGTACTTCATATGAATGTAAGTAGGATTCAGATTGTGAAATTACCTGTCTGAGCCTTAAAAATGCATAATAATGGTAATATAGCAAACTAACCTTCTTTCAGTCTCTTTGAGGCAGCTGCTAGACTTACCAAAATTGCTGTTTATTGAACAACTTATGCAATTTTCCATTGTTAAACCTAATTGCTCTCATTTCATTCTAAATGGCTTAAAACCCCTCCGTTTCCCATTTTGGCAAGATAATACTCCACACAGTTCCCAAGCCTCACAATGCAAGATGATTTAGGATAGCAAATTCTACATATTTGGATGTGTACAGGCTATTGTGCACACACACAATCACAGTTTCTAAAGGTTAGCAAAATTACTCACTGGTAGGCAAGATATCTATAGGCTAGTTTGCAGAGCCTTGAAAGGTCATCTGGTTTGGATTAGTCTTGGGACAGCAGTAGTCTGCATCTTGCTGCTCCAAGAGGAAACTACCTGTGCTGCTTACCCTTATGGATGGGATTCTTCTTTTTCTATAACTTCACAAACATACTGAGGGATGTTACATCTTGTGGCTCTGAACCATGCTCTTTCCTCTCCTTTTGTTGTCCCTTTTGACTTCAAGGGGTTTATCTTCAATTTAGCCTCATGTCAAACCCTGAAAAATGAACTCCTTTGCTTGGCAGTTTGCATATTGTCACCCTCTTTTAAAGCAATGATAGAAGGGTCTCAAAATATGAAGCTTTCAGAATAAGAAGATTGCTGAGCAACTCTTTAATCAAATCCCACATAGGATAAGAGATGAGTTGATTTTATAGCATTTTTTCTCATTTCCTCTGGCTGTTTGGTTTCATTGGTGATCTATTTCAATATTTTCTCTGCCTTCATTGATAATCCCAGTGCACCTGTCAATATTTTCTACTCTCTCCACAATTCTTCAACCATTCTTGGTCCTATTAGCAGCAAAGGCTCAGGGAAATAAAGTAATTTTGTTCACCCTAGATAGAGGAAGGTCACCCCTGGCAAAAGTCTGTAGTTTAATTAATAAGAAATTTAGTTAAATGAAGAACACCAGCCTTTAGCAGATCATAGCACAGGAAAGTACGTAAAGTGAGGTTTAAATATCCAAGTTTTGTTCAAAGGGGCTTATTATTTCACTGCTGCCTCCACGTGATGGCTTCAAAGAGAAACTAGTTATTCTCAGTGTTTATAAAAAACCACACAGAAAAGTGATGTAAAATGTCAGCCTCTTATGTGATTACTTCTATTTTTCAGCAGTTTAATTTATTTTAAGTAACATATAAAAAGCAAACCATTTAAGAGCAAGATACTCTGTTCCATGTGCCAGTTTTCTTTTGATAACATTTCCACATAGTGAACTTGCACTCCAGAACGGCCTACAGTCATATTCTTCCATTTTCAGACATTTTTTATGTTTTTATTTTGTATTAGGAGGACTGCCTGACTCTCTTACGTTCTGAGAGGACTTGTGTAGAAAAGGATATGCTTTCTGCACTGGTCTCAAATATCGTAATTCTTCCAGTTAGTATACTATAGAAAAATGAGTGAGTGAGTCTATAGGATGCCATGAGGGCAGGAGGAGCACTTCAGTATGTCAGCATATATATAGGGTTAAGTGTTTGTAAGCTCATTGTCTGAATTTAAATTTTATGTATTTAATTCCCTTGCATGCTACCATCAATTCCACATCAAAGAATCACATTTTGTTTAAACAAGTTGCTCAACCAGAAGCCACGAGAAAGAATCCCTCTTCGGATGTGCTGGATACTTCAATCTTAATATCAAAAAATTTGAGCATCGTATATCAAATAAACTTTGGTTCCAGTTTAACTGGAACATCCTGTAGGACACATCCGATTAAATAACCTTAAGGACTGAAGATTAAATGTAGTTCTCCTGCCCCGTAATAGCAGCTGCTTCTTTCTCTGAATAAACACTAAACAGGGTGTGCCTGGGAGCTCTAATGTAGTTCTCATCCCTGGACAACTATTAGGACTTGCTGAGACCATCAGCATTGAAATCTGTCTTGCCTGAGGGCTAGAGTGTTTTCCCAGACGCTGATGGACATTGCTCCTAGGAACTGCAGTAGGGACTTTTTGTGAGATTGCCTTTAATCTCCAAATGTTTTTGCCTTATTGTGAGATGAGAAGATGTGGGATGTTATTTTCAGCAGGCATTGGTAATCCCCAGCAACTGCAGAGCTAACCACAAGCAGTGCAGGAGCTGCCCCTGGCCATGAGTGGAGAGAAGAAGTCTGTCCAGTTAGGGCCAAATGCACCAAAGTTTCTCAGTACCTAAGATGTCTCCTGGGCTGGATTTAAGGCATCCAAACACAAACTGACACACATTAAAGCCCCTTTTCAGCTGTTACTTAATGTAAATCCTATAGGCCTCCGTGGTTTCAGGTTTTCAGGAAACAAAACTTGAGATGCTTAGAGAGGGTTTACTAATTCAGGCCACAGCAGAACCCAGTCCCAGACTGGACTCAGGAGAAAGCCTTTCCTCTCTTTGTCTTGTTTGATGGAACTGATGTGGTTGGTTGTCTCAGAACATATTTATTGAATTGTTTTCTGCATAAAATTATTGAATCGATCTCTACACAAAATCGGATTGCATTCTGTCAGAACTTTCTCAATCCTTTTTAAGCTCTTCCTGGTTTTGTCAACCAATATTTGGATCTAATAAAAGATATTTCTCTGTCTACAAAACTTGTCTTATCAGTTTATGGTGAAGACTGTATTACCATCTTTTCTAGATCTTAATATTTGTCTTGTACAACCCATGTGGGGAATACTCCATGCTAGGCTTCTTTTCATTCATTGGAGTGATCTGTGAATGTGGAAGTATAAGCAAGACAGTTTGGTTTCTCAGTCTTTTTGTGCTTTGTACCCTCATGCCACTTCAGTGAAGGTTTTGGCCTTAGTGGTACCCAGAAACTCTCGAGGGACTGTGCTGAAACAATTTCATACATGTACCTCGAGAGTCTCAAGATACCTGCTAACAATACCTAACAATTTCCTGTTGTTTATTGTAACACACCTTGTTCTGGAGCTCATCTTGCTTTTTAATCAGTTAAGCATCACTTCTGCATCAGCATTTAATATTCTGTGGCTAATGAAGAGTGTCTTGGCATCCTTTATGCCTTTAACAGAAAACTGAGATTCTACATAGGGCTGAGTGGGTTATCTCACCATTAACTTCTCACCTGCCTCATTGGTGGCTACTTCAGCCTTAAGCAATGGATCACACAGTTCCTCTGGAAGCTTTCTGGGTTATCCAAGTGTCACGGTTTAGGGTCAGGGCAGCCCCTTAGACCTATAACACATGCTCTATGTTAACCCCCTTCCTGCCCCAAAGGGGAAGAGAAAGGGAATAAGGGAGAGAGACTTAGCAACTAGAAAAGAAAACTAGAACAGCTGTAATGGAAATGAAAATAGTAATAATAAAAATGGAATATATACAAATACATACAAAACCAGTATCAAACCCAACCCTTCTAATGGTAATTACATCACCATCACCACTGATTCTGTGGAGCAGGCACTGTGTGAGTCTCAGACTGGTCCCGCATCAGATGGGAGCTGTGTTCAGGAGCTGGATTCTGGTACCGGGTTCAGGAACATGCCAACTGGGATCAAAGGAAGAATGGACAGAGTCCTCCTTGGGTGCTCCAAGGAAGTAACCAAAAGAGGACCCAAGCCAAGCAAAGCCAGCAAAGCAGCCAAAGAGGGGAGAAGAGCCACAGACCATTGACATCCCTCAGCTTTATGCCGAATATAATGTATATGGGATGGAATCCCTTGTTGGTCAGTTTAGGGTCACCTGTCCTGTCCGCTCCTCCCTGCAGGTGTGGCCTTTCACTTTTCTGAACCCCACAATGTGGTACACAAGATCCAGCAGTGGCCTTGGTGTGCACATCAGTCCTTGGTAGTAACTCCAAACATGGGGTGTTACCACTGCTAGAGGCAGACACTGCCTGTGCAAACATGCTGCTAACTTCAGACAGTGCAGTTAGAAGAACTTGGCTGAAAAGTAAAATCTCTGAAAGGAATTAGTTCTGTTCTCACTCAAACCAGGACAACAAGGAAGGCAGCCCTTACTCACTTGCAGGCCATATCATTTCATAGGGCACTAAGATCCCTTCCCTCAGGATGTCCTTTACCTCCCTCCCAGTAAAACCCAAGACCAGCTTTCTGAGAAAACCCTCCACAGCTTCACATGATTGAGTACACCAGATTTACTTGCCTTTGACCATTCTGTCCCATGCTTTTCCCACTCTGGCAAGTATCTAGAAAACATCTGCCTAACATAAGTAAAATCTACTTATAATACTAAGCTGGTAAGTAGTACCCATGAGTACAATAATCAAGATTTCAGCCATCTGCACTTCGGCCCTCTGGCAGCTTGGGACACCTGCTGAGCATGGGTTATTCAGTCTGAGCTGCTCACAGCATTTGCACCCATGATGTGGGTGGCAGGCATATGTCCCCTTATGCTTCAGTTAATCTCTTGCACATCATCTTGTCAAAATGTAAGTGTCTTAGAGTATGATAAGCAGGTCCACATTGGCAAACACACCCTTACTGCACAGTTGTGAACTGCAGCAAGGCTTTGTGAAGTCCATAGCATCCTGTCCTTGCTGTTACCTATCTCCCAGGAAAGCCTTACAGATCTGGAATCTAGGCTGCAAGGAGACATCTTTCCTGATACTTGTCTGTTTTTAGGTTTTTGCTGTATTAGAAAGAAAAATGTGCTGTGTTTAGTGTGACCTATTTCAACAAAGAACGTGTTTCCTCTTTCTGTGTATGCTAAGTTGGAGATGTATTTGTAGATGTTCTTACTTTGCATCTTCATATTGTTTCTCCAATTTTTCTTTCAGCAACAGACAAAAAAGTTGCTGAACTTTTGCTGAAAATTCACTCTTAAACCTGGGCTTTCAAGTTCAGTCTGTCTTTCTGAATAATTGCTTCCTTTTTTTTTCATGACCTACCATCAAGTATTCTTTCCACCCTAACACTCACAGTGTTCTCACTAACCTCTACTTAAAAGCTTTATAGAATCATGGAATCATAGAATTGTCAGGGTTGGAAGGGACTTTAAAGATCATTTAGTACCAACCCCCCTGCCAATGGCAGGGACACCTCCCACTAGAGCAGATTGCTCCGAGTCCTATCCAGCCTGGTCTTGAAAACTTCCAAGGATGGGGCTTCTGCCACCTCTCTGGGCAACCCGTTCCAGTGTTTCACTGCCCTCATGATGAAGAAATTCTTCCTAAAATTCTTTATCTGCTGCTAACACCTAATTCTACACTACAAAATCCCTGCCTCTCTTTGGTCTTCTTATGTAACTTTTACATGTTTCAACTAAAGCCTGATCTAGTTTCTCTTTTCTTGCTGACTCACTGTCTGTCTTAGAATCATAGAATAGTTTCAGCTGGAAGAGACCTTCGAGATCATCAAGTCCAACCTTATTCCTAGCCATATCAAAACCCACTAAACCACGTCCCTAAGCACAACATCTACCTGGCTCTTAAACACCTCCAGGGATGGTGACTCCACCACCTCCCTGGGCAGCCCATTCCAATTCCTGACAACCCTTTCTGTAAAGAAATGCTTCCTAATATCCAGCCTGAACCTCCCCTGGTTCAACTTCAGGCCATTTCCTCTTGTTCTGTCACTTGTCACCAGGGAGAACAGACCAACTCCTGCCTTGCTACAACTTGCCTTTGGATAGTTGTAGAGGGCAATAAGGTCTCCCCTCAGCCTTCTTTTCTCAAGGCTAAACAGCCTCAGATCCCTCAGCCTTTCTTTATAAGACACATGCTCCAAACCCTTTACTAGCTTGGTAGTCTGCCTCTGGACCCTCTCCAGCACCTCAACATCCTTCTTGTAGAGAGGGGCCCAAAACTGGACACAGTATTTGAGATGCGGCCTCACCAAAACCGAGTACAAAGGATTGATCACCTCCCTGCTCCTGCTGACCACACTATTCCTGATCCAGGCCAGGATGCCATTGGCCTTCTTGGCCACCTGGGCACACTTCTGGCTCATGGTGAGGAGGCTGTCAATCAACACCCCCAGGTCCTTCCCTGCCTGGCAGCTCTCCAGCCACTCCTCCCCAGGCCTGTAGCGCTGCTGGGGGTTGTTGTGGCCCAAGTGCAGGACCTGGCATTCGGCCTTACTGAAACTCATGAAATTGGCCTTGGCCCAGTGATCCAGCCTATCTAGATCCCTTTGTAGAGCTTCCCTACCCTCAAGCAGATCGACACTTCCATGCAGCTTGATGTCATCTGCAAATTTACCAAGGGTGTGCACTCTATCCCCTCATCCAAATCACTGATGAAGATGTTAAACAGGAGTGGCCCCAGTACTGAGCCCTGGGGGACATCACTTTGTGACTGGCAGCCAAGTGGATTTAACTCCATTGACCACAACTCTTTGGACTCATCCATCATCTAACCAATTTTTCACCTTGGAAAATGTATGCCCATCCAAGCCAAGAGCAAACAATTTCTCTAACAGAATGCTGTGGGAAAAAGTATCAAATGCCTTACTAAAGTCAAGATAAACAATGTCCACAGCCTTGCCTTCATCCAACAAGTGGTCACCCTGTCATAGAAGATCAGGTTTGTTAAACAGGACCTGCCCTTCACAAACCCATGCTGACTGGGCCTGATCACCTGGGTGTCCTGCATGTGCTGCATAATGGAACCCAGGATGATCTGCTCCAGCAGCTTTCCTGGTACTGAAGTCAAACTGAGAGGCCTGTAGTTCCCCGGATCATCCTTCTGTCCCTTCTTACATAAGGGTGTTATGTTGGCTGACCTCCAATCTGCTGGTACCTCCCCAGTCAGACAGGACTGCAGGACTTCTGGTCTTGCTTCAAACCTTTTAGATTCTCTTCTGACTTAGACACATTGGTTTCCCGTTTCAGATGCCACTCAACAAGTTATAAAGAGAATCACAGGTAACACATCGCAAACTGAGATACCGGCATCAAATTTCTATTATAATCAATAACAACATAGGCAAAGCTAAGCTATAAATGCATAGCAAAATTTTCACTTTGAGAAAAGAAGTGTCCCTCCACATCAGGCTCATAAAAAGGGCAGTATCTCCTCATTTAACTGCAACCAACCTTGCTGACTGTTGATTTCACTCAGATGAAAACTAAATTCAATAAATATGTGTGACTTTCAGTATAAATGTCGAGATTCTGTAGGCAGAAAGACAAAGAATACTAAGCATTTCCAATCTTATTACTTCTAATACAATGTTTAGGTCTCAACCATCATTACTTTTGGTGACAGAGG
Organism: Todiramphus chloris collaris; assembly: GCA_025345505.1. NCBI lineage: Eukaryota > Metazoa > Chordata > Aves > Coraciiformes > Alcedinidae > Todiramphus > Todiramphus chloris. The sequence continues at coordinate 668,656 of JANVCC010000044.1, forward strand.
TGAGGGGGAAAAATACTCCATGATCTCTGAGAATCTTATGCACCTCTACTGATTTTTCTTCTTAACTACAAGACTAACTTGCAAGCAAGCAAAAAACCCAAAGCTTGTAAAAGCTCCTGGGTTTTAGATTTTTACTGAACTTGTTTGGAGAACACTTAATTAGATCCAATTATTTTTTAATTTGTCTAGTTGAAGAAATTAATCTTTTGGCTGCTTTAACAGAAAACTTGAGTTAAAAGCAAATTATAGCTCTCTGATACAGATTACAGAAAAAACTTCCCCCTTTTCACTTAAATCAGCCTACTTCTCTATTTTTAATCAGTGTTGCTGAGTAGTTTGTCCTGGGCAAAGAAAGATATGTATAGAAACTGATTTGGAATTAGTTTCTAATAATGCTTAACAGGCAATAGATACAGGATGGATTATTCTTCCCAGACAGCTCCTTTTTGAATGCCATGTATCAGCTCTGATTCGGCCAAAAAAAAGACTCAGATGTGAATAATGTTTGATCAACAGCTGGCAAGCACAACTACAGTCATTAAGTTGGGTGTTTATGAGGCTCACTTCATGCTCAGAAGCCAACTTAAAACAAATCTTAATGAATTATAAAGTTGCAAGTTTTACTAAGCTGGCAGAATCAAAATGAGGTTACAGGAGAAAGCATATTCCATGTAAATACATTAGCAGTACAGCAATATGAATGTATCAGATAGTTGACTTATACATACAAATAGTCAAACACATAAGCATAACTTTTTTTTTTTTACTTAGTTGTATAGAACAACCAGTTAGTACCCAACAAGCATGGCAGTGGTAGTAAAGGTATGGCCTTAAATTTCTCTAATTTCCCATAAATGTTATGAAATCAGCCCTGAGATCACCATTCTTATATAACAATCCATTCAGATATATTTTTACTGTGTTGTCAGATCTTAAATTAACTTGGTGACTTGCAGCAGCAGAGTATTGTGGAAGGACAGACAGTTTTGTCTAATCTCATTGGAGAAACTTCAGTCCTTGCCAAGAAATCTATTTCCCATTCTATTAATATAAGACCTATTTAAGCAAAGAAAAGTGACTGGATTTTGCCATCCATGAAAACTAAGCCTTATTCAAAATGGGTTGTTTCCTTCAGGCAAAATCCAAGCAAAGGTTTTCTTGAAGGCCAGGGCTAAACAGCAGCTCAGGGATGCTGTGAATAACAGTGACACTTGTGAGAGAATTGAATGTGCTTTGAAAGAAGGGGAATTTCAACTTATAAAGAGGAAGCTTCTCTTGGACAGAGAGTGCTTGCTGTAAGAAGCACATACATATATGTGATAGGAAGGGTTGATTTTCCTGTGGTCTGGGCTTTCTGCATATCATGGAGGACAGGCACTGAGGACAGAGGAAATAATGAGCACATCTGTTGCCAAGATCCGTAGTGGAGTATTTTGCTGCCTCTGAGACAGAAAGCCTGGAGGGAGAAAGAAGGTACTCCCTAGTATTGTAATCGTGCTTTCAACTGAGTAGTTTTGCTTTTTTATTTATCTGATAATGATTTGAGCAGTTACCAAGGCAAGCCTTTGCAATGCTCCTATGAACAAGTAGGAGGATACACTTGTAAAAATGTGATTGCTATTAGTAAAGTGACTCCACAGCTGCACTCTTATTTCATTTGAGCAACAGATGTTCATTGTAGCAGCTTCACACACATCCCTTATTCCCTGGAGCAAGATGACCAATCTATAGCAGAATGAGCCAGAGCCTACTCTACATCATTGTGCATCAGCACATTTATTGCCTGAATTCCTGGAGCAGGACATCTATAATCAGAAACTGGGCAAAAGGACCAAAGTGGATCTGCAGGGCATTTTCCAATTATGTATGTTGTAAGGCTGGCAATCTTAATTTACACCAGTAGATAGGAGAATCAGGTTCTTTCTTCCCAATTACTGTAATTCTAGTAGCTGAAGGGAGGGACCCAAAAGCAAAAGGCAAAACCCTTTCCTTTAGCTTTGTAAATCAGTTAATGTGCCAAGAGAAGCACTGTGAGAAAAACAGTATGTGTCCCTAGAGTTATTTCTGTGGTAGAACAGAGAGCAGGAGGGTTTCGCTCATTTAACTGCACTTCTGAATATCACATTTTCATTTAATAATTGAGATTAATTTATTGCAAGGAGAAGGTAGCTCCTGAGCAGTGATCCCCCTGTCTCAGAAGCAATCTGAGGTTTGTGTCATATGCCCAACTGGTTTTGAAAGGCACTTGTTGAAAATAAAGAATGCAATACCTCAGGACTAAACATATAATATATTGTATGTCTGCTAATCCTTTTTAGGTGCATTTGTATATAGGTTAGGAATCGACTGTAGATTCATCCTTTTGTGTACGGCATATATCTTGCCATCAGAAGTGCCCTGTGGACTGCTATTTGAGGTCATGACTATACTGCATCATGTAGCCATGCTGTCATTTCCAGACAAAGTGTCCTGTGCAGAAGTAGGAGGCTCAGAAGCGGTACAACTTGGGAGCAGGCATTTGCATTCCCTCTTCTATCCAGTGACCCTTGAGGAAATGGCAGCAACTCACTGGTCTGTTAATCATCTGGCATGTCTAAATTGTCACTTGTGTGGGAACAGGGGTGTGCTGCTTTGTTTCCTTGCACAGTCCAACAGGATAGTGTGATCTGGTGAGAAGTGAATCTAGTAATTGCTGCTTCCCAGCTGACAAGTTTTCTTGACTAACCTTGAGGTAAGTGCAAGGGCTGGAAGAGGAGAACAGGCATCACCAATTCTGTGGCCCCACGTAGCTTAGTGTGGAAAATATGTCGACCTTTAGGTGGAACTCTGAATAAACACCACAGCTAATCCCAATGAATGTCTCATTCTGGTTGATGACATTCTTCTTCCCCTCTGAATTTCCCCTGCGGTTTCCCTTGCATGGTGTACATGCTCACATCCTGTCATTTGTTCTGTGGGACTGTGCATTGTTAGGCAGTTGCTGTGCTCTCTTTCAGAGATACCTGCCCTTTAGGTGTGGATGAAGAATTCTGCTTGCAGAGGGAGTGGAATGCTCCATGATCTTTGGATCAATGATATTATTTAAACAATAGGTGTTGTTCAATTGATTAAAAAGAGCAGTTTATGGGTGTTAGAGCAAAGTGATCCCAGCATCATAGAGAAAGTCATAGTTTTCCTGAAGCTTTTAGATACAATAAAAGAAAGGATGTTACTGAAAGTGGGAAGGAATACAAATGTATTCAGAAATCAAAAATTAGGAAAACACAGGGTTATTTTTAATGTAATAACAACATAATTAAACAATAAGCCCAGAATTTTTTAATGTAACTTGGAGTAAAATGTTGTTCTAAAAGAATGAGCCATAGAAAACATTTAGCAATTGATTAAACCAGTTCCATTGCCTAACTGGAGAAGCACATACAAAACACAGTTTGCCTGGGTAATGGTATGTTTTTAAAATGTGTCCCTTGTTGGATATTTATGTGGTTATATAGCTTTAGTATTTGAGTGGAGGACATCCTATAATTCTTTGACCTTGCTACATTGAGGGGGTTTTCTTAAGCTGTGATTTCCTTTGAAAACACTTACTAAAATCAACCTGTGTTTACAACATGGGAGAAGGCTCAAAAATGGATTTTTAGCAGAATTTCCTTTAGAAGTCTCTAGGAAAGCTTTCAGGTCAGCCATAGAATGTCTTAGTCACAGCTGTCCTGTCTCCAGGATACTCACAGCACTGCTCATGGAGCTACTCAGTGTTGCACAGGGCAGAAAGTTTAGGAAAATTCCCTGTACTAGAGAAGTCAAAAGAGTAGTATATTAGTTCTGTGGACAGTTTTGTTTTGAGTTCATCATGAAACATGGGGGCAGACAGTCTTCCCATAGAAGATCTGTACCTGATGTGAGAAAATAAACAATTTACATGTAAGAACATGTAAGAAAGGAACATCTTGAAAGCAACTGAAGGGCAGTGAAGGAACTTAGGAGTCAAAGAGCACAGATTTGACAGTGTCTTTCAAAAGATAATTACTATATCCAAAAAATGAAAACATGAGTAAAGACAGCAAATAAAAACCCAGACAAGCATACTAGATACAAAGCTCTTGTTTACTCCAAGACCTTCATGTTTCACTGTGCATACTGGGTTTTCACATGCTCATTGGGAGGAACAAGAGACAGAAAGCTCAACCCAGTCTCAAAATAAGTTGCACGGGAATTTCTGGCAATTATCCTCAAAAGTAAAGGGAGTGAAGTTGCCTCTTTTTCCTGAACATCGTTCTTCAGGAAAAGAAACCCCTTGTACTTAGCCAAGTGGGAACTGCTTCATGACTTTTCTCAGCCCGGTCTGGGTTAAACCAAAGCCTACAAAGTTCATGTACTCACACGGTTTCTTCTCCTTTCAGTGAACGCACTACAGAGATAGTAAATAAAGGTTTGAATGTGATTACTGACTGAAAACTGACATAATTTCAATTCATACACTTCTTCATTTTTAATCCTTGACATCCACACATGATTCGTGAGTCATGGGGACATCTTCAGGAATGGCTGACAAAGCCTCAAAAGGCAAGAAAGACATGCCACATAGTGCTAGCCTTATTTATCAAGGGAAAATGGTATCCCTGTGGATTGACCTCACATAATTCTGGATGTCAGAGATTATTTTTAAGCCCTGGGTCTTCAAATCACTCCCACCTCATCAGTTATCATTCACATTTTGAAAAAGTGCCACTTCCATAGCTGGGTGCAGCCAACATCTGAACAGAAAAACTGCGTGTCCATACATAGACACACAAGGCTGTAAGGAGGAGCAGAGTGCTCATGCATTGGTCCATGGCCACAAAGAGGGCAGTTTGGTCTGCACCACTTGCCAGTAGCAGGCCACACCATGAAGCAAAGTCTATCTTTCCCCTCTTACCTAGTCCTCTTTGACTGCTAGACAATTCTGGGACATAACCAGGCTTTCAGTGGCCTGCAGATATAAGAGAACAGAAGTGGTACTGAATAGGACAATAGGAAACAGCCTTAAGTTGCACCAGGGAAGGTTTAGGTTGGACATTAGGAAAAACTTCTTCCCTGAAAGGGTAGTGAAGCCCTGGAACAGGTTTCCTAGGGAGGTAGGAGAGTCCCCATCCCTGGAATTGTATAAAAGACGTAGACGTGGTGCTGAGGGACATGGTTTAGTGGTGGGATGGGCAGTGTTGAGTTAATGGTTGGACTTGATGATCTTAAAGGTCTTTTCCAACTGAAGCAATTCTATGATTCTATGCCAAAGAAACAGTGTAAGCAGCCAACACAGAGACTCTGTTATTCGCCTTCTTCCCCTCAGTCTTCTGGACACTGGCTCCAGGGATTTGCATTTGCTGGTTAAAGACATCTTGTAAAAAAAGGGAAGAGAAGCTTCTTGCAGCACTGAAATCTTAGTGGACCAATTAATGATTCAGCAATTGTCTATAAAGGAGGTCATTTAAGAGAAGCAGCTTGTCACACTCAGTGACCTCTCTCTGAAGGGCATGTAGGTGTATACCCCTCTTCAGGCCCATAGGATCCTTCTTCATGCAGTCATCCCCAGCAACAAGCCTTCTCCTGGAAGACAGCAGCCAGGAAACCATGTAGGATCTTTGAGACTTCTGTCCTCACAGCTCCAAATACAACCTATAAAGAAAGGCAAGCAGTGTTATCTGGTATTTTTGGCTGGGTTTTATTTCTCAGGCTCACTCTTATTTTCAGTTCTGGTTTTGGTCTTTGCTGCTGTGAGACAGTCATTGCTAAACATACCCAGCTATAGCAGTACACTCTCTCTACTTCGCTTACATTTTCAGTTGCTAAATTGTTTTACTTTCTCCTCTTACACACCTGCACTGAATAAAGAAAAAAAATTGCATGACTATGCTTTTTTTTTTAACTTGACTGGAAGCAAAAATTCTTACTCATAGGATGGAAATATGACTACTGAGAAAGAGTTTCTGTAGTTTTCAGTGGCTTGGCACAGGCAATTTTATTTAGGCAATCATTTGTGTACTTTAATTCAGTGAGTCCCAGCCTAGGAGGAAAACCCCTTGACAAAAGTTTACCTTGTAGTAGGGCAGCTGGAGCCAAAAACCTCTGTCTACCACAGTGGATTCGTCAGAAGCTCTCTCTCCTTTTCTGCTATGACAGATGGATCACAAAGAAGATTCTCTATATCCTTTGAGACATTGGGGCTTCTTTCTTCTTTTCCTAAGAAAAGGCAGAATGAATCTGGTCTGGAAAAAATATTCACAGTTCTACGCTTTACAGTACACCCACAAAAACATGTCAGAGTACTGAGGGGAATTCTATATTAAACAGGAGAGAAGCTTGCTCTCAGAGACCTGGGGTAAAGACCCAAGTGTCCCAGCTTAAAATAAAACATGACCAAAAAAATGTGAAACCATCAGGAAGCTGTAATGACTGTACAATCTCACTGGTTTTAAGTAGTATGAGTGCTGGAGAGTATTTACATCTGCTTGAGCAAAAGAAGAGTTTTTGGAGCTGTTCGAAGGAGGAGAATGAAGCACCTTAGCAGGGGTGGTGTGCAGGCTTCTCCCAAATATATGGAAAAGGCACAGGAAAAACACAAAGGCACTGCTAAAATGCAAACCAGCAACTACAGCCCAGTCAAATACAGGTGCCATTCTCTCACTGATATATGGGAATGGCATTAAGCTCTTCACCAGGATTATAGACCCTTATACTACATGAACGGAAGCAGCCGTAGAAGTTTGCTTATGAGATGTGTCATAGGGGTTTTTTTTTCTTTTTTTTCTAAGCAGATACCAGTTGGTTTTTTTCACCAGATATTATGTGCCATGTAGCCTCAACTCTTTAAATATATATACACATATATATATGTATATATAAATATATACATATAGGATTTCTCTCAGTTATATTTTACTGTCATGAAGGATAGTTTCCTGTTACAAAACTGAAGGTCACACACTTTCATCATTTATGGTAGCTGACATCATCATGTCATCTCCCCCACCTCCTCCTTCTGTGTCACCCTCTCCTCCCCCTCTACTTTCAATTCCCTCATCTTCTTCCCCACACTGTCAGGCCAAGCACGCTCCCCATTCCTCTTTCCTCTGCACCAGGCATGTCAGGTACTTGTCCTTTCCTTTCCACCCCAGGGGCTCTGTGTTCCTCTCATGGCATACCCTGCCTACAGTAAACTTGCACCACATCACCTTCTCTGTGAACCAGAGATCTGCCATGCCTATTATCACCAAAGGCTGTGAAGCACACAGAAGTCTTTGCTCCAGTCCATGGGAAAAGGTGAGATGAACTTTCTCAATAGTCTATCTCTTGCTAAATCTTCTTGTTTTACTACTTCTTTGTGAGTCCCGGAGAAGGTCCTGGAGTGTTTTCAACCTCTAACATATTTCTTTCATTCTTCTTTCTTACAGTGTCATGGAGGTCTGCATATTCTTCCTTTATGCTATGATAGTTCTCCCAGGTAAAAGGCACAACAGTAAAAACTGTTTTGATTATTTTTGTCCTGTTATGAAATACTTTCTCATCCACTAAGAAGCTAATTCCTTAGTAGTAATTATTAATTTCCATTGCACAATCAAGGTCATATAGCCTATGTGACATGTATTTAAATTGTGTGCAGGGATTCTATAAAATATATAGCAAGTACTTTCTCTCTTCAACTTTATATCTTTACATTAGACTTATTTTATGTAGGCCTTAAATTTTCAGTTGAAATCTATCTTTAAAATGTGTGTATATCACCTCTGTATATCATAGAGCACAGCAGTATTAAACTGAAAACTGACACTTTGATATGGGACAACTGGAGATTTAGGCAGCCATGGAGATCATTTTGCAGGCTAGTGCACTGGAGGAGCAGTCAAAACTTTGCACCAGGAGAGAGACTGTAAATCTTCTCCTCCTTTTGAACACATCAGAGGTGTTTGTATCTCCTGGGACAGAGGACTGCATTTCTCATTCCAAGAAAGGATGGTCCTCCTAGCCCACTGCCGCTTGTAATGATGGCTACACATGCTGATGAAAGCAGGGGAAAAATCATCCCTTGTGTAACACGCTTCATGCTTTCTTTGCATAAAGGCATAATTGTATTTGTTGACTATTTCTGTTAACAAGATCAGCAACAGAACAGTGAAGTTTGACATTTAATCTGTCATTAAACTCTAGATTAATTACAGAACAGATAAACCTGACATTTAATTTGTCATTAAACTTTAGATTAATTCTTCAGTGATACTGAAAGTGTTCACCTATTTCTGACCTTCTGGTCTTATATTCCCTAGACACCAACATTTACCACACAGTGTGCACTTTACATTTACTTCTCTTCAGAGCTGTGTTATTTTATTAGGAGAATGAACTCAACTTTTAAAAAAGAAATCGTGCAATGATTTCCTTTGTGGCAGAATCTCACTGCACTCAGGGTGCTATATACAAGAATGGTTTGGACCTTTTGCCTGCATATAAGTCTCTTCAAATACAGATGCTCACAAGCTCTGTGTGGTAGGGCCTCCTTGGGAAGTAAAATACAGGAGGAAAAATAAGAAACGTTTTTATGACCTGAACTCCACTAAGTGTGGAGGGTGTTGTAGCCAAGCGCTTCTGGGGCAACGTGCTGGCCGCAGGTCTTCCACCTCTCAAGGGCAAAAATGATGCACTCAACTCCCTCTCTGAAATTCTTATACACCAGTGCATGCAGCATGGGGAATAGCCAAGAGGAATTTGAGATCTGTATTTGGTCATAGGGCCATGATCTCATTGCAATTATGGAGACATGGTGGGATAGATCACATGCCTGGAATGTTGTCATGGATGGCTATGTATTTTTTAGGAAAGATAGACCAACAAGGTGAGGTGGCAGAGTTGCTGTTTATGTGCAAGAGCAACTGTAATGCATTGAGCTCTACCAGGTGTGGGTGTGTGTGTGTGTGTGTGTGTGTGTGTGTGAAGAATGTGTTGAAAGCTTATGGGTAAGAATTAAGGGTTGTGCAAATATAGGCAAAACAGTTGTAGGTGTCTACTACAGACCAACAAACTGCGAAGAGGTTGTTGATGAAGCTTTCTACAGGCAGCTGTAAGTAGCATGAAGATCATATTCTCTGGTGCTCATGGGTGACTTCAATCACCTGGTATTTGTTGGAAAGGCCATATAGGTAGGCATACTCAGTCTAGGAGGCTCTTGCAGTGCACTGATGATAACTTTCTGATACAGGTGGTGGAAGAGCCAGCAAGGAAGCTGAAGCTTGTATTAACAAACAAAGAAGGTCTGGTCAGGGATGTGAAGGTTGGGGGCAGCCTTGGCGGTAGTGATCGTGACATGGTAGAGTTTAGTATCATACAAGGAAGAAGCAGGGCAATAAGTACAGTTTCAACCCTGGACTTCAGGAGGGCTAACTTTGCCCTCCTCAAAGACCTACTTGGAGGAATCCCTTGGGCTAAGACTCTAGAAGGTAAGGGGGACCAAGAGAGCTCATTGATATTCAGATATCACTTCCTCTGAGCTCAGGATAGGTGCATTCTTTTGAGTAAAAAATAAGTAGAGGAGGCAGGAGACCAGCATGGATGAGTAAGGATCTGCTGAAAAACCTCATGTGGAAGAAAGAAGTTCACAGCATGTGGAAAAAGGGACTGGTCTCTTGGGAGAATTATAGGAATATTGTCAGGGTATTTAGGGATGCAACAAGGAAGGCCAAGGCCGTCTTGGAATTAACTCTGTCAAAGGAAGTAAAAGAGAACAAGAAGGGCTTCTTCAAATACATCAATGGTAAAAGGAAGATGAGGGAAAACGTGGGCCCATTGCTGAATGAGGTGGGAGCCATGGTGACAGAGGATGCAGAGAAGGCGGAGTTACTGAATGCCTTCTTTGCTTCAGTCTTCATTGTTACGATCAGGCCTCGTGAATCCCAGATCCTGGAAGTAAGAGAAAAGGCGTGGAGGGAGGAAGACTCTCCACTGGTCAAAGAGGACTGGGTTAGAAATCACTTGGGTAAACTGAACACACACAAATCCATGGGCCCTGATGAGCTGCACCCACAAGTGCTGAGGGAACTCACTGATGTTGCGCTACCACTCTCCATCATTTTTGAAAGATCATGGAGAACAGGAGAGGTGCCTGAAGACTGGAGGAAAGCCAATGCCACTCCAGTCTTCAGAAAGGGCAAGAAGGAAGATCCTGGTAATTACAGACCAGTCAGCCTCACCTCCATCCCTGGAAAGGTGATGGAGCAGCTCATTCTAGATGTCATCTCTAAACACATGGGAGAAAAGAAGATTATCAACAGTAGCCAGCGTGGATTTACTAAAGGGAAGCCATGTCTGACTAATCTGATAGCCTTCTATGATGGGGTGACTGGATGGGTAGATGCAAGGAGAGCAGTGGATGTTGTCTACCTTGACTTCAACAAGTCTTTTGACACTGTCTTCCATAATATCCTCATGGGTAAGCTGAGGAACTGTGGGTTAGAAGAGGGGGCGGTGAGACAGGTTGGGAACTGGCTAAACAATAGAACTCAGAGGGTCATGATCAGTGGCATGAAGTCCAGTTGTCAACCTGTAACTATCAGTGTACCCCAGGGTTCAGTACTGGGTCCACTCTTATTCAACATCTTCATCAGTGACCTGGATTAAGGGATAAAGCGTGCCCTCACAAGTTTGCTGTTACAAAACTGGGAGGAATGGCTGATACACCAGAAGGTTGTGCTGCCATTCAGTGAGGTCTGGACAGACTGGAGAGCTGGGCAAAGGTAAACCTAATTAAATTCAACAAGGGCAACTGCAAAGTCCTACAGCTGGGGAGAAATAACACTATGCACTGGTACAGGTTAGGTGTAGACCTGTGTCCACAGGACAGCGATGGGCCCTTATGGCCAAGAAGTGAAATGGTCTCCTGGGGTGCATAAAGAATAGTGTGTGCAGCAGGTTGAGGGAGGTTGTCCTCCCCCTCTACTCTGCCCTAATGCAACCACATCTGGAGTATTGTGTCCAACTCTGGGCTCCCCAGTTCAAGAGGGACAGGGAAATACTAGAGAGAGTCCAATGGAGAGCTAATGGAGAGGGACTGGAGCATCTGTCTTACTAGGAAAGGATGAGACCTGGGGCTGTTTAGTCTGGAGAAGACTGAGAAGGGATCTTATCAATGTTTACAGATATATGAAGGGTGAGTGTCAAGGAGAAGGGGCCAGTCTCTTTTCAGGGGTGCCCTGTGATAGAACAAGGGGTAATGGTCACAAACTGGAACTCAGGAAGTTCCACCTCAACATGAGGAAAAACTTCTTTCCTGTGAGGGTGATGGAGGCGGAAACAGGCTGCCCAGAGAGGCTGTGGAGTCTCCATCTCTGGAGACTTTCAAAACCCACCTGGCTCTGTTCCTGTGTGGCCTGCCCTGGGTGATCCTGCTCTGGCAGAGGAGTTGGACTTCATGATCTCCAGAGATCCCTTCCAACCTCTACCATCCTATGATTCTATGATTCTGAGTGAGTCAGTTTGAAGAACTATGTATTCTGTCATACCTAGTGGGAGGGTTTGTCTAAATGCTGGTGGTTTTCTGGCTAGAGTTGTTTAAGTGTAGCCTCTGTGAGTGCAAATACTTGCTGTTCTTTTGTAACTGATGGAAATTTTAATTTCTTCTCTTTCTTTGTCTAAGGTATTGCTGCCAGTGTGCATCAGATGAAGTCATTTCTCAATCACACTGTGTACCTATCCTGCTATTTTCCAAACTCTCAGAAAGCTGACATAAAGGATTTAAGAATTTTTTGGCAAAAAGGCACTGATGAAGTGGTGCATGAAGTATACTATGGCCAAGAAAAACAGGATAACCTTAGTCCTAAATATGTAAACCGCACCAAGATGGATATGGACAAATGGACTTTGCAATTGTTAAATGCAGGAATTGTGGATGAGGGGCAGTATACATGTATTATACAGCACAGAGATAAAGGATCACCAAAGGTCATACACACATTTGAGTGCTTACTGCACATCATTGGTAAGTAATCTCTTCTAATTGTCATCTGGCCTGGGTTTTTGTTTGGGGGGTTCTTTGTCACTTTTGTCAGTCTAGAATTACATGGTCCTGTCCCCAGGCCACTGAAGACATACCTGCACTGGATTAGAATTTCTAAATATAGGTAAGAGCATTCTCAGTAGAAAATCCTCTGCTTTGAATGAAAAGTACTCATGTGGAAGAAGTAGAAGTACTCAATCAGAAGCAGAAAATGAAGCAATAATTTGCTCAATATTGCAGCATTCCTGATTCCAACCCATCATACTTTACAGTGGAAACCACTCTGCCTTCTTCCTCTTGCCTCCTACAAGTTTTATGGCTTTTAGAACTCTCAAAAATACAGTTCTTTATTTGCATCTACATTCTAATAAAAACAATAGTAGTTAACGTCATTGGTGGTAAATTACAATTGAAACATAAGAAGATTTCTGCAAACACACAGCTATTTTACTATGATATAAATTGCAGGGAAAAATAAAGACCAGCTCATATGTGGAAGAGTAGAAATTCATATGCTCAGTTAAAATAAGATTGAAAATAAATCTGAAGAATGAATGCAGGCATTGATGAGATTCAACTTGATTTCTTGCAGGTTTATCAGAAAAAGTCAGAAAATCTTTTAAGAGAGGAACAGGGTTCAGTGAGGAAGCAATATTTTCCTAATATTTTATAATGGTTTTATTAATTCCTCATATAATTTCCTAATGTTTTTCTATTTTAAGCTGGTCTTCTAGTAACCTTTGTTCATATGCCTGTGTTCTCTCTTCCACTATTATAGTGCTGGTCGTTAATAATATCTGCTTCTAACTTCCACTGGAGTTCTCAGGCTTCAAAACTGCTTCAAAAGAGAACAGGGAATGTGTAACAGCGGCCAAAAATGGAGTACCGGACTGTCTGAGCCTATTTAGCTTTGTGCTATCAGCCAGTGTTCCCTCAATTCACAGATACAAACCCTAGATTGTTAATTTTGACTTTCTCATGCTCTACTTGACAAGTGTTTTCAGCAAATTTTTAGAAATTCATAATGTGCACTCAATATCAAGGCCTCCAGTTTAAGAGATGCTTAGAATCATGAGTTAATTCAAGCAGTTAAATCGATTTTCACCTTAGCCAACATCTGAACAACATGTTATAGAAGTCTTATACTTAGGAATTAAAACTCTCCCAGACCTTTTAAGGTTTAACTTAGGAAGATTGTTTTAAACTATTTGTTGCTGTGTTCCTAATGACTCTTTGTTCAATAAACTCCCAAACAAAGGAGCAGTATAAAATCATATTTTAAAAGAAAAACTCAAAAACAATTAGAAGAATACAAATGTTGAAAATTACTTGGGTTTATCTACTTTTTCTTAATTAGAATCTCATATCATATGTGGAGGGTTTTGTATAGAATGGCGTCACTTCAAATGGGACATAAAGATTGGGTGCTGTAAAAGAATGATAGAGCAGTCATACAAAGCTATCTGGATCACTTGGTGACCAACCCTGTTCAGAAATACTGAGCTACCTTCTAATACAGAATCACAGAATCGCTATGGTTGGAAAAAAACCTTTAAGATCATCAACTCCAACCATTACCTAACTCTACCAGGGCCACTAGTACACCATATCCTTAGGCACCACATCTAGATGGCTTTTAAATACATCCAGGGGTGGTGATTCAACCACTTCCCTGGGGAGCCTGTTCCAGTCTTTTTCTTCAGTAGAGAAGTTTTTCCTCATGTCCAACCTAAACCTCCCCTGGCACAACTTGATGCCATATCCCCTTATCCTATAAGCTATGACTTGTGAGAAGAGACCAACACCCACCTGTCTACAACCTCCTTTCAGGTAGCTGTAGAGACTGACAAGGTCTCCCCTCAGCCTCCTTTTCTCCAGTCTAAACAAGCCTAACTCCCTCAGCCATTCCTCATAGGACTTATTCAGTTTATTTGTGTTATTTATATGTATTACATTAGGAAAATATATACATAGACATATGTATATGTACTGTGTACAGCCAGGATGATTTCTATAAGAACAACAAACACAGATCATTCTCCAGGAAGAAGGGAAGGCTTCACAATGGAAAACTTTGTCTCTTAAAACAGGCAAGGCAGAGATCATGGTGACAAGTGGCATAACTGGAAATTCCACTGCTCTAGCATGGCTCTAGTGCTTCCTTTGGATGGGTCAGTAAAGGAAGCAGGTGTGACTAGGGAAGCCATTTCAAAATATGTACTATTCAAAGAGCTGGGAGTGAAACTGATGTCAGAATAAAGATTTAACTGTTTGTGTCCTCATTTTAAAGGGGATGTTGAAAAACTTGAAAGTGTGAAGAAAAGCTATACTACAGTTATCTGAAGGATGGAAAAAAAATACAGTTCAACTGGAGACATTAAAAGATTAATCTGATTACCTTCTAACACAGAAGACTAAGAAAAGTATTTTTTTCATAGTGTGGCAATCCAAAATACACATAAACTACTGGTTATTAAAAAAAAGTCTAATTAATTCAGTGAAGATATAAAACCAGTCAGTGGCTAGATGCAAGTGAGAAGCCAGGCACATTGTCACTTAGAAAATACAACAAAACCAGGTAGGGTGCTTAAGCCATTGAGAAGAATATTAAGGCCTTGACGAATCTGCTGTCTCTTGAGGTATTTAAATCTAAGCCCATAGACTTTTTTGGAAGACATGTTATTTTTAAATGCAAAATGCTTCCTGAAACATGTTTTTCTGCTAACAAGACAAAACTCAGATACATGGAGTCCACACCCTCCACACAACGAAATTCACTTTTCAGTAAATTGAGGTTCCAGAAACAATAAAAACAGAAGTGCTTTGATCAGGGTTTCCACTTGTGTACTATCAATAAGACTGAAACTCTTAAATCACTTGGATGACTTGGCAAGTTTCACAGCCATGGATTTCATTCCTGCCCTCCCTATAAAATGCCAAGGAGAGAATAAACACTTCAGACCAGAAGCTGGAGTGAGCAGGCAGCTAAACAAGTCGTACCTTGAAGAGAAAGGAAGCTTGAGCTCCCCTGAGGGACAACTTAACTAAACTTGGTGGTTTGAAAAAAGGTGTGACTTCTTCCATTTTGAATTCTCAGACATACTCTTGGAGATTTAAGTGACTGAGCTAAATCCTTCTCTCCATGTGTTGGCATACAGCAAATAAAAGCAACATCATGTTTCTTCATCCATCCCTATTAAGAATTCACCATGACAAGAATTAGAGCCTGGATCAAACATATTAAATGTGTTTGCAGAATAGTCAGACCCTCTTAGACTCATGGTTTTCTAAGAATCCTTTTCCCTTTCCTCAATATTTCTCCATATTGTCTTTAGAACTTTTGTTCCTAAATAATGAAGTCTTTTCAATGAAACCTTGAGTCTTTTTTTTTGTTTTGTTTTATTTTTGTTTTTGTTTTTTTGTTTTTGTTTGGTTCTTAATTGCTGTATACCAACATGCAGTCAGTATTATGTATACATTCTCCCCTTCTGCTTTTCCATTACAGTCTATTATTTCTTCTATGACATTTTAAGCAAACAAATTCTGGTTGAGAATATTTAGGATATTATTTAATAGATAGTATTGGTTAAAAGCTTCCATTTAACTTGAATATTTTATGTTTAAATAGTTCCTTCCAGTACCATTTCACTAATTATTTCTTGCCTGGAAAATGTGACTTTTTAAAGCAAGGGGTATGTTTTTCATTGACTGGGATGAGTATCCAATCACACAAAGTAAAAGAACTTGTACTGTGGTTACTTCCGCATAAAAGCTGAGCTAAGGGAGGCCTACTATCAAGTGAAGATGAGTAAGTTACTTTATATGCTGCAAAATGGTTACTCGCAATGCTGACAGACACCAACGATAATCTACCTGTGACAGCACTGGACTTCCAATTTACCCCATCTGAAGTCCCTCAGATGATTTCCTTCTCTGCATTTCACAGCTAGAAGTTTGTGGTTTTCCCCTTACCTAATCGGGAGGTTGAGAATATGCAGCACTGTGTCCTATCCCCATTTTGTGCTTACACACTGACCTGCAATCAGGCCAGGTTTGATTATTCTGAGGTGTCAATGCATCAAAAGGAGGTGGGAGAGACAAAGGCTCATTGTCTGCCTGATCAGATTTATGTGCTTGAAACACCCTGAGGACAGGCAGCTGTGAGTCTACACATACACCAAAAACATAATAAACCCTCCTTGGGACTCCCACTGTTTTCTTGGGAAAATTGTTTAGACTTGCTTCTGCCTGAAAATCTTAAATAATTGGTGGGAACTGTCACAAGATGTGGTATGTCTGACTCACGATACTTTCTCTTTGGTCTATTTCAGCCAACTACAGTCAACCTGAAATAGCATGGCTGCACACTGGGGAACTAAAGCCCAACGAATACTTGAATCTTTCCTGTTCTTCCAGCGGAGGTTATCCAGAGCCCAAGCAGATGATGTGGCTAATTTCACCCGAAAACAAAACACACCTGGGTCACATGGATGTCTCACAGGATGCTGTAACAAAGCTGTACAATGTTACCAGCAAGCTGAATATCCCAATTCCTACAAACATCCCTATTAATATTACCTGCTTTCTTCACCTTGGAGAGCAGCTGGGGAGCCTTGTCTCAGTGCCACTAGGCATAGGTGAGCCTCCATTTGCCCATTCCTATTTTTGCATGAGTACAAGCAGGGCACATTGCATTAGAGCTGATCACAAATAGCAGCATAGGCAGTGCAGGGAATAAAACCTAAGTAGAGTAGGAGTTGCTTATAAGGGTTGTATGTTCTCTCCATCCGGTTCACCCACGGGCATGACCACCAAATTCCCTCTCCAGTCTTATTACAGCAAGGAGATGGCACAGAGAAGGAAGGTTACTGCTACACAGTCCAGAACGCAGTCTTGTTCATTCAATTCCTAGATGCTGCTGCAGTAGCAACAAAGCAACCTGGATGCCTGTATTAGGTGGCAATCAGCCTCTGGAGGTGATATTTAGCTGTTAGTCACTTTACAGAATCGTGAATATTGAGAAGAGGCATCTGGAGATCATCTAGTTCAACCACTATGCTCAAAGCAGAGTCAATATGAAGTGCAGGGCCTTATACAGTTGAGTTTGAAACATCTCCCAGGATAGAGACTTCCTAAGTTCTCTCAGCTGTTCCAGTGTTTAACCACCCTGAGAGTAAAGACTTTTTTTCTGATATTTAGGACTGAGAGAGGCAGAAGGATAAACAGGAGATTCCCTTGGACTAGATTTGTCTTACAAACTGCCAAACAGATTATGCTGAGTTTAAGAGTAAAGGCCGTGAAAGTTTAAGTAGTTTTAGAAGCATTCCTGGTGGTTTCCATAACATTTGGCAAAATGAAGTGCGCATACCAAAATGACTATTTGGGGATTTTTTTTTTCCTCTGGGATTGTGGGATTTTTTTCAGGCACTTCTTGCAAGAAGAAGCTGGGGACCCAAGTTCTGTCACGGTTTAGGGTCAGGGCAGCCCCTTAAACCTCTAACAGACACTCTCTGTTAACCCCCCTCCCTCCCCAGAGGGGAATAGAAAGGGAATAAGGGAGAGAGACTTAGCAATTAGAAAAGGAAACTAGAACAGCTTTAATGAAAATGAAAATAATAATTATAAAAATGGAGTATATACAAATATATACAAAACCAGTATCGAACCCAACCCCCCCGATGGTAATTACATCACTGTCACCACTGATGTTGTGCAGGCACCGAGGGAGTACCAGACTGGGCCCCGCAGCAGACGGGAGCTGTGTTCAGGAGCTGGATTCTGGTACCGGGTTCAGGAACACGCAGATCAGATCGAAGGCAGAATGGACAGAGTTCTCCTTGGGTGCTCCGAGGAAGGAACCGAAAGAGGACCCAAGCCAAGCCAAGCAAAAGCTGGCAAAGCAGTCCAAGAGGGGAGAGAAGAGCCCAGAGACCCTTTGGGTTCCTCTGCTGTAGACCAAATATGGCGTATATGGGACGGAATACCTCCTTGGTCAGTTTAGAGTCACCCATCCTGTCCTCTCCTCCCTGAAGGTGCAGCCTTTCACCTTCTGCACCCCTCAATGTGGTACACAAGACCCAGCAGTGGCCTTGGTCTGCATACCAATCCTTGGTAGTAACTCTAAACATAAGGTGTTATCACTGCTAGAAGCAGACACTGTCTGTGAAAACAGGCTGCTAACTTCAGACAGTGCAGTTAGTTAGAAGAACTGAGCTGAAAGTAAAATTACTGAACAGAATTAGTTCTGTTTTCACTCAAACCAGGACAAGTTCCTATAAGACTTTACTTCTGGATTATCTCAGGGTTCCACATGAATGATCCTTTCTTTAAACTTTAAAGGAGTACTTTATTTATCTCCTGGGACAGGAATGCATCCTTTGACATATTTTTGTTCATAAGCTATGGTACAAGTGCATCAAAATAAAGACAGTTCCCATATGGCTTGCACATGTCTCTCTTAGTGTTGAAGATGGAGTTTTGTCCTTCAAGAGACAGGAACAAGGAGCCAAGAGGGAATGGTAGCATTGCAGGAAAGCCTACCAGGGTAGTATAGGCATGCACCTTAGTACTGCAGATGTAAAAGAAGCTTTCCACTCATTCTGAGAAAAGTTCCACAGTGCAGTTTCCTTCATATAAATTTAACTGAAGGGTTAAGTTATCAATGCCAGATAGAGCAAACTGTTTTCACAGCTCTACATGTTGCTTATGAGTGTTACCATGGCTATATTAGCTATATTAACTATATAATGCTGCATCCTCCTCTTCCCTATTCAATTCCTCTTCTCTCCTCACTAGTGTTAAGAAAGTAGGCACCTGATAAGCAGTGATGGTGGGTAAGAAACTAGGAACTCCACATAACAAAGCTTTGTTTCGTGGTAAATGATGCTCTGTCATCTTCAGCTAATCAATTAGTTGCTAACCCTAGTAAACAAAACCTCAAAAGCACAATAACCAGAAGGGGAGGGACAGTCCTTTGCATTCCCTGCTACTTTGACATACCTTACATCATTTCATTAGGCTTTCACCATCATTTGCAACAGATACCAAGTAATAACATATCCCAGGTTCTACAAACTTGCACAATACCAGAGAATAGCAGTAGCACAGTAGCAGCCTCGTAGGCTCTCTTATTAATCAAGCTGCTCTCTCACATGCTACCTAAGCTCCAGGAAGAGTACTTTGTCTTACTGTTGTTGAAGTGACTGCTAAGACTTGGTAGTTTCACTAGTTATTGGAAATGGAAATAAAGCAATGTGGATAGTGCTTTAGTGACACAATTATAGCACTGTAAAAGCAAAGGGAGCTAAGGGCCTTTCCCTAAACTTCTAATTCACTTAACTTTGAGATGGATTGGTTAAGGTAATTGTCATCAAATTAATTCTTTGCTGAACATATCTCCTGTGTTTTGTTATTCAGAGATACAGGGGGAAGAAATGGAGCAAGTGAAGACAAATTTCTTTGGCCCACTTATAGCTGTGGTTATACTGATCATACTTCTTCTGTGTTTTTTGATATTGAAGAACAGAAAGATCTCATGTACAAAAAAGAGTAAGTTATTACTTCTCAGCTTCAGCTCTACTGACCCTCAAGTCACAGACTTTGCTCTTTGCAGTCATCCATTTACCTACCTTCAAGAAGCTAACAGAAAGTTAGGTTTCATGCTGGACTTCAAGCTAAACTTCCTTGGACAATTTAGCTCCTGCAACAACTTAGCCCATCCAGCAGCAAGTCAAAATATCTTTCTCCTGTCTTGTGCTGGGATCCACTTCTCCCTCTTTGTGCTCTGTGAAACTGCCATAGCACCAGCATACCACTTTTTCCTGCAGTTTCATCCTTTTTTAATGGTTACTTGGTAGATTTGGCTCCTAAAACTATTGAACTGTATAAAACTTTCTTATCCATTAGTATTTATAAGAAAGGTGGAGCTGAGGGAGGGATGAGATGAGGCTTTCATCAAATGAAAGTTTCTCCGTCACCACAGAGCTAAAGGTTGCAAGGCACTGCTCCACCACAGGCTGCCCAGGACTGGACTGGAAGAATCATCTTGTAACTAGGAAAAGAATTCTTTTGCATTGCATTTCTCTATATTATTTCAACACTAGGTCTCAGCAGTCCAGGGTTTGTTCTGCACTGAGAGGATCCTCATGCTGACATCAGAGTCTGTCCTTCCTTGTAGCAAAAGGGAAATGCTTTCCTCACAGTCAGACCTGTCTCCTTGCATAGACAAGGGTTCTGAGTCCCACCTCATTCTTTCTCCAAATCCTAAGATACCTTGATGTTTTTACTACCAACTCTTTTCCAGCTCCTATTCCTGACATTTCTGTAAATCACATATTCATCTATTTCAGGTGTCAGTCTAGTAGTCTAGAAGCTGTCCAGCTTGAAACTGAGGCCATCAGCCTGACTGCTGACTGGGAGCCATCACTGTACATAGCAAGGCCTGAGGTGCCACGTTCTTAGATGCTCTGCCAGGACAAGAATCCTTCCCAGACACCCCACAGAACAACATGCAACATTTTTTGTCTGATGGCTGAAATCCAATGGCCAGCGTTCTCTGCTTTTATTTTTCCTCCAGAATGGTAGTAAATATGACTGCATGACTATCTTTTTGCTATATCTTTCATTCTGCACTGTGTCATTGTAGAATCCTGAGTGTCAATGAAGAAAGCAGAGCTGCATGCGTTACAAAAAGAAATGTCTCAGAAATAGAAAGAGTTAGGCAACAATCTGTGAATCATAGCCATCCCTGGAAACATGATCAGAGGCAGTCTCTTCATCATGAGCCATAAAGGCTTCTGCAGAGCCAGCGTGGCTTTGTGCTGGTAACTTCCTTGGAAAGCTCCACAGCAGAAAGAGGAACTTCAGAGTACTTTGACACCTTCTGAGAAAAGTCAAGTCATGCAATTCCTGTCAGGCATTTGAAAATAGAAATGACCTGAAAGGAAGAGCTTGCTGTAAACATAATTTCTGGTTATCTTATTGTTTTTTTACTACCATCCAAGCTTAATATGCCCAGAGAGTTAGTACCTCCACACTTTGTTCCTCTGTATTCTGACCAGCTGCTGTACTAGTTCTTCAGGTGGATGATGCAATAGAAAATGAGAAAATGAAAGCATGAGGTATCACTTATATGTGTATAAATCAAAATATACAAAATGAAGCTAAGCAGATAACAAAAAAATATAAGTAGGTCATGTTCCAATTTGGTTGACTGTGTTCTCCCTTTATTAATTCTGCTACAAACCTTGAAGACAAAGCAATCTGTACGCTACAGTATTCTCAGCTATAGGAAGTAGTTTTACCTTTCAGAAAAGATTCTCCCTTTCACTCAAAATGTGCCAGTTCTCCAATCTTCAATGATTTCTGCACGTTATATTCTTCAACAGCATTGACATCTTTCAGGAGGAAGAATGAAGCCGAACTGAGACAAAATTCTTTGGAGGTCTTGGTCGTGTTTGTAAATCTGACAGCTGCAGCAAAAGCAGGGACATTTGCATCATGTTCTCAAGACAAATTCCATCTCAGAGTTACAGTCTGGGGACATTAATTCTCTACAGTTTCTGCTGGGTACAAATATTATTTTCTGTTAAATGTTGTGAGTTGCTAGATTACACCACAAATTTTAATCCATTTTCAAGTGTGTGAGAGAATGTGCATGTACTTTTGAGTTAGCTAAAGCACTTGGGAATCGGTTTATTAAGCTATTACACTATTTGGAACACTTTCATTCAGATTAATATAATTGAAAATGTATGAAAAGTTAAAGCGTTTATTTTTATGTAAATGTTTATATTTGCTAGCAAACTTATTTAATGACTTATTAAAATATACGTCTTTTTCAGTGTTGGTGCTCTAATCTCCTGCCATTAAATCAGTATCTTGGAAAATACCCACATTTGGTGTTCTGAGGGAGAAGACATTGCCAGAATTATTTCTTGGAAGTAAATGAATAAAAAAGGTATTGCTGCAATGACCACAAATGACACAACTGAAGCTTTTGTATGTTCATTCATGGACCTGGATATATGTTCACAACTCTGCATATGCATACATCCTTGGTTTATTGGCCTGTACACTCAAAGATTACATACAAAATTCCAGTCTGAAAATTTGGCCTTCTGATCTATGCTGCAGGTTGTCAAATTTATCTCCAGTGGGTCATGCAATCTTCTTTAACTTTTGATAAATAAAGCATGTTTTACAGTATCAGGTATACTGATATCAGGCAGATATTCACTAGATTTATGTTGTCTCTCTTGCTTTTTTTAACACATGCTGTAATTCCATTCATTTTTTTTCCAGTATCTTCCTTTCACACTCAAGTAATCCACCTCAAATCCCCACTAACATTGAGGTTGCCAGAACAACCCTACTTTGCTCCTACCCAATCAACAAGCCTCATGGCTCTTTTGTCTTCAACAGGACTAGATTCATGCATATACACATACACTCTTGAAACTGTAGTCTGAGAATTCTCTTACTAGTTCCTAAATCCTGATGTGCTGCTTCTCTGGTCAGCTTTATGCACTAATTTCTTTTTGTAACGCATGCACTAAAAAAAAAAGACATCGCCAACTTTTCATGTTTGTCCCTAGGAGAGGAACAATCACCAATTTCTAGATAAGGTATCTGGAAATCTATGCTAGGACTCATGATTCCTTCTTTGACACTGTCCCACACGACATTCTGGTCTCCAAGCTGGTGAAATATGGATTTGATGGATGGACAATTCAGTGGATAAAGAACTGGCTCGATGGCTGTTCCCAAAGAGTGGTTGTCAATGGGTCCATATCCAAGTGGAGACCAGTGACAGACCAGTCCCTCAAGGACCAGTACTGGGACCAGTCTTGTTTAACATTTTTGTCAGCGACATGGACAGTGGCATTGAGTGCACCCTCAGCAAGTCTGACAATGACATCAAGCTGTGTGGGGCAGCTGACACACTGGAAGGAAGGGATGCCATCCAGAGGGACCTGGACAGGCTGGAGAGGTGGGCCCATGCTAACCTCATATAGTTCAACAAGGCCAAATGCAAGGTCCTCCATCTGGGTCAGAGCAATCCCAAGCACCAATATAGGCTGGGCAGTTACTGGCTTGAGAGCATCCCTGAAGGACTTGGGAGTACTGGTGGATGAGAAGCTCAACATGAGCCATCAGTGTGCTCTTGCAGCCCAGAAAGGTAATCATATCCTGGGCTGCATCAAGAATCTCCCCCTCTACTCCACTCTCATGAGACCTCACCTGGAGTACTGAGCCTAGTTCTGGAGCCCCTGTTGCAAGAAGGATATGGACATGCTGGAATGTGTCCAAAGAAGGGCCACAAGGATGATCAGTGGGCTGGAGCACCTCTCCTCTGAGGACAGACTGAGAGAGTTGGGGTTGTTCAGTCTAGAGAAGAGAAGGCTCTGGGGAGACCTTATTGTGGCCTTCCAATATCTTAAAGGCAGTCTACAGGAAAGGTGTGGAGGGACTTTTTAGGCTGTTGGGCAGTGATAGGACTAGAAGGAATGGATTAAAACTAGAGGTAGGTCGATTCTGGTTAGACATTAGGATGAATTTCTTCATCATGAGGGTGGTGAGACAGTGGACCAGGTTGCCCAGAGAGGTGGTGGAGGCCCCATCCTTGGAAGTTTGTATGACCAGGCTGGATGGGGCTCTGAGCAACCTGCTCTAGTGGGAGATGTCCCTGCCATTGGCAGGGGGGCTAAAACTAGATGATCTTTAAGGTCCCTTCCAACCCTGACAATTCTATGATTCTATGATTCTCTAACATATTCACTTAGAGGAAAAAAAGAAAATAATTCTGGGAAATCAAACACTTTTTGTCTTAGTACCCCTGGGACGCTTTTTCCCCTGAAACTCTGTCCTGCTATCAGTATCATCAGCTATAACTAGTGGGAAAGCTCACAAAGTTTATTTATCTTTTGACAACTTCTTTCCATCCTTAATTTGTTTCTAATTAGTGAAGCTGTTTGTCCCCTCTCCCTTGCCATCCCTCTACATTAGGCTGCCAACCTCCTTCTATTATCTGATCGATTTCTCTACCTCCTCTTTTCTTGCTTTTAAAAATCAAGTCTAGGTCCCTCCTGCTGCTGAAGACAGTTAAGGGGAAAAAAAGCAGACGGGCTTCATGGAAAACCTTAGTTTGTCTCTGTTCAAATGCATTAATCCTCTGTACTCACTGAGCACAGTAGCAAGGCACAAGAAAACCATAGCCAATGTGCTGTCCTCCACATCAATACATTCAGATTTTCAGGCTATCTCCTCACCCACTTTGCAGTTTTTTTCTTTGACAGCATTTTTCAGTCATTTTGTTACTCTATAAACATGGCAAGCAAACAAATAATCATACACCTACTAAACACCACAGCACGTAACAGCTTCACTTAAAAACACCATCCCTTTATTGTTAGGTGTAACATTATGAATTTCAGAAAACACTAATAAAGAAATGGCACCAGTGTGTTGAACCAGTACCCAGTGCCCTGGGGTGAAATCCTGTCATCAGACTTACCAGTTGTGATAGATTGCTTCAGGTTCACTGATTAACCAGCACTGAATCACAGAACAGATGAGGTTGGAATGGATCTAGAGAGATTGTGCAGTTCAACACCCCTGCTCAAGCAGGGTCACCTGGAACAAGTTGCACAGGTCCATGTCCACATGGCTTCTGAGTATTTCGAAGGATGGAGACTCTATGACCTACCTGGGCAACCTGCTCCAGGGCTCAGTCACCCTTTACCTTAAAAAAGGTTTTGCTTGTGTTCAGAGGGCACCTACTGGGTTTCAGTTTGTGACGACTGCCTTTGGTCCTGTCACTGGGCACCACTGAAAAAAACTTGACTCATTCTTCCTTGCATGCTCTCTTCAGACATTTATACACACTAATGAGATCTCCCTGAGGCTTCTCCAGGATGAATAGTCCCAGCTGACTTAGCCTTTCCTTAGATGAGAGATTCTCCAGTCCCTTAATCATCTTTGTGGTACTTCACTGGACACTCTCCAGTATGTGGATGTATCTCTTGTGCGGGGGAATCTAGAACTAGACAGAAGAATCCAAGAGTGGCCTCACCAGTACTGTGCAAAGGGGAATAATCATCCCTATCTTCTTTTCCACGAGGGCACACTGCTGCCTCATCTTCAACTTGTCCACTAACCTATCCATGTTCTTTTCTGCAAAGCTACTTTACAGGTGGTTTGTCCCAGCCTGGTGCATGGGATTATTTCTCCAAAGGTGCAGGACTTTGAATTTCTCTTTGTAGAGGTTCCTCTCTGCTCATTTCTTCAGCCTCATGCAATCCATCTGGATGGCAGCACAACCCTACTTTTTTATCATCTTTAAACTTGCAGAGGTACACTTACTCCCATCATCCAGGTCATTAGCGAAAAGTCACTTAGTTTTAATGTGGATTTCTTAATGTCATCCAGGGCTACTGTAACATGAAATACTTTCCTATAGTTAACAAGTGAGGGGACAGTGTAGTGTTGGGTTTGCAGAACATTCCAGGCAGTTCTGAGGGGATTGTCATTAACAAATCATCTCATGGCAAACATCTGTTAGTGGACTTTTTCCTATTCAGGTGAATGATTTGCTACTGGAGGTTACATTTGACTGCAGAAATATGGCAATTCTATTAAAGGAATTCTTGTGTGTGTTACCTCTAAGTTTTGGGTTCAAATTGTTTTTCTCCCTTCTTTCCAAACTCAGGAAAAAAAAAAAAAAAAGAAAAAGAAAAAGTCTATGAAATACTTGTCTATACTGGAAAGCTGGGCTGTCATAATTGACAACTGGTCTCTCTTTGCTTTCCCTTCTTCTTCACTGGGAGGACCATAATGCTGGGGCAGGGAAGGGTCTAAGAAAGACATGTTTTCTGATTTCAGGATGGGCTACCAGAAGGTTCTCAAGAGAAAAAAATACAATTAGGCAGGAAAGGTGGTGAAAGAAGAGCAGGGGGAATGGATGAGGACTGAGGAAGTGTAAGGAATCCCTGCAGGTATGAAAATGGGTCTGTGACACAGAAGCGGCAGAAATCTTACTTCTTTACCTCGCACTGTTAAATGCACTATTGTATCCAGAACTGCAAGTCATATTTAAAAAAAAATGTCAAAATACTAGAAAAAGGAAAGGAGTGGTAGTAAGTGACTAAGGCTCCAGAAAGCAAGTTTACAATGTGAAGTTTGTGGAGTTGCAACTTACGCAGATGATTAAGAAAATGGAGAAAGGACTTGATGAATCTGTCTAGCATTCTAACACTTGGAATGATTGGTTAGAAAGGAAGATGTGAGAGATCCTTCCCACTGAGTGACTCTTGTACTGAGGAGCCCAGCACTGAACACAGTACCCCAGGTGTGGCCTCAGCAGTTCTGAGTAGAGGAGAAGTTTCACATCCCTTGACCTGCTGGCAACACTTGTTGCCCAGGATACACTAATGCAGCCCAGGATACAATTAGCCTTCCTTGCCATGAGAACATGTTGCTGGCTCATGTTCAGTTTGGTGTCCACCAAGACTGCCAGGTCTTCTGCTGCTTTCCAGCTTGTCATCATTCAGCATGTGCTGCTGCATAGAAAAGAGACAAAGAAGTTGAGTTAAAAGATGCAGAATAAGCAGATTTCTGAAATGTATCTGAAAGAGCCAGCATATAATCAAGGTTTGTACTGTGGAACAGAAAGGGAATAATTAAAAGAATATATTAAAGGAAGAAAAATTGTAACACCTAGAAAGAGACTGTATGTGGGAAGAAAAGCCAAAACATACCCAAGGAAAGAGAAGAAGATGCTCAGTAGCATATTCCCTCATCACTAGATAGCTTCTTGAGAGGGATATCAGTGGTCACTGCTTTCACTATTCAAGCTGCATACAGCACCTGAGCATATTGCGAAGGAGGTAGAAATCTAGCTTTTCCTATCAGATCAGACATCCAGCAGATGACTCCTTTAAAACCCTGCAATCTTCTTTATTCAGAAAATTTCTTTTTATGCCTGGGATATTGTACAAGATCCACTCTCCAGATACTGTTTGAAGAGTGTCTCAGATGAGGCTTGGTCAGACTGGAGTGTCTGAAACTGGCAGAATTATGCTGATGGATAACAGATCATATGGCCAGTCATCTTTTTCCGGATGTATTGGAAAAGATCCTTTAAGACAATGAACCTCTCAATAGTAACTAATTTCCTTCTGCTTTAGTTCAACTACAGTTAGAACTGACCGTTACATTAAAAGTATTGCTTAACATCTCTGAAATCATGGAGAGCAGTTTAGAAGTGCTCAGGAGTGAAAATTAAACTGCAGACCTAAGCTTTTACAGAAATTCAATCAGCACCAGGCTTTGAGTTGTTTTTTTTTTTAAATTGGGTCAGCAGTGGAGTCCTTCAATATATGTACATACCCAGAGCAAAACATGTAGAAAGCCAAGTGTGGTACAGGAACAGAGTAGGTTTTATAAGCAAAATACCAAAATGCTTTATCAGCATTACACACTGATACATCAAAGCCCAGCTTCCCCTGAAGTAATGCAAAGCAGTTGTTTGATCCCAGAAACCAGAGTTAGGAACCACGGCACATACTTATCTTCCCCTATCAGCTCTTACCACTCCTTCACTTCCTCTCACTATCAAAAATTGAGCAGAAAACTGGATTCAAGGTTATTACATCCCAGACATTCATTCATCTGCAGGGGAATTTTGGGGAGCTGACTGTAACCAGCCTCTCTAAAACCCACAGCAGCAACACACCACAGAGGAAAAATGCCGTCATGCCTCATAATGTTGGCCCCTAGTCAGGTCACTGGGCTTGGCTCTTTATTTCCTCTTTCTTGTCCTTTGCTTTCCCTGAACTTTTGAGCAGCAGCATCGGAAGCCTCCCAAGCACACCTGGGGTCTCTTCCTGCCACCATCCCAGTGTCCCTGCCACGGGGAGCCCATCTTTGCTGAGGGAAAGGCTGCCTGTGCTCGCTGATTGCACTGAAACCTCGGCCCCCTTTTGAAGAAAAAAAAATTCCCCCAAAACAAAACAAAAAAACCCAAACAAACCAACAAAAACAAAAACAAAAATCAAAACCAAAACCACACCAAAAACAACAATAAAACCAAAACCAAACAGAAAGAAAGAAAGAAAGAAAGAAAGAAAGAAAGAAAGAAAGAAAGA
>JANVCC010000044.1:696826-759071 GCA_025345505.1 Todiramphus chloris collaris
AAAGGGAAAGGGAAAGGGAAAGGGAAAGGGAAAGGGAAAGGGAAAGGGAAAGGGAAAGGGAAAGGGAAAGGGAAAGGGAAAGAAGGGAAAGGGAAAGGGAAAGGGAGGGGAAAAGAGAGGGGAAAAGAGTGGGGAAAAGAGAGAAAGAGAGAAGCGAGGGCCGGCGCTGAGAGCCGGGCGGCGGCGATGCCCGGGCTGCGCCTCACATCGCCTCCCGCCACCTGCGGGAGCTGAGCGGGGGAGGCGGGCGGAAGGAAGGAGGGGCCCGCGCCCCGCCCCGTGGCCGCTGGGCGGCAGTGAGCGCGCCTCGCCTGCCCTCTAGCGGCTCCCCCTCCCTGTGCCCCCCCCACCCGCCGCTCACTTTGGTCAAGGGAGCGGTGCCACCTCGACAGACGAGTAGACATCTGGCATCAGATGTTCTTTGTAGAGAGGTGTGGGGACACAGGCTGGAAACGATGTCAGGAGGTCTCCAGTCGCCCCTCTGAGTTCCAAGTGGAGTCGGATCTGCGTCTGGACTGGGCAGCTCAGGGCTTTGTCCAGTCAGGTCTTGACAACTTCCAATGATAGAAACTGCACAGCCTCACAGGGGTACTTGGTCTACTGCTTGACTGTCCTTGCAGACAGAGCTTTCCCTTACACCCAGACCAACCCTCTTTCAGTTTCAGTCATCTCTCATCCTCCACTGTGAACAGCCTGGCTCCATCTTCTCAACCTCCTGGCAGGTGCTGGAAAGATGCAATTCGGCATCTCTTCTCCAGGCTAAACAAAGGGAGCTCCCTTGGCCTCTCCTCTCAGTGCATGTGCTCCAGCCCTATCACCACCTGAGTGGTCTCCCACCAAACCTGCTCCAATTTATCCATAGAATCATAAAATCACAGAATCATAGAATGGTAGGGGTTGGAAGGGACATCTGAAGACCATCAAGTCCAACCCCTCTGCCAGAGCAGGATCACCCAGGGCAGGCCACACAGGAACAGAGCCAGGCAGGTTTTGAAAGTCTCCAAAGATGGAGACTCCACAATCTCTCTGGGCAGCCTGTTCTAGGCTCCATCACCCTCACCTCACACCCAATTTGTGACCATGGCCCCTCGTCCTATCACAGGGCACCACTGAAAAGAGACTGGTCCCTTCTACTTGACACCCACCCTTCAGATATTTGTAAACATTGATAAGATCCCCTCTCAGTCTTCTCCAGACTGAACAGCCCCAGGTCTCTCAGCCTTTCCTCGTAAGAGAGATGTTCCAGTCCCTTAATCATCCTCATAGCCTCCATTGGGCTCTCTCTAGTATATCTCCCTGTCTTTCTTGAACTGGGGAGCCCAGAACTGGACACAACACTCCAGATGTGGTCTTGCTAGGGCAGAGTAGAGGGGAAAGAGAACCTCCCTCAACCTGCTGGACACACTCTTCTTTATGCACCCCAGGAGACCATTGGCCTTCTTGGCCACAAGGGCCCATTGCTGTCCCATGGATAACTTATTATCCACCAGGACTCCCAGGTCCTTTTACATGGAGTGGATTGCCAGCAAGTCAATGCCTAACCTATACTGGTACATGGAATGTCTTTCTTGTCTTGGGAAGCTCAGGACTGGACACGCCATTCTAGATAAGGTCCAAGAAATGCAGAGTAAAAAGGGTCAGCATTGTTCCCCTCACTCAATCTACTGGCAATGCTGCTCTCAATACAGCCCCAGATCCCATGAGCTTTACTCGCTGCCAGGGCACTCTTCTGTCATGAGCTACATAGACAGAAATCATTTCACTAGCATCTTCCTCTCTAATGATGGGACTTTTTTGGTCTTTTCCCCAATGGCAGCTAGCACTTTTTGAGTAGAGATATTGGTACTCTGCCAGTCTTTAATGTTGCATTGTTGTTTTCTTGTTGTTTCTACTACTCCTCTTCGGTCTGACTCATGACCCAAGCCTAGCCCACTCTCAACAAATTCTTTGCAATTTGTTCCACTCACGTTTTGGGAGCTTTTCATGTAAAACTAGAAAGTATCCAGAAAATACAGAGAAAAAGAGATTTAATCACATGAACACTGCCATGAGGCACTCCAGGCAGGAAAGAAGCCATGGCACAAGAAGACTGAGGTTTAGAAAAGCAGAGAAATTAATTATTAAAGTGTGTTTGAAAGTGAAGAGATATCCAAATAACTGAATGTAACAAGGAAAAATGGAGTTTACACAGACCATTGAGAATCTGACACATCAGAGATAGGGATAGAGACTCACTAAGAAGAGAAGTTCCTTTTTCATGAGACTTGCAAATCCTGCAAAGTTGCATTTGATAGAAAGTAGTTTTCCTCTCAGGGAAAATGTAAATAATTTAATGTGTACTTACTCCAAGAAGGGAACTTATGAAAAAAAGTATGTGTAAAGGTCAGATTAAAAAAAAAATATAGTTAAAGCATTTAATTTCAATAGTGTCAGTCCTATACAATGCAAACAAAATAAAGATCACAATGAGAACATATAATTTTATTTATTTATTTTTAATTATTATGTGCCCCCCCTCCCCCAGCTTGTACAGACAATTTTTGCAAATTGTTTTCAACATTTTCAGGAAATATAAAAATCTATGATACATAAAGGCTTCTCTGCACTGAATTTTCCTTATGGGCTGACTTCAGTAGACCTAAAGAGAAACACTGTCAGACTGATCTACCAGTTAATGAAAAGGCCTGATAGTTTTGGTTAGATAGTTTCCACTGTCTAACAAGTGTCATTAGGCATGTATAAGTATACGGGGTTTTTTTGCTACACAGGACAGTACAACTCCATTGTGTATACTCAGCTGAATTTTCTGAGTCTTCTGTTGGTGTAAATTATCATGCAGAATCACAAAACCACTATGGTTGGAAAAGACCTTTAAGATCATCAAGTCCAACCATCACCCATCTCTACCACAGCCACTACTACACCGTATCCTTAAGCACCACATCTAGATGGCTTTTAAATACATCCAGGGGTGGTGATTCAACCACTTCCCTGGGCAGCCTGTTCCAGTCTGTGGTAACCCTTTTGGTAGAGAAGATTTTCCTAATGTCCAATCAAAACTTCCATGTCACAACTTGATGCCATTTCCTCTTGTCCTATCAGTTGTGACTTGTGAGAAGAGACCAACACCCACCTGTTTACAACCTCCTTTCAGGTAGCTGTAGAGACTGATAAGGTCCTCTCTCAGCCTCCTTTTCTTCAGTCTAAGCAACCCCAGATCCTTCAGTTTCTCCTCATAAGGCTTATTCTCAAGACCCTTCACCAGCTTCATTGCCCTTCTCTGGACCCTCTCCAGCACCTCTCCAAGTACAATTTCAAAAATTAATAACAATATGAAAAGAACATAATTAAGTAATACTGCTGAGAGCAAAAAGGTCAGACAAGAAAAGGCCCTCTGAAGAGTCTTCATGTGGCAGAACTGTGAAATTCCAGTAAGTGTAGTACTAAATCCTTCCAGTTTGCCTCCATACGACAGAACATCAGCATTGTGAGATACAAAAATCCATTCTCTTCCATGTGTCTATGACAATTTCTAAGCATTTAGGCAGGTTGAATAGGCACCCTTAGGGGAAGGCTCCAGCATCCCTGTAGTTATGCACACATAATCCTTCTCAATGTGCCAGGTAGAGTGGTACTGATAAAAGTGTGAAGCTGGGTAGGGGTGTCAGAGTGGCATTTTGCAAAGCACTCTTTCACCACATTCCCTGGTGAACTCAACACCATAAGAAAAGATGGTGTTATCATATCCTGATGTCATTACCTAAGGCAGCAAGCAAAGGAGATGTAAGGCTCTGTCAGAATGAAGCAAGTAAGCCTGTGATTATGAATTTTTAACGGCTAACTTTTGCTTTTCTGGCATGTTTTAGAAGGTAAACTGAAAAGCACACAGGATTTAAAGTCTTGGAGACATTACCATAAATATGTATTGGTTTTATATAAAAATGTTACTTACCTAATACTGACCTTCTCTGAGATTCTACTCTGGCTATGCAAGCAATATTAATTGATGGTTTTGCCTCAGCAATATCTAAAAAGTACTTTAAAACCTTCCCTTTCTCCCTCTCACGGGTGCAGCAAGAAAAAAAAAAAAAAGAAAATAAAAGAACAGGGAATGCCCCACCCTTCCAGCCCTGGCAGCAGATCTGTATGTTTCAAGAATACAAAATATTCTGGAAGGAAGCCATCAGTATCACTTGAACTATTGCAGTTGGTACCGTCATTGTAGCAGGAGCATCTTTTTTTTACCTTTCACTGTACACATCTGAGCAATCTGAAGTAAAATAACTTCAGAAATAGAGAACTGAGACCTGGCCCAGAATTATCTCCTAATGGTTTTCCAGGCAACTTTGCTATGGAAACACATTCTGAGAATCACCCTGCAGTCTCAGGGTAGAGTTAGCCTTTACTAACTGTCTAAGTCTCTACTAAGTAAGTCTCTACTTACCTGAGTCTCAGCCACAAGAAAATTCACCCCAAAGATTAAATTACCTTCAGTGAGGGAGCCACATGAAGTCCTGTCGACTTCTTTGTGTGCCATATTCATTCTACATAGGTATAGCTCACTGCTGAAATTCCTGAAACAGATCACAGCAATTGTTTAACATTGCCTACAGACAAATGGCTCAAAGGAATTTAGGATGGTCAACTAGCTGAAAAGTCCAAGGAGCTTCTTTCCTGCATTTGAAAGTAGAATTAGGAAAATATTAAAATGGTTGTTGCCATTAGCTGCAATTTGATTTGTAATCTGGCATAAATGAAACCTTTCATCAATAGAGAAAGCGTGGAATATAAACAGTGGAGCTAAACAGCTCTGAAGAAAAGCTGAGGAAACATTTCAGAAACTAAATTTAAGAGAAGGCATCTGTGAAGATCCTGATGTTTTTGTAGCCCCAAGGTATATGTCAGGGTAGATACGGAAATTGGCACTGGAGCTACCTAGTTATTTAGGCATGCAAGCAACTCTCAAGGGAAGTAGTACTTGAGTACTGTCATGCTGTGCCATGGGAGAACTAAAGTAGAGTTAAGCAATGTGACCAAAGGCACACAGTAAGCCTTTGAAAGATTAAGGTACAGAATCAGATCTGAGAATCACTCCACTCTCTGCTCCACAAGGCCATTCTTACTTGTTGAGCCAACTGCTCAACAACTGATGTCAGTCATGGCAGGCCAATTTTCCAACAGGAAATTCACATTCTGGGCTTTGCTTGAATCACAGAATTGCTATGGTTGGAAAAGACCTTTAAGATCATTAAGTCCAACCATTATCTAACTCCACCAAGGCCACTACTACATCATATCCTTAAGCACCACATCTAGATGGCTTTCAGATATATCATAGAATGGCTTAGGCTGGAAGGGACCTTAGAGATCATCTAATCCAACCTTCCCACTATGGGCAGGGACACCTTGCAACTAGACTAGGTTGCTCAAAGCCTAATCCAGCCTGGCCTTGAACACCTCCAGGGAGGGGGCATCCACAATCCCTCTGGGTAATCTATTTCAGAGTCTCACCATCCTTATACTGAAGAACTTTTTCCTAAGATCCAATTTAAACCTATTTTCCCTCAGTTTAAAACCATTTCCCACTCTCTTGTGAAGAGTCCCTCTTCAGCCTTCCTTTAGGATCCCTTCAGGTATTGGAAGGCAGTTATAAGGTCCCCCCAGATTCTTCTCTTCTCCAGGCTGGTGATCCAAAATCCAGGGATGGTGATTCAACCACTTCCCTGGGCAGTTTTGGTAACCCTTTTGGTAGAGTTTTCCTAATGTCCAATCTAAACTTTCCCTGGTGCAACTTAATGCCCTTTCCTCATTTGTAGAGAGCAATAAGGTCTCCCCTCAGCCTCCTTTTCTTCATGCTAAACAAGCCCAGCTCCCTCAGTCACTCCTCATAGGACTTATTCTCAAGACCCTTCACCAGCTTGGTTGTCCTTCTCTGGACCCACTCCAGCACCCCATATCACATACACGATCCTTCTCGTACTGAGGGACCCAAAACTGAACACAGTACTCAATGTGTGGCCTTGCCAGTGCTGAGTACAAGGGCACAATCACTTCCCTAGTCCCGCTGGACACACTGTTTCTGATGCAGGCCAGGATGGTGTTGACCTTCTTGCCCAGCTAGGAATACTGCTGGCTCATGTTTAGCCAGCTGTTGATCAACACACACAGGTCATTTTCTGATGATCAGCTTTCCAGCCACTCTTCTCCAAGACTGTAGTGTTGCCTGCGGTTGTTGTTGCCCAAGTGCAGGACTTGGCCCTTGGCCTTGTTGAAGCCCATATGGTTGGGCTCAGCCCATCAATCCAGGTTAAAAAAGGATGTAGATATTTCTGTATGGCAAAAAACACGCAGGTTTAGAATCTGGGCAGACTTTGGTCTGTGAGGAAAAAGGAACACAGAAGAGGAAACGAGTCAAAAGCTTGAAAGTAGCAGTTTGGCAAATGTGGATTAATAGAAGTATTGGTTTATTGGTTTAAGTATCCTATTTTCTTGTCGGAATATGCTTTTGTACTATCTAGAACAAATATCCCTGTTTGTCATCCATCTGAACAAGTATACTTAATCTTTTATTAATAACTGCATCTCTTAAAGCAGCCATTGGTATTTCCATGGCTCCTGAATCCTAGACCATTGTACACATGCACTTGGTACACAGCAGTGTTAATAGATTTTTCCATAGTAATCCTTCTGTTGTTGCTCACCTCCCAGACACCTAAGAAAATGCATCACATCAACAGTACAGAGCAGATATAGCTAGTGGCATGTGCCAGGAAGCTGGCAGTAGGCAGTAGGGAGCATCCTGCTAATCTGATCAGGAATTCTTGAACTTCACCATGCTGGGGACAGTATAGAAATAGATTGTCTTGTAAATTATTTCTCATCTCACTTGCAGCTGTAGAGAACACACTTCCCTGTGTTCATATCCACGTGGCTAATTCATGCCTCCAGCAGTTCCAGTCCCTATAAAAAAAAACCACAAAACTTTCATGTTATCATCTCCTGATCTTACACAGTAAGGCCTCCTACTCAGGATACCTGCATCAGCACCTTTTTTTCTGTGCTGGTCTTGCTGACCTGAACCTTTTGACTGCTGTTGATAAAAAGCATGTTACCACCAGGTGATGTTTGTTACTGACAAGTAACATGTGCTCCCAGGCACCAGCATGAGGAGTTTTGTATTGCTTTTAAACACAATCTTTCTTAAAACTAGTTATGAATTTTCTGAAATAATATTACTCATTAGGAAAAGCTAATTCTTTGTAACGAGCTCTTCTAGTGAGAAAGAGCAGCTTTTCATAAATTGATTCAGTAAAAGTCTGGGGAAAAAATTAATGTGGTTATAGTATCTGAATGTAATGCTTTCAAAATGAAGCCTTGTTTTTCAACTGGAAAATCTTTTAGTTTGCATTATTTATGTTTTTAAAAGGTATAAAATATTCAGAAGCTCAAATGAAAAAAAATGTTTTTCCAAATACTGTAACAGTATTTCAAATCTCCCCAATATTTTTTTCTCCCACAGATTACTTCCTATGGAATTTCCATTCACTATGCTTTATAAGCTTAGTGTCTTTCTGCTACTTCAGGAAGAAGAGATACTTCAAAATCAAATCTTCAAAGAGACAAAAAAAATCTGCTTGAACTTTCTCTGTTGTTTTTTGGGGGTGTGGTTTTTTTTTTTTTCACATCAGTGATTCCTATCAAGATATTGCAAGTCAGACACTCTTCTAAAGTGGTTCTTATTAGGGCCTTTGCCAATAACTTTGCCTATTTTCCAAACATCTGCTTGTGTTTAGCGTGAGTCATTGAAAATCACAGACATTGTCAAATGAATACTTTCCATGCATTTCCTGTAGATCACTTTGGTACTCTAGGTGTTATTCAGACTTTCTAGATCAAAAAGCAATCACTTTGTATTTCAGTTCCAGGATCTGAAATACTGCAAGTACAGTACTGTGATATTTCTAGTTTCATTCCTGACTGATGAGGGCAAGTGAAGAGATATGTAAGCACTTAAAAGCACAAATCAGATTTGAACTATGTGAACTAGGTTTAATACACTGGCCAAAATACGCCTGGCATTGTTGTTGTCAAGCTCTGTATCCAGTAAAGAACTCAGACTGACTGCATCAGTACTGCAAGGCACAGGGTCCCAGGTAGACATTTGGTACTGATCAGAGCTTGCAGTAAGGCTAAGATTTAAAGAAAAATGTTGCTACATTGTCTGCACGTGTTTCAGTATGTGCTCTCTTACAAAGGTGGACAAAGGAGAGGTATCATAGAATCATACAATCACATCAAATGGTAGGGGTTGGAAGGGACCTCTGGAGATCATCAAGTCCAATTCCCCTGCCAGAGCAGGCTCACCCAGGGCAGGCCACACAGGAACAGAGCCAGGTGGGCTTTGAAAGTCTCCAGAGAAGGAGACTCCACAACCATTCTGGGCAGCCTGTTCCAGGCTCCATCAACGTCACAGGAAAGAAGTTTTTCCTCATGTTGAGGTGGAAATTCCTGTGTTCCAGTTTGTAGTCATTACTGCTTGTCCTATCACAGGGCACCACTGAAAAGAGACTGGTCCCTTCTACTTGACACTCACCCTTCAGATATCTGTAAACATTGATAAGATCCCCTCTCAGCCTTGTCTTCTCCAGACTGAACAGCGCCAGATCTCAGCCTTTCCTCATAAGAGAGATGTTCCAGTCCCTTAATCATCCTCATAGCCTCCATTGGGCTCTCTCTAGTATATCTCCCTGTCTCTCTTGAACTGGGGAGCCCAGAACTGGACGCAACACTCCAGATGTGGTCTTGCTAGGGCAGAGTAGAGGGGA
Source organism: Todiramphus chloris collaris (assembly GCA_025345505.1). Taxonomy (NCBI): domain Eukaryota; kingdom Metazoa; phylum Chordata; class Aves; order Coraciiformes; family Alcedinidae; genus Todiramphus; species Todiramphus chloris. Next base: position 705,652 of record JANVCC010000044.1, read on the forward strand.
AAGAGAACCTCCCTCAACCTGTGTATACATTAAAGTTGTTGCAAACATAATTCATTCATTAGAACACAGGACTGAGCATTGAGTATCTCAGCTCTAAAATGGGAATAATACTTTCTGGCCTAGGTAGGTATCCTGTCTCCCCTGTGGTAAATCACAGATATTTCACTACGAAGTCACATTTTCGTGGTCTTTGTGGCTATAGAAGGGGTAGTCAGTTAATAATTACTCTATTAATGAAGTATTTGGCCCTTTTCAAAATTAAATCCTTTATGCTGTAAGAAGGTTCACAGAGAAAGCAACAGTGTCTTCTGGTGCCAGCTCTTACTTTCTGATTGCATGACTTGACTTTGCACTTCAACCCTCTGCACATTAGTGTCCCTGATTGATTGTTAGATAAAGTTCTGTCCCCTCAAGGTACAAAAAAGCTTTAGCATCCCTAGACAAAAGGCACCATGGAAGCACAAAAGACCTGTTTACATGAGTTAAAAAGTAACTTTTAACCTTTGATCTTGAACATGTGCACCATATGTTCAAAGGCTTGACAGTTTCAGCTTCACCCTTTTCCTGTGGATGTACTCTCTGACTTCACAGCCCTTATGCTTTTAGCTTGATGGCATCTGGGATGTTTCTTAGCAATTACATTCTGCCAGCAACACACATTCTTTGCTCCTCAAGATATGGAATATTTTCTGCATTACTCTCTTTTCCAGAGTGCTCTTTGGAGAAGTTAACCTCTGAAGAAACCCAAGCAAACAAACAAGAAATCCCACAAGCATAAGGGATTTGCAGCATGTTGAAAATGCATAGGGGTGGAAAAACCTCTCTAGTTGTCAGCTGAACCCGATCCAAACAATCTGATCAAAGATGATAACTTGACTTTGTTTTGTGCAAAAAGACCTTTGTTTATGCATCAGGTGCACAACAAGGGGAAACCATTAGTAACATCAAAGTAGCTGGTCTGGAATAATAAATATGACAGCTAGAAGTGAGGAACAGGAGCCTGCAGAAGCAATTAATTTTTTATAGGGCTTCTGGTGACAAAGGAGTTGGTATGGAATGTAGAAGGTTTATTTCAGGGCAGATATTTTTGAACTGATATTTTGCCTCTAATATTTGATTTAGGGAATGTTGTGGGACTATGAAAGAGGCAGGAATAGGAACAGAGATGGCCATGAACACCTTGCATATGCATCTGTATGGTGATAGTGCTAAAAAATTTAAAATCTGCTTGCTCAAGCCAAAGGGTCACAAAGAGTATAAAAACATGAGAAAGATAGGAGACCAAACAGTGGCCTCACACTGAAAACTGCAAACTGAGTCACTTGAAAGTAAAGGACAAGGAAAGGAAAAGGGAGATCCTTTTGCTGCTCTCCTCATCTCTGCCTTTCCCATCTAGCAGCCAACTAAAAATCATATTGCCCAACACTTCATCACTGATGACTTGATGTCATGTCCCAATGCATTCAACACTCCTCTCCATCTTTCTCTCCTTCTCTGGTCCCAGTTTCCCTAAGTACATAAGAACAGCCATCCTCAGTTGTAGTAAAGGTCTACTTAAGAAGGTAGCATACCATCTCTGTAGGACAGTGGCAAATGCTGAGGGAATGCGTATAAGAACAGTCCAAATGTGGTTCAGTTTTCTCCCATGTACTAAAAGTCCAACAGTTCAAATCCTCCCCACAATCCAGAACAGTCCCGGGTGGAGTTTTCTTTCATGAGACTGTTAAATCCCATTGTGAACCCATTCATACTTTCAGTGTCATGACATCCCTTGTCACTGAACTCCACAGTCTGTGTGGAAAAAACATGCCACCCTTTTGTTTGTTCAACACTTCTCCATATCACTTCACTTGCCTCCCAATCTACTTCTTGTATGATGAGAAATGGCAAATTCCATTTTTGGTTTGTTTTTTTTTCCAAATGATTCATGATTTTTTAGACTTGTATCATAACACATCTCAGTTGCCTCATTTCCACACTAACTGCCTATGTAGTCTTTCCCTGTATATAAGCCATTCCTGTCCACTGATTATTTTTACTCCTTTACGTAGTGACTCTTCTAGTTCCACTATATCATGTTTTCAGTGGGAACAACCAGAGCTGAGGACAGCATTCCAGATATGGACGTGTCAGGATTCTAGTCTTCCCATGGCATCTCCAAGTCTACTGAATTCAACAAGAAGATGATAGATGAATTGCAACCAGCTGTAAGTCCTTGTGTACTACACAAATACTTCTAAAAAAACAAAGAACAAAATAAAATTAGTAAGCACCAAAACAAACAAAAAGCTCCAATCACTGAAAAATAAGAAAAATTTTTGCCACCATCCAAAACAAATCAGCATCAGAACAATAATTTTGAAAAATTATAATAACAACAAGCTACAGTGCCAAACGTTGCCTTCTGCCTTACAATATGATGGAAGATGACTTTATTTCAAACTCCAAGTGAAATGAGTTGGATTCTTGGAAAGTTATAAAGTTAATAAGTACAATACTTTCTGAAGGTGGCAAGTGCTACTTAGAAAAGTGAACAATGCAAAGCAAGTGTAGTGACTAAAAGAGAAGGCAAATGGTGAAAGCAGTAAGTATGACAACTACTTGATGGAGGTCTGTGGAATGATCAACACAAAGAAAAAGGTAGAATACTAATATTAAGACTCTGGAATACTATGTGAGATATCATCTCAGAGTACTGTTATTCAGTAATCCAGATTGGAAAACTGTGAAGTGATGATATTAATTGTTAAATCTTTGTTATATCAAGTAAATTATGTTTAAAGTGCTTCCTGTAGTTTAAGGGTTGAAAATGTGAAGTGAGTTGAGTAACTAGATTTTAATTGTACTTTTATCAATCTTTCCTCAAATTCTTAGAAATTTGAGGTTGTGCATTGAAAGACAGAAACTTGAATTAATGTTGTATTGAAACTTGATTATACTAAGAGCCTTTCAACCTAAGGAATGACTTCAGCTTATAAAAGTATTTTTAGAACTCCTAGCAAGGGCTAGCCATTTGCAAGAATCATCCTCAGATTAGTTAATGTTTTCTGGTTCATTTCTCAGAATAGTTTAAGGAGCCCTCAAGGAACAGAGACATTATTTTGCACCACTTTTTCTCCCAATTCAGGAAGGGCCCCTTTCTGTTCCCATCTGGCCTCCTTAGTTATAGAATCATAGAAACATAGAATAGTTTCAGCTGGAAGAGACCTTCAAGATCATCAAGTCCAACCTTATTCCTAGCCCTGTCAAAAACCACTAAACCACGTCCCTAAGTACAATGTCTACCTGGCTCTTAAACACCTCCAGGGATGGTGACTCCACCACCTCCCTGGGCAGCCCATTCCAATGCCTGACTACCCTTTCTGTAAAGAAATGCTTCCTAATATCCAGCCTGAACTTCCCCTGGTTCAACTTCAGGCCATTTCCTCTTGTTCTGTCACTTGTCACCAGGGAGAACAGACCAAATCCTGTCTCGCTACAGCTTCCCTCTGGATAGTTGTAGAGGACAATAACGTCTCCCCTCAGCCTTCTTTTCTCAAGGCTAAACATCCCCAGATCCCTCAGCCTTTCCTTATAAGACACATGCTCCAAACCCTTTACTAGCTTTGTAGCCCGCCTCTGTACCCTCTCCGGCACCTCAGCATCCTTCTTGTAGAGAGGGCCCCAAAACTGGACACAGTATTTGAGGTGCGGCCTCACCAAAGCTGAGTACAGAGGAATGATCACCTCCATGCCACTGCTGACCATACTGTTCCTGATAGAGGCCAGGATGCCATTGGCCTTCTTGGCCACCTGGGCACACTGCTGGCTCATGTTCAGGCGGCTGTCGATCAACACCCCCAGGTCCTTCTCTGCCAGGCAGCTCTCCAGCCACTCCTCCCCAGGCCTGTAGCGCTGCTGGGGGTTGTTGTGGCCCAAGTGCAGGACCCGGCATTTGGCCTTATTGAAACTCATGAAATTGGCCTCAGACCAGCGGTCGAGCCTATCTAGATCCCTAATGTGAGGATACCAGTGATTGTGGAGCTGTACAGGGAACAAGACCAAAATAAAAATGTATATTTTAATTTTTTTTTTATTCAGATCAATTCCCCACTTGTCAATCTCCACAGTCAACCACATACAACACAGTGGGGTAAGTAACTGTCTGGGGCCAAGGGATGCAAGTAGAACTTTGTAACCTTGTGGCTCTGCTAGGAGGATATTTTTGGAGCCATAGTCTCAGATACAGACAAATCATATATGACATTAATCTATGTATACTGTTAGGCCCTTTCTTTCTGCTAAAAATACAGAACTATCAGTGTCATAATAATATGTCCATTCGTTTTGTTTCAATAGTGACATAGCTGAATCAGCTACCAGGCAAAGAAGTGCATGTGGTCATGAAATCAGACAGTTAAACTGGCCAGGAACTGACAGATAATGAGGTAAACAAGATCATACCAAGATTTGTTACAGACAATTAGACCAAGTCACAGCTGGTAAGATGGAGAAATTATTTTCAAATACCCAGCACTAAAGGCCTATGTAATAAATCACTGCCTGTTTGTTTGCAGAGTTACTCATTCTCGTAACTATCTGAAACTTATCTCTGCTATACTGAATATGGATAATAATTCAAGTGAGTTGATTCCTATTTGCGTAAGAGAGATGATACTTAACTAAGAGTGTCTTTGGAGCAAAGAACTTTACAAGAAGCAAAATACTTCCTTAATTGAGACATTTTGTCAAAGAAACTATTAAGACTGATGTAGAAAAATAATGTAGTAGCATATATAGCTTAAACATAACATCTCTTCTTCCCTTGCCTTTCAAACATGATGTAGATATTAACCAATAACTGAGTATTTAAAAGCCAGCCAGAAAATTCTCATTGCCTATAGACAATGAGAAGCCTGAAGAGTCACTCTGCCCAAGGAATATATTCTAAGACTTGCTAAGTGTGGAAAAGTGTATGATAAAAAGTAGGTGCAATACAATAGCAACATTTCAAATTACATTTTATGTTTTTAAAAGGAAACAGAATGTACTTTCTGATGTACATTATAGATATCATTCCACTCCATTAGCAGCTGTGACACAGAAGACAAGAGGAGATTAATCATTTCCTTTCTTTAATGACCAGATTTATTCAGTAATGGCTGAACGGTATGTGTGACCATTTCACAGGAAAGCAGAGGTGGTTAATGAGAGCTTCATTAAGACTGATGATCAAACAATACTGTAATAAAGGCATAAATTCAGAGGCTGTGGTGTTATAAAGACAGGAGAAAGCATTGTGAATGTGTAGCCCGACCTTTTCTGTAACAGACTGTTGGATTTGGAATTAATGTCCTACCTACTAAAAATACCAAACAGTTTTGAATTGAAAAGATTTCCATTGAAGGAGATTGTACCAGAATTTGTTGTCAACTGTTATGACAGATATTTTTACTTTAAGTCTGAATTTGCTTAAATTCAAATTCCAAAAATTGTGTCTTGCCCTGCTAGGTATCTGGGTATAAACACAGACAAATGGCTGACTGCCCATTTTTGAAGAGTTGAGGGCTTACCCATCTCTTTTTGTCTAGCCTGGAACACCAAACAGGTAAGGTTACCTACCTTTTGCTTTATTAACATAAAACTGTCTTTGGCTTTGAAACTGAAGAGCTCTCTGTTACCACCTTCCCCCCTGCCGTGTTGATAGTTTATGGCTGTGATAAACTCACACCTTCACCTTCCTTGTCATAAACTAAACAAATCTGTCTCTTTCAAATGTTCACTGAGGCATTTTTTTCCAAATCTTTAATAATTCTTATGTCTTTTTTCTTGCTTATCTCCAGCTTTTAGGCCATCTGTCTTAAAGTGAGAACACTTGCACTTGATCCACCACTCCATCTGTTACCACAGCAGTGCAAATCAGAGGCAGAAGATCTCCAGTTTATAAATTAACACTTTTCTGTGCAGCATTATTCAGGTGAACCTGATATTCATCTATATGTCCACTGAGATGTCCAGCTGCTTTCATAGCAGTTGAGGACTAAGCCATAGTGATTACGTGCACAAGTGTCAATGTGTGCGGATTTCCCATCATGAATAAACCAACAACAGCTGAAGAGGTTAGATTGTTGTGAATGACTGAGTAGAATTGCTGAGCTAAGACTGATGGTATTTTGTATGAATCTAAAAAGATACTGAGAACTGCATTCATCATGTTTTTAAGATTTTAATTTTTTTTAATCCAAATGTTAAGGTCCTCACTGAAGTATCTTGGTTAAGAGCATAAATTGCCCCATGCTGCCACTCTACTCCATAGAGACAGACACCTCCAACAGGTATTCTGATGGGGCCTTATACTTTCACTCACTTTCTGTTATGTGTTATATAGTAAGTATCCTAAAGGATATGCATTACAGATCAGTGCTTGCGCTGCCAGTTCTTCATCGATTATTATTGGAGAATAACAGGAGACAGCAGCTAATTTGTACAAAGGCAGATCTCTGTAATTAATATGGAGGAGTGCATTAGCATTCAGCCTTTACTGCAACAAAACCTTTAATTTACAAAGACTGTAGGGAAAAGTAGATATAATTAACCATGATAACAACTGAACTTAGGTTTCATCTATCAGTTAATGTTTGTCCAGAACAGATAATACCTGAACTGACCAAAACCAAACATAAAACCCACGCCACATCTGTCAAAATTTGTTCATGCCTGCAACTGCATGAAACAGAATTGATTCTTTAAATAAATCACATTTTAAAATTTATTCTAGTTTGTGAGCTAGTTAAAATTCTTCTGTTCTTAGAAAGCTGGTTATCATTCAAAGTGTGAATTCTTTGGGAATTATACAGTTTTGGGACAGATCATATGTGCGACTCCAAAGTGGAACAGAAATTACAGAAGAAAGGAGTTGGGAGAACTTAGAAAATCAAGCTTATGTGCACATAGCTAGAAATATGGCTGAAACACAGAACTTCAGGGACATACTCTTAATGGAAATGCAGCAGGAGATCAGGAAGGACAGGAGCTAAGGAGCTGTGGGAATCATGATGGAATCACAGAATCATTAAAGTTGGAAAAGATGTCCAAGATCTTCAAGTCCGACTGTCTACCTAACATTATCATGACCACTGAGCCATGTCCTGAAGTGCCATGTCTGCACTTTTTTTTAATACATTCGGGACTGATGACTCCACTCCCTCCTTGGGCAGTCTGCCTAACAACTCTTTCAGTATAGAAATTTTTCCTAATGTCCAACCTAACCTCCACTAGTGAAACTTAAGCCCACTCCCTCTCATCCTATTGCTAGCTACTTGGGAGAAAATAACAACACCCTCATCACTACAACCTCCTTTTAGGTAATTGTAGAGAGCAATAAGGTCTCCCCTCAGCCTACTTTTCTTCAGGCTAAACAAGCCCAGCTTCCTCAGCCTCTCCTCATAACACATGTTCTCCAAACTCTTCACCATCTTTGTTGCCCTTCTCTGGACCTGCTCCAGGACCTCCATGGTTTTTTTATACTGCGGTGCCCAAAACTCAACACAGTGCTCAAGGTGTGCCCTCACCGGTGCTGAGTATAGGGAAACAATCACTTCTCTACTCCTGCTGACCACACTATTTATGATACAGGCCAGTATAGTGTTGGCCTTCTTGGCTACCTGGGCACACTGATGGCTCTTGTTCAGCCATCTGTTCACCAACATCCCCAGGTCCCTTCCTGCCAGACAGCTTTCCAGCCACTCCTTCCCAAGCCTGTAGTGTTGCCTGGGGTTGTTGTGACCCAAGCGCAGGACTTGCCTCTTGGCCTTATTAAACCTCATACAATTGTCTTTGGCCCATTGATCCAACCTGTCCAGATCTCTCTGCAGAGCCTTCCTACCCTCAAGCAGATCAACACTGCCACTCAGTTTGGTGTCATCTTCAAACTTACTGACAGTGCATTCAATCCCCTCATCCATATCATTGATAAAGATATTAAACAAGACTGGCCCCAAAACTGAGCCCTGAGGAACGCCATTTGTGACCAGTTGCCAACTGGATTTTTTAACTCTAGTCACCACAACATTTTGGGCTTGGTCATCCAGACAGTTTTTAACCCAGCAAAGAGTACACCTGTCTAAGCCATGACCCTCCAACTTATCCAGTGGAATACTGTGGGAGATGGTGGCAAAGACCTTACTAAATTCCAGGTAGGCAACATCCATAGCCCCTCAATCATTCACTAGGTGAGTCACCTGTTCATAGAACGACATGAGTTTGGTCAAGCAGAACTTGCCCTTCATGAACCCATGCTGTCTGGGCCTGATCCCCTAGCTGTCTTCTATGGTAACATCAGGAGGCTTCCCAAGAGTAAATAAGCACTTAAGGTTCATTTTTGACCTTGAAATTTTTGAATACATACACAGATGTCCTCCAAAAGCACTACTAAATATAGAGGAGGAAACATTCTTAAGCTATCCATCTGTAACTTCAAAGTCTTCAGATTTCAGCATAGTTCTGTGTTTGTTTTTAATCCTATAGTATAACTTTTGCTTGGGTTGTCAATGCTGAAGGGATGTTTGTAAGCCTCTGAGGTCAGATTTGCTGGTTCTCCATCCCAACATTTCACTTGCACTAACTGCAGACTAACACAAAGGGAATAACATTTAGATACCCACAAATTTAATAATCACTACTGCCTCAGACAGGTGTGCTGCCTTTGTGCTTCAGCCTGAGAAAAAAAGACAGGACAGTGAGTGAAAGGCTTTTCTGTAGCAATCCTGAACCAACCTGTGGAAACATAGATAAGAAATAAAGGTGGGAAAATAAGGAAGAGAATGAGAGAACTAATATCAGAAGGAAAGAAACTCAACCCGAAATGTACTGAGGAAATAAGATCAGACAATACAGGAGAAGCCTGACTGGAAAAAGCAGACAGACAGACACTAGTAAATTTTGCCTTCAGTTCAGTTATTGTGCTAATGCTGGAAAGCTTCATCCTCAGTGGCCTGGGTTTTTTCACACTAGTTGTCTCTTTTCATTTATGAGCAGGGGTACTGCTCACCACGATGACTTTTAAATAGTTGTTAACATGCTCTGCAGCTGAAATGTAGAAAGCAAATCCCACCCCTCAGAACTAGTGTTTGAAGCTGGCAGCCTTCTGGTACAGATATCATGTCATCCATTTCAACTAGCTCATTATCTGGAAAGTTTTCTTTGCAATCATAAAATGTGGACATGAAACCATTATTTTATCTATGGCTAGCTCGTGAAGCACAAGATGACTCTGCCAAGAGGGCAAACAGACAGATCACTAAGCTGCACCAAGTAGGCCAAATGTGACCTATAGATCAAACAAATGCAAGGTCTCAATAATAAACAAAGGAGCTACAACAGTTACAAATAACATTTTTATCATAAAATTCATTGCTGAAAAGTTATAGCAAAATAGGATTTTAAGAAGAGTGTGCTTGGCTATGAGTATTAGAGGGACAATGCTCTCTGTGTGCTTCTGCTTTGATATTCAGCAAATACCTTGGAGATTTGTTTTGGTTTTTCATACTCCCCAGGGCAGGATATTTCAGGGTTGCTCAACAAATAACTTCTTGGATGATATTGCTTAGGCTGCTTGTATCTGCCAGAGTAGCCCTGCCCAGTTGCGCAGAACCTTTTAAAAAAGCTAAGGAGGGAGAAGAAACACTTAAGGATACTGAAATAAGAAGTTCCAGTGCTTGAAAATGGAATATAAGAACAAAGAAGATGAAGAGAGAAAGGAGTAAAGAGAAGCTGAGAATGGACATCACCACCTATTTGCAGATCTGTACACAAGGAACACAGACCCACACCAAGAAAGCAGAACATTTCGAAATAAGTTTGGAGGTGGACCTCGAAAACGTACATGCAGAACAGTTCTGCAATGGCAGCAGGAGGGATGGACTGGATGTGAACTTAACTGGGTCTCTTCTATCTCCAGTTTCTATGAAAACAGACACCATTCTTTAGCAATATGATAAATATTTAAAAAATCATAGATACAAACTAAATAAAACATATTAAATAACAACTTCAGCCAATTTAATCATGACTTTTCAACTTTTTAAACCAAAGCAGCAGGGAGGAAGAAGGAACAGGCTTGAGATTTTTAGTCCTCTTTGTTTAAGGCTAATTCACATAGGACACACCTTCATGAGACTTGTTCAATAACATTTGTGGAGCTGGTCTGGAGTTGTTGTTGGATTGTCCTCAGTCCACAGGGCTTCTGGTTTTATCCAATGCGCACTGGGTGCTGTCTTTCTCTAGCAGCCTTTAATTCAGATTTTGCCCTGTTTATGTTTCACTCCTAGCTGGACCAGTAGATTTCATTTGGGGTTGTGTAATACCAGTCTAGTGATTACAGCATTTACTCACGAAAAGCTGATTCCTTTCTTCATTACTCCACTGACCAAAACAACATCAACTGACCTCCAGGAGCAAAACTGTTCCTCTGTGAGGCATCCATGTGTTGCAGATACACAGACTTCATAGTTCTCAGCAGGAGAAGAAGAATTTTTGGCTTGGAAAACATAGAACTCATTATTTGAGCACGCGGTATATCCACAAAGTCTAGCTGCAGCGAGGGGACTTGTGTTCCATGGGACAGCCACTAGACAGTGATAGAGCCACATCTACACAACTGAAGTACATCAGCTTCACACACCTGTAATAGACTCAGCCTCTCTCTAGCATTTCCTTCACAGCCTAACAGCTCAAATTTTCTCCGAATGCCAGTCAAAACTCATCTTGCATATGTTCTTTCTGAGTACTCATCATTCAGTCTCAGCAGAGGAAGGCTTGATTAAAGCCTTTTCTCTATGAAGATCATGAACACTCTGGAGTAGAGGGAGCCAGGGATATGCTTTGCATATGGTGCTCAGCTTGTCCAATGGAAATAAGACCTTAGCCTTCTGGGTTGTCAATCTGCAAATCTGTCAATCTACCAGTCTAGCTTCTTTCAATACCAATAAAAGTAGTTTAAGAAGTTGAGGCAGACATTGTCATTCTCCCTATCCCATACTACCCTGAACTTATGTAACAGAGACCTTATCACTCTCTACAATCCTTCCTCTCTACTGTTCTCACAAGTAACTAGTGATAGAACAAGAGTGAATGGCCTCAAGCTGCACCAGGGGAAATTTAGACTGAACATTAGGAAAAAGTTTTTCACTGAAAGGGTTGTCAGGTTGCCCGGGAAGGTGGTTGAGTCATCATCCCTGGATGTGTTTAAAAGTCTTATAGATGTGGTGCTTCCCAGACAACCGTACATCCACACCTATTATATTAAGCTTATCTCTGTCAAGCACCAGATGCATCCTTAGAAAGCTTTGTTAGAACGAACATCAGACTTTGCTGTTATCCCTTCTGACTTTGCACCTTGCCATCTAGCCATTATACCTTCTCCCTGACCCTTTTTTCATCCCCAGTCACATGCACAGCCTGGATAAGGAACACAGATAAGCTGGAAGAGGCTAATTTACAGGAGCTGCAACCTGTACTAGCACCAATTCACCCTCCTGACTAGGGCCAGGTGAATCAAGTAGCTTTCCAAGGCCTTTTGGAGAGCTGTCTGACTGCTGCACTTGAGAGCTGTGAGTTCTGTTTGGGAAATCACTTACATCTTTGTCCAGGTGATGAACAAAGAGATCACTCATTAGAGATGCAATTGTATCTGTCCTCTTAACCCTTTGCAGGAAAATACTTCTGTGGGTTTATTTTGTCCTTACACCAAGAGAGGACTAGCAGCAGGTGAACAAAATACCTGTATGCTAAAAGCAACCTTCAGACTCTGCCTTATAAGCTGACACCTACCCTGTTCACATCAACACGTGACCATAACTTTGCAAGACTCCATCACCTCATGGCATCTGCACATTCCCTACTCTGGGTACTCACTAGGAAATTAACTTGAAGTGGAGAAAGTCATCCACACATCCAGTGTAAGATGGGTGTGCAATGCCATCCAACAGACCTGCTATTCCTGACCACAGATCATCACAGGCATCATCAAAGAATCAGCAGCCTAACATAACTTGTCCAACTGTGCCCTAAAGGACAGTCCATGAGACCCTATTTGCCTTAACGCTGCATAATAAGATGTATTACATGCACAAATGCTCAGTAGATCCAACTGACTACAGATGCCACTCCAATCAATGGTCTCCTCCAGGAGTCCTTTCCAGCAGTTGCTCACCTCCCTCCAATCCCACTTTTGCCTCTGATTTGCTAGCATGATAAAGATTTGGAAACTGTATCAGCCCTGCAATCAAACAAAACTCCTGCAAGAGGAAAGCAGCTGTCTGTCCTTCTGTCATCTGAACTCTCTTCTTGTTCTGTGAGACACCCATTGTTGCTCCTTGAAGAATCTCCCCACTGACTCCATAGGTGTCTTTCCACCACTAGGGACTTGCTGCAACTTGACATTGTAGCCTTTGATCCTTTGAGATAAAACTCTGAAGGCCACAGTGCAGAAGAGGTGGCGACACTACCCTGGAGATCAGAGACGTCTCTTGCCACCTCAGCTTTTATGTTCTTTACCCTTAGTTCTGGTGTTCCATCTCAGCCCTTCCTGCCTTTTCCTTGTTTAGCTGCTTTCCAGGAAATATTCAAAGGTGGTTTTGACATGTAGTTTTGAAGGAACAAACAGGTGCAAGTTTTCTGTAGTTCTTTTTACTCTCACATGAGCCTTTGAAGTAGAAATGATCCTCCGTATTTGTGAGTTTGCTTCTTTCACAGGCACCGCAACACTGAGCTACTAATGTTATTTAGTTTTATGAAGAAATTGCAATAAATAGAGAACCAAATAACAAAAATAACATTGGCTTTTACCTGTTACTCTTTCACTAAATTCTAAGTGTATGATGCATATGGCAGAGAGAAGATTGAATATAAGGACTAACTTCCAAATCCAAGTCACTACTGAAGCTGGCTCAGATGCAGAGTGTCTACTAAAAATAGTAGTTTCATCTGCAGAGGCGGTGATAGGAGTCAAACCCACAATCAACTGTCATTAGCACAGGACTCAAAATGTTTGTGTTTCCCTGGTGTAAGGAACTTTCTTTTTCTTCACAGCTAATTCAAAATGAAATGATGGCATTTGAAACAAAATGAAGGACAGCACGAGTTTCAAAAGGACAACCTGAGTAGTTCTTCCTCTGCACTGCTCTTGTATCCAGTTAGTTAGGATATTTCCTGGCTAAGTGAGAGATGTAGGTTCAGGTCTGCTTAGACATAGGAGGAGCTGAGCCTTCTACATTCTGTTTGAGCTCTCCAAACATTGGGGTTTCAGAGTGGGAGGTCAGGGGATACGAAGAAAGAAATGCCTATTGTGTTGCTCAGACTTAGATACAAGGGACCTGAATGGATGTAACAACTATTTTGCCATGTGCAGCTAAGCTCTAGGGAGCAATAACTTGTCCAGCAAAAGTACAGCAGATCCCTATGGGAGTGTCCTACTTCCTCTCCACTGTCCCATTTTTATCAGTGGTAACAAGTTGATACTATCATGGTGAAAGAAGCAATCACAAAGTGATGAAACGACAGATAATGGGGAGCTACAATTAATGTTAAGAGAAATCAAAAAATAAAACCTTCTGTTACATTATTTCCTATTTGATACAACCATGCCTCAAATACTGGGCCACACAAAACCTATGACATAATTTCCATGGTTGTCGAAGTGGGAGTAGTACAGCAACAAATACAGCAATATCTGACTTACAAATTTTGTGTAATAAATTTGGACAGGTACCAAAATCTGACATCTGACCTGGATAATTTCCCACTTTAAAAGATTTTGTTTTCTTCCATCTTTTCTGTCTCTGCCCTGTAACTACAGCTAGATGATTAGTTAAAATAACTGACCTCCTATTCTCCTCCAGTTTCTGCAGAACCACAGAATAGCCTTTAAAAAGCTTGGTTTTGTTGCCGTGCTACAGTCTAGTCCTGAAAAACCTGACTCCAAGTACTTGGTGTACAAAGAAATCTCTACTGTTTCTTCAAACAAGAGTTTATTTTGGTTTGAGATTTGAAACATTAACACTTTTGACGGCTGCAGGGAAGTGTTAGGTTTTCTTGGGTCCCTAAATGAACCTTAATAACCTTAACAAGGAATTGTCTGAATTTGTAAACCTCTTATCTACAACCATCTCCAATTAAGCATGATTAAGAATAAAGGAAGCTATTAATTCACCTTTGCAATCAGTAATTTTAATTTTTTTTTATTTGTAAAGTATTTGTGATCATTTCATTATGATTGTGTATTTATACCGTAATAAATATAATGAGGATGATGATCTATTTCTTAAATGTTACTGTACCACAGTAGCAGTGGGAGAATAAATACAATTATTTCTCAAAATTGACTGCATCCCAGTCCATGAAATGCTACTTGAGGACCTAGGCAACTTCAAGTCCGTTGGTAATTCTACTAGCACATACACTAGTAATTTACTGAAGTTAAGCCTCATGGATCTCCTTCAGAATTAAAGGTCTCTGTCATGTCTTCAGGGTGAAAAATTCAATACACTTAATATATAGTAAGTGTCACTCTCACCAGTACGTTGCAACTCTAACAACATTTTTGTTTCTGTTATTTGGGAAAATGAAACCTGGACTCTAAGGATAGATGCAGACCACGAGGGCTGGGCTATAGAATGGCACCAGAACCTGAGTACAGGGCTATGTGCTACTTTTCCTAAAAACCTCCACCATTTTATGAGGTTAAGAGACTTTGGTTATATACTGTATAATGATCCCAAAAGAGAGTGCTGCTCTCAACCAATGCTGATAGTCCTTCAGACATGTAAAGCAGTGTAATGTAAATGCAAGCAAATAACGACAAAAACATTTTGTGTTATGCATTTCAATTCTTCAGATGCGAGTAAACTGCCCATTTGTGTGAACAGAGCAAATCTGGAGCTATACGTATGCGCACAAACACATGACACAGTTTAACTGTACAGGGATTTTCTGCTTCAAGAGATACAGGTCTCTGGTATCTTTACGGCATGAGATTCGGGTACCAGGGAACAGCATAAAAAAAGTGGCCAGACTTTTTTGGCGTAAACTCCAAAAAAGATCCCAGTCTTGCAAAGAAAACTGAGTGAGCGATTATTTTCTTCACCGCAGCCGTGTCCTGGTGCAGGTTTAAGAACTCGGGTGCCAACCTGCTGAGTGCCGCTGCACAGGGAACCGCCAGAGCCCCGCAGCAGCCCTTGGATCGCGGCCGTACTCCCGTCCCGTGCGGGGAGACTCGCACGTCTCTCAGCGCCGCGTAGCCCAGCTGCAGCAAGGTCCATGAAAAGGTATCCGACTTCCCTGTACCTCGCGGGGACAACGTGCCCGGGAGCAGCGGGGCGCGGAGCGCTACCTGTGGGCGTCCGCCCGGGCGGGTCCCTGCGGTCGTCGCCGCCGCCCGCCCCGCCTTGCGTGGTCCGTGGGAGAGGGCCCCGGTGCCGGAGTCGGCGGGGAGGGTTGGGACGGGGCGCTGGCCAGGGGTTTCTCTCTCCCCCACCCCCTCCTCCTCTCGCCGCCGGTTCCCGTGAGGCTGCAAGTGCCGCCGCGGCAGCTGGGGGGCCGGCGGGGGATGCTGCCGCCGCCCTGCCCAGTGCCGGAGTAAGGGCAGGAGCTGGTGGCAGCAGGAGCAGCCCCGGCGGCAGGACGAGGTGAGCGGGGCACGGGCCCGCGGGACAGGTGGGTGCGCGCCTGGGAGCGGGGCCGGGGCCCGGAGCGGGCAGTGCTCCCGCCGGGGCCAGCCCGCCGGCGCTGGGGGCTAGAGGTGCACGGGGACGGGACGGAGCGCAGCCTGCGGGATTTGCACGGAGGGGACAATCCGCAGTGCCGCGCCGGGGTCCGGCTTTGGGGGTGCAGAAACGCGGAGGGGCAGAGCTCCCAGTGAGGCGAGGTAGAGAGCAAGCCGAGGGCGACGGGAAGCCAGGGGCATTTCAGGCTGAGCCCGGCCGGCCGTGCCAGATGCAGACGTAATTCCACAGAGGGACCCCTCCGCCACCCCTCCCCAAATCTTGTGCAGGGTGGCTGCTAATACATGTAGGATCAGGCAAAAGAAGAAATTTCCGTAGAGCTTAGAGGTGTTTTCTCTGGCTGAAGTTATCTAGAAAAAATATTGAGGGGAAGAACAGTAATTCATAACAAAAATTCAAAGAGCAACAGGTTGTTTTACTGAAATCACAAGCACTGGGGAAAAAAAAAAAAAAAAAATCACCTGAAGTGTTCCTGGTAGAAAACGGCTAACAGCAGTATTGTACAAACTGATTTCTAACAGAATTAGGACGTTTGGGATCTCCTAACACTACTCAAAACAAATTTCACGTTATGTCTAAAGAGAGATCTAAAAACCAATTAATCTGTCCTTAAAAATCTTCATCTTGACTTCTGTGCATACAATATATGATCCTTAGTATTACTTTTGTATGTTTCGTTGTTTGAAGCATTTCCCTTCTGACTGATGTTTTCCCTGCTTGAAACTGGTTGACACATAGCCCTCCTGCTCATGTAGGGCTCTGCCCCCCCAAACTATCTCTGCATGCCTTTTTGCGCAGTTCTGGTGCAAACTACAGTTAACCCGATGGACACCCCGGGATGGACTCAGAAGAGTAGGGAAAAGTAATGGGCCAGTAGCCACACATCTCCCTGCCATGCCCAGTTCAGTGCTCCTGTTTGGTTGTATGTGTGAGAGAGAGTAGCTTTGCAGGCTTTTCCCATTTCCCCTTTTTCCAGCATTGTCCATCACAGTCGGGACTTTTTTGCCTCCTACTCGAGTTTCACCACTTGGTGTAAATGCAAGGAGGATGTGCTGGGAGGGGCAAGGTCAGGGGAGTTTTAGTGAGGCGTTGCTAAGGCTATTTCCCAGGCAGGGCAGAGTCCCTGAAAGTGTTTATGCTAATTGTGGAAATTAGAGCCCTTAACTCTTGTTCCTGATTTAGTCTGGGGCTGGGCACCTGTGGCTCTTTTCACTTGCTGTCTTACCCTTCTCGCCTCACCATGCTGCAGGACTAAGCTTTCCTTTCAATGACAAATGAAAGTTCTAGGCCTATGGACTGGATCCCTTTCTGTTCCCTGTGCATTCACTGGGGTCTGGTCATTGGTCTTAGTCTTGTGAAGTCTGGATCCATACATCTCTAGTTTTGAGAGTGGAAAAAGTTAGTAGGATGGTTATTAAGAATGTTTTTGCTTAGGCTTACTGAGAGGTGGTAAAGGGATCTGTTTCAATAACTAGCTTACATTTTATTAATATAATTGAAGTTGTTGAAAAGTAGATTGTTTTAAAGGAGATTATGTCAGGTTGGTGATGAGAAGGCATACAGAGCATCCCAAAGTAATTTATTTTATTCCAGGACATGACATGGCTGATGTTTAGGGTCAGCTATAAAATTACGAGGGTGATCCCAACTCTGCACTCAAGTGTGTGTCAAATCTCACCACAGTATTTGACACTGGCCTGTCCTACCTGTAATATAGTAGTCTAGTGATAGAGTGAGTGGCATGCAGGCAAAATTTTGAAGTCATTCTCAAAGTAGCAATAGAGCAATATTAACAGAGAAGGTTGTACAGCTACCACCTGTGCTGAATGTTATGGCTCAATGAAAGAATTCAGATCCCAGGTTTGTCAGTCTGCCACCCTTTGTGCCATTCTTAAACCTTCATACTTTCTTGGTATTTGTTAAGCTTGTTAGAATTATCTTCTGAAATACAATCAAAAATGTCAAGTAAGACAGCGGGAGCTTTTCAGTCCTCTCCTATTATATCTGCATGTTTGTTGCACACTGTTGCATATACTGTTGGTTGCAAACAACCTCTTCTGCATAAATTGATAGGCTTTCTCAGTCACTTATTAACTGCAGGAGTGTGGAATGCTTTACCTACACTAATTTGTGCCAATGATTATAAGAACATTATTGACACTCAAGTAGAATGAGGAGGACATTGACAGAGGGGTGGTAGTTTTAGGATTAAAATCTCTGCTGAGTTTATACAGGCTAAGCCTGTATAAGCACATTTTTTGTTCAGCTGAGAAAGTTAGCATAGATAAACTGATCAGCTCACAAAATGTGAGAGGTTGTAGTCTTTTCATGCATATATGAAATGCTAGTGAAGGCAACACAATCTAGTGACTTAATTGTAAGGACAATTCCAGAACCTGTTCTGGGCTTGGACACTTAACTGCAGGCTAACCATTTCCTTTCAGTTTTCCATTTTCAAAAGTGAGGATAAGAACCATGCCTCATGTTCTCATTAGAAATGTCTTATTTGGAAAAGGGAGTTTCTAAAGCACATTGGAATTTTCATGCAAAAAGCTCTGTATTGTTGTAAAATATGGTTACCATATGGGAACAGAGGGGTTTGGATGTTTCTGATCCTTTTTCCCACCATTTTCAGGAGGGTTCAACTGACTGTTGTGGTTCATAAGGTCAATTTCCTCACCAGTTGTAAAGAAAAAAAATCCTGTGTGGTCTTCCCTAGGTGTTCCTGCACTGGCAGGGGGGTTGGACTCAATAATCTCCAGAGGTTCCTTCCAACCCCTACCATTCTATGATTCTAAGTCATCACTTCTTTGTTCTGCAGTCTTCAGGTGGACCTTCTAATTAGATTCTCTGTAACTGAAAATAGCTTCACTGATCTAAATCCACTTTGGAGTAGGAGGGAAAGCTTCATAGTACCAAACTTGATAATTTTGATTTGTTAATACTTAGCTTAGGGTACTTGGGGCTGGCATTTTAACTTGTCTCTCCCTACAGTGCCTCGCACTGGGACAGAAACTACTTGGTGCTGAATGAGTGTCTGATATGGGTATGGCGGTTAGTAAGCATCTGGGTTCTGACTTTTTTATCTTGAAAACTGCGTGTGTGTGTGTGTGTTAAATACATCTGGGAGATATGCAGTATTCACTTGTGGAGAAAGTGCATACTGTTTTGCTGTGTCCAAAGTCTGGATGTAGATTTGAACCATTGCTCTCGGTGACTTGTCATGACTGCAAGTGTGTGGTAGTTAATGGTGACACTTTACACGCTAACCATTCCAGCATTTTGCACAGGGAATGGGAATTTGTGATGACACAAGCAAAGAGAATAAAAAGAAGACAGAGAAAAGAAAGAAGGATGGGGAAGGAAAAAGAGACAGGAGTGAGAGTGTCAATAATACTAGCAAAGGCAACATTTTCCAGTAAGCAGTTCTGAATGTGATGTAAAAAATAACAACTGAAAGTATTATTTTACTACACAGAGCCCAAATTCCTCCTTTGATCTCTGTACAAGCTTCCTTTTGGCATCTGTGGGAGATCAGTGGAGAGAGAGGAGTGTGTATTCTTGAATTTATGATGCAGCCTGTGGCTAGTCATGAAATAGAATTCAGTACTCTCAAAAAATGAATACATAGTCGTGAGTCAACCAGAAAGGTACACCCATGGTCCTGAAATAAATTATCAAAATCAGTCTGATCACAGACATCTCACAAGCAAAACAGAAGGTACGTTACCTGAAAACTTCTTTCATTGCAGCTAAACTGTTGGCATTTATTTAAAAAGATTAACTTGATGTCCATGCCACTGTCTACTGGATTCCTAAATACACTTATTTGTGTAATAGTTTACACAAATCCAATATTTTTGAGACTTTTGCCAGTATTCAGCATCTAGAAACAATTATTTCAGCTTTATAAATTAGGAAAACATTACATGACCTCTAATGAGTAACAGTAAATTCTCTACAAGACTTCCTTAAATTACAGGATCAGTATAGTAAATTTTGCTTTGCTACTTAAAAATAGCCATATGTGAGCTGTAAAAGACAGATAACAGATGTACCAAACTTTCTGAGCAAACCAAATACATAAGAATTCATAGATCTTAAGATGGTTGATTTCAGGATTATTTTTCTTTCCAGGTGTTTATCATGAATGATCAACATACAGGTCTATTCATCTACAGAAAGCTCACTTTAAATTGAAAGAGTTTGATATCTGATGATTCTGTTTGCCTGTTGTGCCACTGCTATACTTGGACACTTGATATCTTGAATTAAAACACTAGGAAAATAGGGGCTTTGAGCTTCTTTAAATACATCTCATGAGAAACAGAACATTTAGGAGCAACTCAAAGCAAAGTTTAGCATTCAAATTTCACTATAAATCACCCCTGCTGTAAGAAGCTCTGCCTGCTTTCTGCCTTTAGTCAGCAACTCCTTCCAGCACCATGACTGCTGCTCAGAGCAACATGCTGGGTTTTTCAAGCAGTAGGGCTGCTGGCCTATGATTGTTGCCATTACTTGTCTCCACTGAGGAGAACGTCTCCTAAACCATAATAGTGGTCTACAGTATGCTCTGCAAACAGAAAAGAGAGCTGGTCCCTGTCATAGAGTGCTGAAGTTGTCTCAGGCAGATGAGATTAACAAAATACAGATGTTTCATCTTCCCATTTCCTGTCATCATCTCCTCAAGTAAGAGCTTAACTAATACAATCTTTGTCTCCAAGAAGCACCATCTAACCTGTATTTTCTACTTCCTGTTCTCTGTAATTTCTTTTTGCCCTGTAACAATCTTCTTGAAAAGGCAACATTCATTCCCCATTTCTGTTTTTCTACCCTCTGGCTCACCACTGGCCTGGCACCATTAATTAAGCATTTACTTGTGAAGTTTCTTTGTTTGAGAGCTGCCTGTGCTAAAGGAACAACACTGAAGACAAACTGTCAAAGGAAGGTAATAGTATGGGGAGATTTCCTCCAGACCCATTACTCCTGGCTCCTCTAGTACCAACTGGAAGCATCAGGAGGGGACAGGAGCAGATTGACTGTTTCACTGAATGTGCAACAGATCTGTGTCTCTTACACTGCCTGTTAGCATCAAAGCGTTCAGCAAACTTGGGAGCTACTCAGGAGCATCCACTTACACTTGTGGTCACACAGTCCATTGCGCAGAACTCTCCACAGAGGCAAGGCAAAAAGGGAAGCTGAAGTCTGGTGGTGATGGGGTTCATCAGTGAATTTACAGGTTAGGGATTGAGGTAGTAAATGGGTTGTTCATATAATCTTCTGCATAAATTCTTTGAGAAGACAGAGCTGATCTAGAGCTTGCAGTGTTAGACAGTTTTGCTGGCACCATCCTTCTTCCCAGAAATGTTCTGGTACCTTCAAAGTACACAGTAGGCAGGATTTCAGGTGCACAGCAGAATGCCACCTAACCTGCATCTGCTGCACCCCAGAAGGGCAAGGATCTTTTGCAGGTCCTGTGTCACATCTGCTAGACAGGTGCATTTATTGCTGATACTGTATATGTATAGTGAGGCATTGTGTAGGCAGGTTTAAACCTCTGGACTAGTGCCTCAATAGTTGGTGCTTGTGACAGGGATTGCCTCCTTACACCACTTGAAACCCTGCTGTGGGAAGCTGTGACTGAATGGGTCCACATCTACCACACTCAGTCTGCTGTGATAGCTGCTTTCAAGATAACCTCTTTAGTTGTATGTGTTTTTAGATATTCTGAATGTGTTGTGATTGGTACTTGTTAGGAACTTCTGACTAACCTGGAGCAAGCCAGCTGCCCAAGATCTGCAACAGCAACCCAATTTTCAGATCTCTTGCTTTGTTTGTGTTTTAGAACATGTTTTACATTTAGCCTTTGAGGAGGAATTTAACTAAGCTTCACCCAGTCTACACCAAGCAGTACACTCTACTCCATGCAGTGTTGCAGCTGCTCACATGCCATCCTTTCTACACAAGCTTTTTGTAAGTATTTTGAATTGTGGAAGTAGTTCCTTCCGAGAGACTTTGGAGACAATAGGAGACAACAGTCTGCTCAAAGGACAACTAATCTATGCCAAATTTAAGCCCCATGGTATTTTATTACTTCTACATAACCATATATTTTGCCAGACTGTCATATTCTTGCACAAATTACAAAATGTCAAACCCTGATGATGAGTTTCCTCTATTCAATGGCCTTCAGTCTATGGAAATTGCACAGATTTATTAACTGAGCTATAAACCTAAATCTTCGGCTGCTTGTATTTATTATTTCTGGAAACCCGCCTACAGTCCTTGTCTTACCTTTGGAAGGCAACTGTAATTCTCCTGTTTCATGTGCTAGCAATTGAAGGGGATGGACTTTTAGTGATTTTTAATGGATTTTTAGTGATCAATTAGTGAATGAAAAAACTGGTATAAAAGTCTGGTTTCTAAACAACAGAAATACGTTCCACCTGTTGTACCACAATGTACTTTGAATACATTACTCCATATGATGCCCTTGTCTAAAGCATTTTAATGAGGATACAAATATTAATATGTGGTGTATGAATATATTGGCATGAATTCTTAATATGATTTAGACTTCTGTCTTTAATAAACATACTGATAGCAGATTATGCTTCTTTTACTTCACAAGATAGTCTTTGGTTGAGTAATCATAGCAGCTAGGTAGGTTCAATTACTGCTGATTCTATTTCTCAGGAAGCAGTGTTTGCACAGTTAATGGTCTCTGGTGTGTCATGTCTGTTTTCATAGACATTTGCATAGTTAAGCTTTTGAAAGCAGCCATCAATCAGAAAGCTCTGTTTGATCTTAAGGAGAAGCCTTTACCCCAGCCCTACACACCACACCGCCCCCCCCCCCCCAAGTTGAATATGCTACCTGTGAGCTGTCAATTGAGAGTTTTGAGCAGTGTCTTTCTGTGAAGTGGTGCAGGAGGCACTGTGTCAATGTGATGGCCTTACAGAGATGAGATCTCAACCCTCCAGGCTTAAGCAGCAGATGGATGAGACTTTTGAGGGTGTAAAAATCTCAGTGCCTTAAGTGGGTGATGAGTGTCTCAAGAACCTTCGAGGACCTGAGCTTTAGTTCCTCAGTATTAATAACTGCAGCTCCTTCTTCTTCCGGAGCCATGTTCACTGTATTAGTTTCACTCTATTTAAGCATTGAACTTTTGATTTACAGCCATGAGAGCTAGAAGTGTTTAGTTTTAATTGTAAACTGAGGTACAAATGAAACCACATGGTCCCTGATCACTGAAGTCTTAGGTACACTCTTACTGAGTCTGGGCTCTGACTATGGATGCATCAGTAACTTGGTGGCTGGAACCTCACATGGGCAGAATCTGTTACCATATACTGGAAATAGCCAGAATGAAGCTGATTATGGTTTCAGGAGTTGTTTTGCTGTAGTTACTGTCATTGCCTTCATAGAGTCTGCTGACTGAAATCAGTTTTCATTTGGGCCAATGAAGGATTTTCTGAAATACAAGCAATAAAAATTGGACACAAAGGACTCTTAATGGGAAGGAGTTCACTACAACCAGAAATATCCATACGTACTGGCTGGCATCATAGGTGAACAACATGGAAAGAAGTACAGTGGTTCTCTTTGTTGTTGCACTTCCTATGTGCAGTGATAGAGCTGAAAGTACTCAGATAGGGTCCTGGATCTAGCCATTTTTCAGTACTTGTCAAACTGGAATTGCATTAGCTGAAGTAGGACATGTCTGATGTTATATCACCAGCACCAGATGAGGTAGCTGGCAGTGCAATGCGATCAGAGCTCCTGCAGTGGTAGCACTGAAACCAGCAGCAACAAGAGGGTCTGGAGCATATGTAGAGACCTGCCAAGAGGCAGTGGTGGGGTGGGAGTTGAGGCAGGCAAAATGCTGACACTGTTCACTCTCTTAAAGACCTGCCTAAGTGAAATGTGGGAAGAACATTGTCCCTTGCCTGGCTGTGGGAGTTAACAGGGTCAATGAGCTAAAACAAGGAACTGCAAGGCTGAGTGCTCCTTGTTGTTTGTATGAGAATGACATGCTTTCCTATATACTGCTTGGTTCCTTTTCCCCCTAATTCCTTGCTTTGTACATGAACATACTGGATCCTGGATTAACAAACAAAGAAAGACTTGTTGGAGTTGGGAAAGTTGGGGGCAACCTTGGCTGTAGTGACCATGAGATGGTGGAGTTCAGTATCCTGTGTGGAAGAAATAAAGAAACAACTAGGTCCACAGCCCTGGACTTCAGAAGAGCTAAGTTTAACCTCTTCAAAGATCTACTCAGTGGAATACCATGGCTCAGGGCTCTAGAAGTTAGGGCTGTCCATCAGAGCTGGTCAATATTAAAACAATACTTCTTCCAAGCTCAAAATCAGTGCATCCCTAAGAGTAAGAAACCAAGCAGAAGAGGCAGGAGACCTGCATGGATGAATAAGGGTCTTCTGTAAAAATTCAACTGTAAGAAGAAAATTTACAGAATGTCGAAAACAAGACTGTCCAATTGGGAGGAATATAGAAATGTTGTCAGAGAATGCAGGGATACAACGAGGAAAACTAAGGCCCACCTGAAATTGAATCTGGCAAGGGACATCAAAGACAACAAGAAAGGGGTTTTTTTTCAGTTTATCAATAGAAAAAGGAATACCAGGGAAAATGTGGGCCTGCTGATGAAAGACGACGGCACTCCAGTGGCAGAAGATGAAGAGAAGGCGAAGTTATTGAATGTCTTCTTTGCTTTGGTCTTCACTGTTAAAACCAGCTCTCATGAATCCTGGACCCTGGAGGTAAGAGAAGAGGTCTGGAGAGAGAAACACTTTCCCACTGGTAGAGAAATACCAGGTTAGAGACCGCTTAGCCAAACTGAACATCCATAAATCCATGGGCCCCGACAGGATGCACCCATGAGTGCTGAGAGAGCTGGTAGATGTTATTGCTATGCCACTTTCCATCATCTTTGAAAGGTCATGGAGAACAGGATGGGTGCCTGAGGACTGGAGGAAGGCCAGTGTCACTCCAGTCTTTAAAAAGGACAAGAATGATGACCCAAGAAACTACAGACCTGTTAGTCTCACCTCTGGCCCTGGAAAGGTGATGGAACAAATTGTTCTGGATGTTGTCTCAAAACATATGGAAGAAAGTTATTGGGAGAGGTCAACATGAATTTACCAAGGGGAACATGCTTGACCAATCTGATAGCCTTATATGATGTTGTAACTGGCTGGCTAGATGAGGGGAGAGCCACTGATGTCATCTACGTTGACTTCAGAAGGTCTTTTGACACTTTCTCCTATAATATCCTCATTTGGAAACTGAAGAAGTGTGAGTTAGATGAGTAGACAGTGAGGTGGATTGAGAGCTGGTTGAGTGACTGTGCTCAGAGAATCATGAACAATGGTGCGTGTCGAGCTGGAGGTCTGTAACCAGCAGTGTTCCCCAGGGGTCAGTACTGGGCCTGGTCTTATGTAACAAATTCATCAATGACCTAGGCAAGGGAGCAAAGTGTACCCTCAGCAAGTTTGTTGATGATACAAAATGGGGAGGAGTTGCTCACACACCAGAGGGTTGTGCTTCTATCCAGAGTGACCTGGACATGCTGGAGCATTGGGCAGAGTGGAATTTATTGAGGGTCCACAAGGGCAAATGTAGGGTCCTGCACCTGGGAACATGCATCTATATAGGTTAGGGGTAGACCTGCTGGAAAGCAGCCCTGAGAAAGATCTTGGAGTCCTGGTAGACAGTAAGTTAGCCATGAGCCAACAGTGTGCCCTAGTGGCCAAGAAGGCCAATTGTATCCTGGGATAAGTAAAGAAGAGTGTGGCCAATAGTTCAAGGGAGGTCATCCTCCCCCTCTATTCTACCCTGTTGTGGCCACATCTGGAATAATGTGTCCAGTTCTGGGTTCTCCAGTTCCAGAGAGACAGGAAGTAGTGGAAAGAGTCCATCAGAGAGCAATGAAGATGACTGGGGGACTGGACCATCTCTCTTACGAGGAAAGGTTGAGAGACCTGTGGCTATTTAGCCTGGAGAAGACTGAGAGGAGACCTTATCAATGTCTATAAGTATCTAAAGCGTGGATTCAAGGACAGGATGGAACTGGACTCTTTTCAGTGACCAGTGACAAGACAAGGGGCAACACAGAAGGTTCCATCTAAATATGAGGGAAAATCTTTCCTCTGAGGGTGACGGAGCACTGAAAAAGGCTGCCCAGAGAGGTTGTGAAGTCTCCTCTGGAGAGATTCCAAACCCCCCTGGATGCAGCCTTGTGTAATGTACTCTAGGCAAACCTGGTTTGGTGGGGGGGTTGGACTAGGTGGTCTCTAGCGGTCCTTTCCCATCCAACAATTCTGTGATTCTGTGTTATTTGTAGAAATAGACTTACTGCCTGTTAATGATGCAGAGGAGCAGCACTTAATTTCCATGATTCTAGGTGGGCACTGTTGCTGGTGAGAGCTGCATTTGGTGGTATTTTTTAAGAACCTTTAGGTTAGTGATAGTGCCTGGAAAGCAGCACTGAAGACCTCAATGACATCCTGTGAGAAGAGACTATCAACAAAGATTATTATTGAGGAACCAATTATTTTAATGCCACTATATCAAAATAATTTGAATAACTTACTCTGAAATGACTTCTTATTCCTGAGAGTTTTATAGTTTTACCAAAATATCTTTCTATAAGCAATGCCATGATATTGTTTGTGTTTGCAGTTTTTAAAGTGAAATCTTATTCTGGGAGGTCACTTGTACTAGTCTCATTTTGTTGTTCACTAAGTCCATTGCCACATTTATCAAGATGATAGCTGCAGTTACTAAAGACTAAAACAAATCCTGGGCACTGTGGTTTCTATTAACATTGCAAAACTGGCAGAGCTGACACAATTTGTATCCTCTCTGGGAGGGTCCCCTGGAGAATTATTGACATGTAATTGAGGTCTGCTGACAGTTGTGCCAACAAACTGGGGGATACTAAGTGGTATAGGTAACACTGAGGGTGCAGTTTTTTCTGATGACTTTCTGTTGCTGTTGGTAATTTGTAAACTGTTAGGTAAGTTTGGAGGGATGGCCATTAAAAACAATAATGTCTTGTAAATTATAAAGACTATACTTGCAACACACATGGAGTATTAAGATTTTGTTTTTATAGGCACTTTTGGAAACAGCCCTACATTATATGGCCTTGTTTGAAAGCTCTGCTTGTAGTAAATCAGAGCACAGAAGTACAAGATGTTGGCTTCATTGAGACAGGATTTGAATAGCCGATTCCAGACAGTAAAAACTATTGACAACAGCTTGGCATTCAGTACTGTCTTTCATCCAAAGATCTAAAAGAGCTTTTAAAAATGTCTAATTACAGCATAATGGGTTCCTATTTTGTATCAAGGATTATCAAAATAGAAAAAAAACACAATTGTAATTTTCAGGTTCAGATTTCTGTTGTTGGGTTCTTACGTTCATATTATACTTCACATTATTGATCTAAATATGGGTTAGATGGCAACTTGCATTCAAGTTTGAAAATTATCTGATTTCCAGGCCTAGAGATGAAAAGGGGGAATTTTCGATGAACATATAAAACATTTAAAAGCCTAAATTATTTTATTTCTCACTGGGATTTATGCTTTTATATGTCTTTTTTTTTTTTTCTTTTGATAGTCTGTCTCTGACTTCAGCCTGTAGCTGCCAGTATTTAGATGATGTTTACACTAATATTATGCCACCTTCTTCAGAAGCAAAACAGCTACCAAAATTATTTAGGGAACATTACAGGAACAAGAACGAGGAAGAAAAAAGATGTCATAATTCTTAGTTAAGTGCATAACGCAGCAGTGCTGGTGCTTACCTAAACAAAGCACATTTCCTCCTAAATGAAGTGTTTTAGGTGAGCAAGAGTTCACATCCTGTTGGGGGAAGAGATTATGAGTTCTATGCCTCTTAATTAAGGGAACACAGTTTCACTGATACAGCTGGCAGTGGGCTTTAGATAACTCATGTCTCTAATCTTTTCCTTTCGATACTGTGGACTGATAGAAATTGAAGATGAACATAGTGACCTCTGTGTTCTATACTTTGGCTAGTTTAAATGTAGGTGGTCTCATGTTATTTTTGTGTCATTGTTTAAGCCAAAAGTTCATGGAATACAGGTTTTCTAAAACTCAGAGATCTATCTTCTCAGTAGTGGCCAGCTTCCTTAATGTTTCCTATACCTTGAGAAAATACCTGTGGGAATTAAAGTTCACCTTCTCCCAGTGATCCTCTGTTACCAAAAAATCTTTTAGAAGTGAAGACAAGTGGGTGACAGTCAGAGCGGTCCTGTAGCTTCTGGGGCTGGCCTCCCTGTTTGTTACTGGATTTGGACAACTGCAGAGATGGCATAAAGCTATTTTTGTTTCACCTTCTCTGGTCTTATGCCAAGAACAGCTTGGATAATCTGGGCATGATTTGTACAGCAACATTTACTCATGTGTAATTGTTTGTCGCAGCACATAGTCCTTTCTCAGTCAAACATTTAAGCTATGGGTTGTAATAGATGCCTAGATTAATTGCTTTCTGCTATCTTTATTTGTTATTAATAAAGTAATAAAATCCTTATCTGCATGGAATCTTAGATGCAAAAAACCAATCCCTCTTCCACTGCTTATTTAGCTTGTAAAGGCTACCACAGTCCAGACATCTGTTTAACACAGTGCATGTTTACAGGGCAACTTAAATGGTTTAGAGTAATAATTACATATAAAATTATACAAATGTCCTCACTCTGAAAAAATCCATAACTATATCAAATGTCAAATCTTATTCCAACTCTTACACACTATACTGATAGCTTTCCTCAGTGCCTGAAGAAACAGAAGGGATCTCGTGGTTCCTCTGCAGATTGCTAAATGAACTATCCTTATTATACTGTTTTCCTGGACCATTTCTTCAGAAATGTTCTGCATATTCCAAGTCTCTACATTGATACATATAAAATTACAATAGCAGCTGCCTGATATGATATTTTTCTAGGGATATTGTATGACTATGTAAATAAAGATTGCATGATAATGCAAATCTCAGCTATCAAAAGTTCATTCTCATTCATTCTAAACTGAGACCAAAAAATGAAAAAATGGATAAAGAGAGCAGTACAAATTTGGTTTCATGTTGTGGAACTGAGATAGTCAATTCTTCAGCTCACTTCTAGTTTGTGTGCCAGCATGACTGAAGTTATTTCATCTCTTTTAAACAAAATAGCAAAATAATAACTCAGGTTCAGCTGTTATTTGAGGAAAAGCTCCTGCTCCCTGATTACAGGATGATTTAATCATGTGTAACTAATGAGATAATTACAAATTTAATATACATAAAATTGATAGCAGGTTCTGAAATTTTAATTAACTTTACACAATTTAAATATTTTATTAGAAATTTGTATCAGGAATGAATTGCCTTTGTAGTTTTTCATGTATTGTTCGTTATTCCATAGTCTTAAATTATTATTATTATTTTAGAAATTAGAAAGCCCATACATAGCTATTGGATCCTTTTAAGGTCACATGATATCAACAGAAAGAAACTTTCTCAAATGTTATTTGTATGAACAACTCTTCTGTGCTCATAAATGATAACAGAATTTGAACCTTTGATCAAATCTGTGTCCTCTTTTAATCCATCTCCTGGCTTCTGGTACTGTGTGTTTTTCTCACACTGCCCCTAAATTCCCTATTGTCACACATTCCCCACATTGATCAATTCAATTCAGTTCTCTTGTTGTGTGGTCTGACCAGTGGCAGTGTATGTTTGAAGGTTCATGCTTTTCAGGTGAGAAATGTCCTCTTCAGCATAAGTTAAAAGGCCTGATTCCAAGACCTGAGCTGGGTCTCTGTTGGTGTTTGCAGGTATGTTCACAAACAAAACAGTGGGTTCTTGCAATTCTGTGTGAATAGGGAAGAGGGAGACTGAGAACATATTGGATGATAATGTTCTGAAGGAGAACTTAGGGTAGGAATTGCCAGAGAAAGTGAAGCTATGTAAGTGAAGTCATGGAAGCATATAAAAATTTTATTGGGAAAGTTTCTTTTTCAAATACACAATACAGATTTGTTACAGAACTGTTTCTGACATTTCTGGTTTAAAATTGGGAAAGGTCTTGTAGTTCTTCTGATGTGGAATAAAAAATATATCTTAAGTTCTGGTACCATTCACTACATGGGGGAACTTATTTTTTGGAGTAGCTTCGTTACAGGGGTGGCATGGTTTTGAAATGAGAACTACATGGTAAACAAATTCTTGGACAGGTATGAGCCAAATCCTGCTGCTTTCTAGCACCACTTAGGTTCTCAAGAGTCAGATTTTTAGACTTAATCAATACCTAAACACTCAATTAATAGCCTTCTGGGATTTTCCTATGTCTCTAATTGCCTAGCTCTTTCTGGGCTTCAGTTCTGAAGTCTGAAGACCCAAGTCTTCACTTGCCCATTGAAATGGCAAGTGACTGTGGTGTGTCATAACCTGTTAGTATTTCTTTGATTAAACTGTAGTCCAATATGTTCTCTCTTACTGAATCTCCAGTTCTCATTTTTCAGTTGGTAATATCTTAATTTCCAGCTGTTATCTATCACCATAGCTGTCTTTATTCATCAATGTATTTTACTGGATGTTTGTCAGAAATAGGTCTATATTTATAGGTCTCTATATATTTAGAGGTCTATATAAAACACTCTGGCTTAGGGAAAGCTGAACTAACTACACTGATTGATACATTTCAACATGTGTCAAGTGCATTAATAGTAAATGGTGCTTAAACAGATGACTGTCTCAAGGCCTGAACTTGTTAAGGTAGTGGACCTGCGTAATAATACTGGTTTGGAACTCATGTCCTTGCAAATGAGACAGCGTTTATTTTTCCTCAAAAAAAGGTGTTTATTTTAAGCTTCAGGTAAAGACTACTTTGCTTATTTTTACTGGTCAGACATGATGAAAACTTTATTCAATATGGCTAGATCCCAGAAGACACAGCATGGCTGACAGTTTTATTAGCAAGGCCAAAGTCAGGAAGAGCAGATTGACAGGCACACAAAGATATGCTGCTGAGTTTATGTGATTCTAAACACATAAAATACCTAAATATAAACATATGCTTATAAATTCAGAAATCTTGATCACCAACTATATAAATAAGAACAGTGATAGCGTCTGATTTGTACTTCCTGACATGATGACAAAACACATATAGTAAGGAAAATTGAAAAAAAAAATGAAAAAAAAAACCCTTTGAAAAAAGAAAAGGAACTGTTGAACTTGGCTTTCAGCATAGCGTTTCTCATTTTTTTTGTCTTCCAAGTACAGTTTGAGCATTGTCTCTTCCTGATGGTCTTACTGTGTGTGCAATAATATGTTTGGGGACACTTAACACTGTCCTTCAGTCAGGATAGACAGAAAATCAGTATGCATTTTTAAAACCACCCTGGATACGTATGTCTGTCAGTGGAAAATAGAAGCACTGTCAAAAATTTACTAGCCCAAGAACATATCAGTATTGCAAAAAATTATTTTTAAAAAACTTATTAATGAATAATCATAACAGTAAGAATACTCATTGCTAATGATGACACTTACTGGTAGAAATATGAAGTCCTTTTGCCTCAATTTGTAACTGTTGGATATGAAGGTGTGACCTGAGGTGGGAGGTTAATTATCCCAGCTCAGCGTATCTTGCTCTGAAATAACCAGCAACGATTTCTGTGGGAGAGAACCCAGTCAAGTTATATAGAGCTGTGGTTCCATTTTTTTTTCCCTGTCTGTATATAAATTTTGGCGCTCTTAATGGGATGTTGATATTAATGTGCTCTTCTAATATTCCTATCTTACTAATCTCCTCTAAAATAAATAATAGAAATCTTTTCTGTCTCTCCAGAAAGCCCTTTGCTAGCTTCCTCTAAACTCTGTAGACATTTACTGTCCCTTGACACTAATGTTCCAGACAGAGCTATTAGTGCTGAGCCTCCAGACATAGCAATTGAATTTACAGGCTTGATGTTTTAAGGCTTCAAAGAGCTGAAGGGGTGGAGAGAGGATGGCATTAAATAGTATACTTTTCCCAATTTTAGTTTTGGGAAATTAAATAAATATTTACAAATAAAATAATGAATTTGGTTTTTTTTTAAACTAAGTGTATAACCATTAGCTGTTCATTATAGTCTCCCACTTTCAAATTGCAGTGAAGAAATATTTGTCTTCCATAAATGTGGTGGCAAGGTTTAATTTAATGTTTGTTAGGAAGTCTTGGATCCTTGGAGAGGAGCTATAAGAAGAGTATGCAGTATCATTATCATAATTTTATATATAATAATATACTGTTATTTTGCTGAGGAATAATGACTCAATCACAATATCTTCTGTCCTCCACAGAAGGGCTCAAAGATAATTGTTATCTATTTACTGGCTGGGAAAGCAGAGATTTCTTTCTCTGCATTCAACGTTGCACAAGAATTAAATGAGTGAGCAAGAAATGAAGCTGGCAAAAAATAAGGCACATATAGTGAGCACTTGAAATCTCACTGATGTAGTTGTTTACTGGCGTACCTCCTGCTACTGTTTTCTTAGCGATGTTCTTTGTTGCTAATGGGTTGAGCTGAAAGAGAGGTTGCAAATGTTAATATTAGTTTTGTGCTCTCCTTAATTCCTTGCAGAAGGCCTAATAGGGGTGTGTTTTTTATTTGAAATTGTTTTCTTCAGCTTTGTAAATAGCAAGAGAGATAAATATGCTCTCTTCTGAAGGTTTAGGAGCAGTCTGCCTTGACATTTTATAATTTGAAAAGCTGATTGTGATGTGTCTTTAGCAAGACTCTTTAACACTGTTATCAGACATAATTGAATAAAACAACCCCAAAAAAAAGAGGTTGAACAGTCTGATTAAAATTGCTGCTTCCAGTCACTTTCTAAATGTTTGTTGCCTTGATTGTTGTGATGGTAATTTTTTACTGCCTGTCTGGTATTTTCGTAGAGTTTTCTGGTTTACAGAAATTCAGATTAGCTCAAGTACATTTCTGTGGTATACCTTAGGTCTGTCTTTTCAATAGTGGGAAGGGAGATAGTATGACCATTTCTATTTCATTGACAGATTAATTTTAAGAGTATTCCCTTTCAATTTGTATGATATCAGCTCTTTTAGATGGCTGCAGATCTGGTAGACTCGGGCATTTGAGTATTGAATCTGTAAAATGAAAAAGAGGAGAAAATAGGGTATCACTTTAGTGAGGAGCCTCGGGAGGGTTTGAGAATGAACTTTCATGTGCAGTGTTTGCACTTCCCCTTGTACGTGTGGGTAGCTCTCACAAAAATGAGCTATCAATGAAATGACCTCTTGCTCATGTATATTTATTCTCCTTTTGAGGCTTTGTCTTTGCTCTAGTCAGTTTGTAAATCAAAACAAAGCATCAAACCACTGCTAACACTGCAGGTTTAGCCAGCTATCTGAACATCAAGACAGGCTTGTTCTGCTTCGCTACAGTATCACCCACAGGAAAAGGACTCTGTATCTGGAATTTATGAGGGTTTTTTGTTTATGCTCGCCACAAGTATACATGTGACCTAGACTTCAACTTCTACTGTGCTGACACTATAGGAAACAATTCCCTTGTCAGTAAGTCGATATGTCAACACCAGAAGTAGTTACAACAGTTATAAGTAGTGGCTACTTCTTTAGCTGGTTTTCTGGTTGGTTTCTTTTTTAGATACTCTTAGGAGGACTGCCTGAGCAGCAGAAATGTCCCAGCTCTATTAAGGGAGTTAATTTCTCAACAACCAAAGTTTAGATAATCTGTCGCAGGATTCAGTGTTGCATCATTCTTGTTTTATGACAGTGACACATCTATAGCAAGATGCTATACACATGTTGGCTTTTGTTATTCCCAGGAACTTGCATTATGCTCTTGGAACTTGAAGTAAACAAGACACACAAAATCACATATGCCCTTCATTTATCCAAATACTATGCATGTCTTTTGCCCCATGTTTACTCAGAAGAAACAAGCCTCTTCAAGTCATGTAGTGATTTCATCCCCTGAAGAAAAAAAGTCTTATTTTTTTAAGATCTTGTAAATCTATGAAATCTCTGCGTTTAAGTTTGTTGTTTGCATCTCCCTGTGTGAGTCTAGGGAGATAAAAAGAGAAAACAGTGAGTTAGCTGCAATTGGGATTCTTGCCAGTCTTCGTGGGATGGAAAATTCCTTCCTAATTCCATATCTGACTTTAAATTTGACCCTCAGCATGTGAGCAAGATAGACCAACATGCACACTTCAGAAAAAAAAAAAAAAAAAAAAAGATCCTTTGTGTCCTAGCTGGACACTAGCGCAACTTTTCCAGGGTCCCAGTCTAGCTTCTGCCAATCAGTGAAGCTTTTGTGTTCCCTCAAGCATCCTAGAGTGTGTGGGTAAATTGGGCATCAGAAAAATGAACTGTCCTCTCCCTCCTGCAGGCTGTCAACAGAAGCCTTGAAACATGATATTTGGTTATAGAGTTCATCTCAATGCAGAGCTACCAGAAAGATGAGTATGTTGAGCACAATACAGAAATATATTGGTCCCTTGGTGAGAGTTGTAGCTTTGTATATTCTAACTTTAGTGATCAATTATACATTAGAACTGTTGTCTTCTCTTCTAGCTTTTCTGTTCTTCTCAGTTTTTAACAAATACAGTTTATTTTTATTCTCTAGAGGACTGATTTAAAAATATTGAATACATTCAGAAATGAGATTGATTTCTCTTTAGAAATTACTTCACGCATTAATATTGCCCCTCTAACAACACTTTAGAGGTCTATCCATAAACTAGTTTTGAATCTCTCAATTATAGTTTTAAATTTTTAGTCACATGCCTTAGAGAAATCCATGTTGCACTCTGTATGGTTTTGTCTATCAAGTCAGCTTCTCATAAAAAGAACAGTGGGTTTTTTTTTGACAAGATGGTTCACATTGTATTTTACCCTAATTGATTTTTAAAAACAATGCTGCCTCAAGTGATTTCATTACTATATCCAGGTTGATATTGTGGTATGGTGCCTACCATTTCCTGGGCCTTTCTTCTTTAGTATTTGTTTAATACGTAGATATACTTGCAGTTCTCTGACCCTTTGGAATTTTCCCATTTTTCCATGAGTTGTTCAGTATCAACACTAGTGGTTCGGAGAACTCCTCATTGAGTTTATGTAAGACTCCAGGCCTGTTGATTTGAAAACATTTAATTTTAGCAGATCTCGTCTCACATCTCCTTTTATTACCTACAGTGAATTTTGTTGTGCTGACGTAATATGGGATGATACATTCTCCAGCTTCATTCCAAGGACAAAACAATGTGCAAAGGACAAAATGTTTATTGGATATTTCCGCCTCTTTTGGATTGTCATTTACAGTTCTATCACTCACATCTAGCAATGGGCTCATGGCCAGTCTCGAGCCCACTAATATTTATTAAAATATCTTTTTTTGCCTCTTTACCTCTGTTAACATTTAGTACTTCCTTGATTTTCTTAACTTTCCTCATAAACTTCTTGAATATTGTATCATAGAAATTGTTATTAACTCTACCTTTCCCTTTTCTTCCATGCTGCAAATAAGTGATTTTTAGTATTTTTTATTGACATTTTTTATTCCAGACAGCTTCTGGTTTAGTATAAATATTTTTGTGCTTAGAAGTGTGGTTTTGGCCCATGATTGGATAGGCTTAACTCTTTATTTTACCTTTCCTGTTTGATCTTACACTGTCAGTCAGTTGGATTGATGATTTTCTGAACTTTCAAAGTTTGTCCTCTTTAAAGCTCCAAGACTATGCTATGCAACCATTCCTCTCTTACTGGTTGATGCCACATTCTGCTTGCATATTGTAATTGTAACCACATCACCAGTGTTGGTACCTAGGCAATTGCCAGTTGGAGGCTAGCACTTAAAACTTCTAGTCCATCAGAATACAAGTCTGCATCTGACCTGTTTGAATTTCCACAGGGAAAATATTATGTTACCACTAGAGCCCTGGGAAACTTAACCTTCATTTTGTTACTGGTCACTTCACAGGTACAGCACGTACTCTTTGCAGGAGCACATCCTCCATGACACAGTTTGCTTCAAGTTAGACACAGGTTGTTTCAAGCTAGCAAGGAAATTGTAAGAAGAAGCAAGCAGGAAATGTGAGTAAAGTAATTAGGAATAACTCCAGTGACATTCCCAAAGGAAGTATTAGGGGTAGCCTGAAAATCCTTGGGTTTTGGTTTTTTTTTTTTTTTCCTTCCTCCCAGTGGCTGATTGTGTTTGCTTCATGCTGTTGTGCTAGTGGAAATGTTTATAGGGCTATGCTGTAACTAAAAGTGACAAAAACCCAATCAGATTTTTAAAATGTCACCAATGAAGATGTGTTCTGATTTTTAGCAGGGTCCCCTGGAAGTTTTATCAGCTGAATATCTGTTCTTGTAAGTTTTAATACTAGACTGGACAAAGCACAGGATAGTATATTTTGTACCAGTGCCCAATGCAGAGAGCTACAACAGATACAGGTTGTCCTTTATATGGTGTCAAGGATGCTCACTGCAGTAACTTCAGTCTTGACTCCAGCTTAAGGAGGCCCCACACTGAGATATTACAGGGCTCCCCCTTGGAGAGAAAAGGGAGAAAAAAGCTCAGTTCAATATCTGTGTTCTTGTTGGGGATGATGAAAGCACATGAAACAAACACCATCAGAAGGGAAGGCTGCCCTTTCCACTATGATACACACTCGGGATTATCCTTTGGTGAAGGGGAATCTGGCTCATCCCCTAGTCTTGTACTGGTGTTGTTGCTGGAGAACAGATCCCTAAATGAAGAGGCTGCTCACCTTTTGAAACATTAAAATAGTCTGTCTTGCCTCCCTCCAGTTCTTTTTCTGAGATTTCCTGAGGGCAGAGGTGGCATTTCTTTCTTTGAGGGCTTTACAGGCTGCCAGGAAGAAATTACAGGAGTAGCTCAAGAGAGGGCAGGGTGGTTTTCCTTCACTAGGGAGCAAAATTCTTCCCAGGGGAGGGGAAAGTGTGGCTGAACAAACATTTGGTTAATGGCACAAGCTTCTTCTAGTCCTGTGCCTGGAACAGGGTCTCTCATCACTGCCTTTCCCCTCGCATGTAGATAATGAAAGCACCCATTAACTCTGCTCCTGCCGAGAACCATGACGGGATGGAGTGAATCCCTGTAGATGAGCGTCTGACTCCTGTGAAAAACATTGCTGGAAATGAAATGCGCATCCAAGTCTGGCCTGCTCCTGGCATCTACTCATTTGCCATGTTAGTTCTGACAGTAGCACAGTCAGCATAATGCCCCATTATAAACAAAGATGCACATGCAAGTATCTAGTCAAGGTAGAAAACGTGGGTTTGGTTGGGTTTCTTTTTCCCTTTTCCTTTCTTTTTCCACTTGCTTAAATAAGCACAGCAAAGCTGGTTTTTTATCACGCTCCTGCTCCTGCATTTTTCCAACCCAATTAGGCCATTACCAGGGCTAAATGAGGCATGGAGCCTCCAAAAGTCACACCGTCGTCCCGGAGATGAAACACATATAGCTGCAGAGTTGGCAAGCAGGCGAGGTGGATGGGGCTCACTGGAGTGTGACTCTGGCTGTTTTGCTGTTCCAGAAAGATCACCTTCAGAAAGGAGCAGGGGGAAAGCCAATTAAAAAATATTATTTAAAAAAAGCACTGTGTTAATGAGAGGTTGCCACACTGTGGTCAATTAACATGTCTGTGTTTCATAAGGATACATGGAGGCAGTGGGTGGCCACAGTGTCTTCTTATTTCTGGACAGTGTGGCAAAAAGGACCATGAAGACCATGAAAACTGTGATGTATTTTCCAGTGGTTCTGATATTACTTTCCTCAGCGGTCAGGAGCTCCCTCCCTGCTGCAGCTTGCCCCAAATCTGTAGTGTTCCTGGGTGATCCTGTTCTTCTGGGGGACAACTGGTACTCCAGTGGTCAGGCTCCCTTTCCAGCTGAGGGCCTTCAAGTCATTCATACCGTGCCAGCCTGTGCAATAAAACAGAGCACTCTTCAACTCCTTCCATGACACAAACCCCGCATTTGCTTCTATTCCCAAGCTGCTGGGAACTCTTTGTGAGGGGCTTATCTGTCCTAAAGAGCCCTAAAGCTCTGCTAGTTCTCACCATTCTTAAATTATAAACTGGAAAAAACTATGTCATAGGGGTCTAACACAAGGGGATAAAAAGGCTCTATTTAGTAAGACAGAGAATACAAGGCCTAGCAACTAGATTCATCAAAGACAAGCCTGGGATCTCCTGATTTATTTCAGAGTGGAGCTCTGATAGAAAGAATTATGATGTTATGTTATGTACCAGTTTAAGCATATAAGTTTTTGTGTGCTGGAAGAAAATTAATATGGGCACTTTTATGAATTCTATTTTTGTACAATGCAAAGAATGGATTAAGTCCTTTGCTCTGTATAAAGATTATTTTAGAAACTGAATAGCTTTCCTTGTCTCTACTTTTACCTCAGTTCTGCTGTCTTTATTCACAGTGATCAATACCTTAGTTACTAGCTAAATTATATGAAACTTCTTGCAGAATATGGTGGTAGAATCAGATGCAATACTGAATTCAACAGCTGAATAAATCTGGAAGAGAGAAGGATAAAATTCCTAGACTTTTTCTGGTTTGAAAGCATGATTATAGTTTAGAGATAAATGTAGTTACAAGAAGCACACACTTGAGAATTAGTTGATGTATTCTTCTGGAACTAGCTGCAGCAGTTTGAGGTGTTATTCTTACAATCAGAATTCTCTTCACCCGGACAGTCTCCCCAGCAAGAGTTGTACTCCTGATCTGCTTCTGTGCCACATCCAGACAATTTGGTTAATTGCAGCTTCATAGCATTTTGAGTTAAACTGCCAGAATTTGCTGGAAAAAACTATGGTGAAGGCTCCAGATCTATTTGATGACCCTCTGGAGCTCCTGATGACCTCTGTCAGTGGTACAGTAAAAAATGACAGGTGAGTTTGGGATATCTTTGGAGATTGTATCAACTGAGGAAAGTGAAAGAGAAATTCCAGTAGGGGAATATCATTCAGGGATATATATTTTGTTCACAGAAATATGTGTGTGTGTGTTGTAGAGAGAAATGAGCTTGAAAAAAAGTTAAGGTTGTTCTTATTTTATTCTAGGGCTGTCTTTTACAAAATAAGGGCTAGTTTTGGCAAAACTGTTTCTTTCGGAGATTAACCAACTGCTAACTAGTGAAGCTAGAAATGTTCCTTCTAAGACACTAACATTATAATTGTGTAGCACAGCATTTTTGAAGCAGGTGTAACTGGGTTCTGCTAGAGGCAGGCTCAAATGGACTGCTGATTTGAATCTGGATGGCAATTTCCATCATCCTCATTCATTACAGAGCAGAAAAAATTCATCATAAAATCATAGGGATTGGAAGGGACCTCTGGAGACCATCAAGTCCAACCCCCCTGACAGAGCAGGATCACCCAGGGCAGGCCACACAGGAACACATCCAGATGGGTTTTGAAAGTCTCTAGGGACTCCACAACCTATCTATGCAGCCTGTTCCAGTCTCTGTCACACTCCCAGCAAAGAAGTTTTCCTCATGTTGATGTGGAACTTCCTGTGATCCCGTTTGTGACCATTGCCCCTTGTCCTATCACAGGCCCTTTCTACTTGACACCCACCCTTCAGACATATGTAAACATTGAGAAGATCCCCTCTCAGTCTTCTCCACGCTAAACAGCCCCAAGTCTCTCAGCCTTTCCTCCTAAGAGAGATGTTCCAGTCCCTTAATCATCCTCATAGCCTCCATTGGACTCTCTCTAGTATTTCCCTGTCCCTCTTGAACTTGGGAAACCAGAACTGGACACAGTACTCCAAATGTTGTCTCACTAGAGCAGAGTAGATCTGTAGAGTTCAAGATGGATCCTGTATAGTATCTATGTGATATTATTGAAAAAATATTTATGCTTGTCCTCCCCATGGAAACTTTGTTCCATACAAACTTGTAAATAATATGCTGCATCCCTGAAGAGGGCAGGTGCGGCAATAGGGGAGAGCTATACTGTGTGCTTGCATGTTGCTGCTTTGGTGTCATGAGTTGCCAGTACTGGCTGTATGCCATGGGTCTCTGATTTCACCTAACTGACATCTTCAGCAGGGAAGCGCAGCCCCACAGGCCCAGACAGCACTTCTTAGGTGAATAAGGTAAATTATCATAACCAATAAACAAGTCCTTGCATATCACATTGAACAGAGCATTGCACAGGCAGGTAAGGGTCACTGTTGCTATTCAGGGGTCAGTGTATAGAGTACAGTATTGTATTCCACTCTGTGCTCCGTTCCCCGCAAGACATGCTAGCACAAGCCAGCTCTGCAAGGAAGAGTCAGTAAAACCTGCCTTCTCTCACCATAGGACTGGAGTGGGACATGTGCCTGTCCATGCCAGTTATATTCACCTTCACTCACACCTGCATTTCTGCTCTTGATTTTCTTCTCTGACTTCCACTGGTCTATGTTTATTGAGTTTATGGGTTCAGCAGGGCTTTTATCCTTGCTAGAGCCCAACATTTCTGATGAGCTTTACATTCAACCTATTTTCTTTTTCTGGGGACCTTGCTCACTCCTGCCTTCTTTAACAGGAAGAGGTTACACATAGTACACAGGCAAAAGAAATACTAAAACACTTTTTGCTATTTGTATATTAGAATGAAAGGAGGAGAAGAAAGCTGGAGAAGGAACAACAATTATGCCATCC
Source organism: Todiramphus chloris collaris (assembly GCA_025345505.1). NCBI lineage: Eukaryota > Metazoa > Chordata > Aves > Coraciiformes > Alcedinidae > Todiramphus > Todiramphus chloris. The sequence goes on from JANVCC010000044.1 coordinate 746,159, forward strand.
AGCAAATCAGAAAGAAGAGAAAATAAGTAATGTAAAATTAGGGAAAAAAAGACATCTTTGGATAGTAGAGAACTAGAAATGTAAGAAAAAGCGTAAAAAAAAAAAAAGGACTACAAAAAAATCTGTAAGTACTTACTAATAAATCATGCTGGCTGTAATGTAAGAACAAATCATCCAACACAAAGGAAGCGTTTATTTGTTTTTAGTAATAGTATAAATGAGACTGGAACAGCCAGCCAGGGTCTACTTTAGCCTCTGATTCAGCATACCTATAAAAGTACATGCTAAGCTTTTAGAATCTACTAAATTTCATTGAAGTCAAGTCTCACTAAAGTTGAACACATACTTAGGGTTTTTTTCTGAGTTGGGTTTATGTTGAAATTGGCTCAGAATTATAGGTGTCCTTATTGTTTGTCTCACTGCAGATTCTGCAGGGAAAAAATGGGATCGAATAATGTTTTGCTTTAGATGCAGAGGTTTAAAAAAAGTCAAGTAAAATTAAGTGAAATTACTAAGCAAAACATGTTTTTCTCTTGTGAGCAATTTGACAAAGTTGAATTGGAAAATATGTTCAACTCTCAAATGTATATATATTTTTTTTTAATTTTTTGTTTCTAGAGAAAACCTAAATCGGCATTGAGCCAGGTGATGCTTAGTTTGACATCCGTTGACAGGGATGAAACATAGCTGCAGTACGTTTCTGAAATTATTTCTGGCCAGTATTACAAGTTGGGAAGCCAAGCCCCAGTCAAAGAAAAAGATTGGCGTAAGGCTGCCCAGACAGGCAGGAGAAAGAAGCAGGTATCATGTCAGGGATCCTTCCACATGCCAGCTCTGGGAGAACGTAATTTTCAACACAACCATATCAAGTCGTTATCACAAATCCGTTATCCTAGTTTATTTAAAACCTTCATTTCACAGACAGATGGACTTTTCTGCTGGCTTGCACATACTACCTATGCATCACAGAAGATTTTGGAATGAAGAAAATAGTTAATACAAACTGGATTCCTTTTATGTTTATTTATGATCCACTGCAGCCCCCAGCATAAATTAGGGTAGCCAATAACTGGTGGGTTTATGGTGACTTCCCAAAAGTTGAGCTGTCATGCCTCTGGAACTACCTCAGGACTTGGAAATCCCTCAAAGTCCTGCTGCTCCGTCACAGCTCCTTGTGTGGTGCTGTAGCTCCTCAGTACTTCTTAGCAGTTCATTAAGCAATCTAATGAATCTGTCACATGTTGTTTCTTGTCTAGTAATTTCCCAGTGAGTGCTGGGAGCACAGCAGAATGCTTTGCTTGGTAGGATGTCTTAATAACCTCATGTGTTTCAGTACTCCCTTTTATGCACTTTTGCTGCACTTGTACTGTAGAAGACACAGGAGTGGAAAGATGAGAAGCTGCAGAATTGCCTGGTTCCCTTCTGTTATTTGTTTCAGAGCTTTGTGGTATGCCTTGTAGCTAAAGCTCATTTCATAAGAAAACTCATACCCTTTGGAGGAATAAACAGTCATGCCTGTAAGGTCCCTAAAGCTGCTTCTCAGGCTAGTTTACAGCCACATCTGTATAGAAATGGCTCCAAAGATGCAGGTTACCCTTCCACATAGATTTCCACCAGGCACTCACTACTCAGAAAGCACTTAGAGCTCTGTATCTGCTAACACATCTCCCCCCTGTGTCTGCTGTTGGTGCTCCCTGAGTGCATTCAACAAGTCTCAAAAGTATTTTCTATTACTGCTTCTGTTCTTTAATTCCGACCATCAGCAAACACAGATTTATTTCTACAAAAGGATATCAGTCCCCAGAACTCAATTCAGGAATTTTGATCATGATACTGATGTAGGTTACTTGACAAGTGTTATGTTTATCCTGAAGCCAGGTACAGACCTGAGTGAAAGGTGGTTGCTACACAGCCATGCAATCCCAGCTACATTGCTTGGCGTATGATTATGTGCACTTCATGAGCCAGTACTGAAGTGGGAGGGAGATCAGAGGCCTCATAATCCTACATTAAAGCCACGCATGGTAAATTCTGCATGTGAGCAGGTTTGGATTTTTATCTTGTGCCAGGAGCTGATGCTCTTTTGATTGCTACCACCAAATTTGTTTGATACTCTTTGAAATGAAGTGTTATGGTTAGTCCTTTCTCCTTTTTCCATATCTGCATTTCCCCAGAAGCTCAGACATCAGCCTCTACCAGTTTAGGCTTCTTTGTTCTCCAGTTGCTGTGTTGAGCAGAGTATCAGCAGTGATACGCTAGGCAAGTTTCTGCCCCTCTGGTATTTTGTAGTGCTAAAAATGGATCAGGGTGTGACTTCATGCTCTATTTGTAGTAGGTTCTCATTATTTGGACACCAGTTTATGATCTCATGAGTAAAGGAAAACTAATGATATGACTGTTACATGAAAATAACATTATAGGTATGAAAATTCTAGAAACTGAAATGGTCACTCACTGATGAACTTAACAATGTTGGGCATGAGATGCAGCAGAATTAAATGTGATACAATGGCCTGGTTGACTTTTCTTTTTTTTTTTTTTTATGTTTAGTTTATCTTGTAGAATTGAGAATGTTACTGTAGGACAAGTGCTTAGATTTTTCATGGCTTGCTTAAACATGGCCTTAGTCCTACTTTTCCATATCCAGGCTATTTCTTCCAGTGATAAGAATACGGCTTTCTTCATTTGAACTGGACAGGTCTTGCTATTTGTGAGCTTCAGCAGCTTCTTCAGTACCATGGCTGGTTTTTATGCAGTATTTTTTGTCTCCTTTTAGCTTTTCCAATATGAAGTGTGACTGTAATGTATCTTTTTTACCATACTTTTGCAAAGAAAAAAAATAGCAATAGACTCCAAGTTTCCTTCTTAATTCAGTTGCTTGTTAATTTTCTGGTTTTAATTTATTAACTGAAAGCTACAAGAGCACAATAATTTATTCTATTAGTAGTACAATTTCTACCTATATTTTGCTAAGTTTTATGTCTTCAGGCATGTGTTAGCAGGTAATTTAATCTTTGGCTTTCCTTTAATACGGAAGAGGGTTGTAATTTTTATGCAATTAAGGAAAAGAGAATTAAAGGAAGATTTGCCACAACAAAAGATGATGCTAGAGGATATTATCTTGGGATACTGGCAGCAAAATAATAACTGTTCATCAGGAAATAACTATCTTAAAATGTTTTCAACCTCAGGTATGGAAAGCATTTGAATTTGAGATACCTGATTTTCCAGCTACAGTTGGTATTTAAGTATGGAGAGCTGTAAATTCTGACACCGAGACTTACAAGCAGCTGGGCATACACTTAGTTTTGCCTTTTCTGGATATCATTTTGTGCCAGTGGATCTTTGAACATTTATCCCTCAGTTTTCTGCCTTAGAGATGTGGTTTATTTATAAAACAGCCCATCTTGTTCACAGACAGCACTTCTGATATTATTTCAGTTCTGTGTCCTGTTCCTGAGTTCCAGATTATTCAGGGTGATACCAAGTATTACGCTGTACTGTGAATGAGTAACTTTGTTTTCATTCTTATCCCTTGTCATGTTCTTGAATGACATCCTGGAGTACTGAGTGCTGTAAATGCTGTTTTAAAGTGAATCCTATCTTCTCAGTTTGGATCTTTCAACTTTGCTACTGTGAGAAAAGATATTTCTTTTTTCTCAGAGCGAGCTTTCTTCTTCTACATTTATTACTTCAGCTATGTACTGTCTGGTGGCAGAGTGGTTTCCAATTATTCCATAGTATCAGCTCAAACCCCTCCATAGCATCCCAGAAAACTAAATTACTTTGCCTATCTGTTCATGATAAAAAGTTTCCTTTTCATAGGCAAAGAACCACAAAGTTAAAAGAAAGCCTTAATGAAGGAGAAGCAGAAAGCCAGAGTTATAAATTAGCAGAGTCTGGTCTTGAGCTCACCCTCTTCTCATAGTAGATGGGGAAGTCACTGATCCCAGTCTGCCCTGGATAAGTCCTATGCAGAGTTCCTTGCCCAGGCTCAGGTGACCCCATTGCTGGCTGCCTCCATCTTTGCCCGTGAAGGAGCATGAAGTCCCCCAGGTCTCTTTGTCAGCCAGGAGGGAAGCAGGGGAGAAGATGCCCTAGACTAAATAGCATTACTGATGTCATCCTGTCTCATTGCAGCCTCTCTTCACAAATTACTCTCCCTGCTTCAGATGTCTCACCTCTAAGTACTGGCCCCACGTGTGCTCACCTTCACCTCAGTACACTGTATCAGGGACAGCGTCCTTGGAAAGACAGCAGCAAGGAACAGACTGACACTAATACAACAGTTTGACTTTTGTCTTCTTGATGCCTGATCTGAGCAATGGTTGGAAAAAAGACATGCAGAGTAGTGGCAGGGATGCTCTGGCCACAGTTCTCCAGGTCGGTGGCAACTTTTTAAAGTGGTTCTCACTCTGGGGTAGGGAGTGGGTTGTGAGCAGATGCAGACAGCACATGTGCAGTACTTGACCTTCCCATCTGCAATAGACCTGATGTGCTCCTGAAGAGCTGAGCTTGTTGCACGTTCACCATCTGTCTGGCTGTATGCACAGGAAGGCCAGCTACGTGTCAAGGCAGCAGGCCCTGGCGTAAAGCTTTTTTCTGCAGCTAGCAGGCCACACCTTTCTTCCTGTCAAAAGACCAGATACCCATTCTGTAGATAACTGTAGATATATTAATGGGGCATCACATAGCAGGAGGGCTTTGTGAACAATGATTGTTTGCCCTTCAGTAATTCCTCTCATTGGACTTGGCAGATTTAGCCTTAGTCAGGTGGCGAGAAAGAACATCAGACTAAAAAATGTCTGATGTGCGTTTTTATATCTTTTCTGAATCCATAAGTGGTAGGAGGAAGATGACCTTTCCCTAACTGAAATGTGGCAAAGTGTTTCCTTCCTTATTCTGTTGGGCACCAATGAAGCACGAACCACTGTCCATCTGCCATGAAAAATTAGAACCCAAAAGCTTGGGGACAGTCCTTTGTTGCACATCTCTGTCACCTCCTAATCCCAGCTCTAGTTAATGTTCTGTTTTCTTGCTGCCAAAGGCCCACATGCTGCCAATACCAGAGGTTCCTTAGTAAAAGCTACCAGTCAGATGCATTCGCAAGTCATAGATGCACAATGCATTTGCAAGTCATAGATGATACTTCATCCTAGCTAGAGCAGCGTGACATAGCTCCAATTGCTTACCAGAGGAACATCCCAAAGTGTTTTCTGACTGCTAGTGTTAGCCACAGCTGGACATTTCATGTCCATATTTCAGATTTTGAGAATGGCTTTGAAATCCCCATTCAGGAGTAGGGATCTAGTAGTTAAGTTTGTCAAAAATGTGAGTTTCTGACTTTGGATCAAGTTGCTTGGATGATGAGAAGATTACATACTCATTTTCATATGAAAAAAAAAAAGTATGTTTCTACAAAATCTTTCAGTGTTACTCCACATTTCCTGGTAGAAAATTGTTTGCCTAGACATAATTTGATCTCTAGCCAAAGATTTGATATCCCTTGCCAATAAAAATGTGCTTATTAAAGCCAGGACCAAAAAATAGTTTAGAATAGACCTGCCACAGAGTATTGCAGTGTCTACCCAGCTATCTAAGTGTATTGACCTCAGAGGCATGAGAATGATGTGAGCTTTCTCTTCTCCCATTAACTGCTGAGTTTGGACCTTCATTATAACAAAAATATATGAGATATATCCACTTGCTTGGTGGTCATACAGCATGTATAATCATTAGGGCTGTCTAATAGAAGAACCCTATGATCACAGTGTTTCCCTGTAATAGCTCCTTTTTTGACCTGGGTAGAGGTCAAATCTGTCTAGATACATTTATTGCATGATAAGTCATCCTTGTAAAAAGGTTCTTATCACTTGAAAACTCTTGATGAGTCAGAAATTAACTGTCATCATAAGCTTCTATTCTGAATTTGACTAATTTCAGATTTTTACTACTATCTTTTAGACCTAATCCAAATAGGCTGAAGAGCTGTTTCTTGTGAAATTTTGTGGTACCTCCTCCCCCATAGCCATTTTCATATGCCATAATCAAGTTAGTTCTTCATTTGGCAGGCCCATAGATGTGCTACAGGGAGAATGTACTGAGCACTGAGAAGCTGCAGTATTTCTCATCTCCAGGATGCACTCTTCAAAGTTTTACAGCTAAGCTTGCAATGCCATGATCACCGGACGTTTCAGGCCTTCACAATTCATTATGGAGAAGTATCTTGTTTTCAAATGCTTCCCTAGAAGTCATCCTCACTTTCAATGTGAAAAAGTCCTTTTTTTGTGGCCTTGTGTCATTTTTAGCAAGGATAAGTTCAAACTAGAGAGTTAAGAGTATTCGGTGGAAAGGAAGGGGTGGACCAGCACCAAAAGACTATCATAGTTATTTGCTTAAGAGAAAGGTTTGATTCTTAGTGCATTTGACGGTTTCTTAATCCCCACTTGCCATCCAAGTCTCTCACAGGGTGCTCTGTTCATGGTGGTCTGATCACAAGTTTTACTGGGTCTCCTGTCACCAGACTCCTGCAGAACCACAGGAAGATTTAGTAACCCACCTTACATGTGTGATAGAGAAATAGGCATGTGACGCTTGTTTGAGGAGGTATGGATGACATCACTAGGTTGCCTGGATTACTCTGTCAAGGTTGATTTGTGTACTGGGTGAGTTGTTGAGTTGGGGCAGCCTGAGGCAGCATATTGAGGTGTTGATTTGACAAATAGAACCAATGTTGCAGTATGAGGCCCTGGTGTACAGCTGGGATCACTTTTCATGTCTTTCTTTTACAGTTCTCAGAGATGGGGTCTCCATAATACTTTGGTTATGAAGAAAGAACGACCACTGAATTGCTGTTTTGCAATGGAGAAGATAGAGGGAGAAACACCAACACTGTGTCTCCCACCTTGTTGCTTATATCCCTGCAGACATGTGTCCCAAATCCTCTCTGTGCTGTATTAAGGAAAGGAAAAGTTTAGACATTACAACATCTGCTTTCTTACATCATCTTTTCCAATTTTGCATCATATAACCCCCTGGTGAAAAGAGGAACAATGACTTTATATAGCTGCTGCTTGATTCTTTTGCTGTTTACCTGGAACACTGCTGCCTATGGGCCAAACCAACGGGCACAGAAGAAGGGAGACATTATTCTTGGAGGATTGTTCCCCATTCATTTTGGAGTGGCTGCTAAAGACCAGGATCTGAAATCAAGACCAGAATCAGTGGAGTGTATAAGGTAAGCTACAAAAAGTTTTGTAGAGGAAATCTTGACCTTTTTTGACTTCAGATGATGTGCTATATATACATTGCATAAATATGGATTGTGATCTGATGCTTGTAGAGGCAGTGGGAAGGTATAGTGTCAATAATAGAAAAAAACAAATGTGTAAAGACAGGAGGTACATATCTTAAACAGTAACTAATGTAAATAATCTTTAGACAGTGAAAGAAGGCAATCTTCGTATTACTTATGGCTGCCAAAACAAAAATATACTGATCTATCTGGCCATTCACAGTGGACATTTGAATAGTAGCTGAAAATTATCTTTCCTAGCAGAAGGAGAGAAAATAACCTGTAGTGCCCTTAAGTTCATTTGATTACAGTCATGCATAGCAAAATAGCTTAGAAATCAAATGTGATTTTTTTTTTTTTTTACAGTTTTGCCTCTCATCTTCTAAGAGTTTACAGTTTAGATGCCTAAACAAGTGAATAGATGGAAGTAAGATAGATCACTCCTCTGAATAATCCAACTGAACACATAAATATCTCTTCAGAACCTTTACAAAGTCCCAGATGTGAACTCTTTACCTGGGCTTTCCTCGCCCAAAGTCCTGTACTTCTGTGTAAACAGTGCATATAAATTTTGTCTTAAGTCTTTGTCAGTTAAGCCTGGAGGCAGAAATATAAATGAAACCAAATTTTCTTATTGTTTAAGTGTAGCCATTTTTATGATGAAACATGAGGAATTTTTAACCTTACAACCCTGCACATAATACACATAACAAGTGGAAGGTGTGAAAGAAACTGAATGCAACTGAAATGTCATATAAACAAAATACAAGAAATTGATTGCGGAATTTTGTCATAACAATGTGTGGGAAAACACTTCAGTGTTATGGGACCTCTTCTGTAATCACGTGAAAAATTGTGTATCTGGAATTATTTGAACATCTCATGATGTTCAGAGAACAGGCTGGATTGGTGGGCTGAGGCCAGTAATATGGGCTTAGCCAGTAATATGGACTTCAACAAGGTCAAGTGACAAGTCCTTCACTTGGGCCACAACAACGCCAGGCAACACTGCAGGCTTGGGGAGGAGTGGCTGGAAAGCTGCATGGCAGGAAAGGACCTGGGGATTCTAATTCACAAGCAGCTGAATATGAGCCAGCAGTGTGCCCAGGTGGCCAAGAAGGCAAACAGCATCCTGGCTTGTATCAAAAATAGTGTGGCAAGCAGGACCAGTGAGGTAATTGTCCCTCTGTACTCATCATTGGTGAGGTCACACCTTGAGTATGAATGAATACAAAACTGTATTCAGTTTTGGGCACCTCAGTACAAGACTGACATTGAATTGCTGGACTGGGTCCAGAGAAGAGCAATGAAGCTGGTGAGGGGTGTGGAGAATATGTCTATGAGGAGCAGCTGAGGGAACTGGTTCTATTTAGTCTGAAGAAAAGGAGGCTGAGGGGAGGTCTTGCTCTTTACAGCTACCTGAAAGGACGCTGTAGAGAGGTAGGTGCTGGTCTCTTCTCAAAAGTAACAAGTGATAGAAGAGGGAATGACCTCAAGCTGCAGCAGGAGAGGTTTAAACTGCACTTTAAGAAAAGTTTTTTCACTGAAAGGGTTGTCAGGAATTCAAACAGGTTGCCCAGGGAGGTGGTTGAGTCACCATGGATGTGTTTAATAGCCATATAGATGTGGTGCTTGGAGATATGCCTTAGTGGTGAATGTGGTAGAGTAGGGTTAATGGTTGGACATGATGATCTTAAAGGTCTTTTCCAACCTAGATTATTCTGTGATTCTCTGAGCCTTCTCCACTACTGCAAGATCTTTTCAAAGCTGAGGCTGGTAGATTTTACACATGCCCCCTTTTTAGATGGCTGTGTACAGTTTTTATTCTCTTTATTACATAGGAAAATGCACCTCATAGCACATAACAAAGTTAGACACAAGTCTAAGACCCAGGTTGTACTCTAGGAGTATAGGCATCCTCTTTCTTTCCTCATACTCCTCTCCATTAGACAGCAGCAGCAAGTCATCAGACCATATAAAAAACTCCTTGCTTGGAAACCAAAAGACCTAAGGGTCCCTCTGAAATCCTGCAGACGATTTGCCCCAGTCTCTTCTGAAGTTCAATATCAAACCATACAAGATAATGCGTATTTCCTTTCTTTTGAGGACTGTTCAACCTGATCTGTGCTGCTTAGATGTTTTTCCCCACATTTAACTGTGTTCAGTTCCATAGCTATGCTAACAAACAGGGCTTCTCAAAGTGGGCAGGACAGTTTTCTTGACACTTTTTCAGTTTTCACTCTTCATGGCACAGCACTTTTCTCCCCAGCTCAGCATACATACTGTCCTGAACCTACTGTGCATACCTTGCACATGATTATTTGGAAAACTATATCCATAACTCATCAGCAAAAGGAGAAGAGAACAGTAATGATTTTTTTCTCTGTTCTTTTTGTGTTGCTTCTACTGAAAGTACACTAAGCACTGAGTTCTGGAGTCCAAAGTGAAAACTTACTCATGATTTTACCACACCAAATGTCAGATAAGAGTGCAGAAAGAGCAATTTTGTTCCTGTTTATTGTTTAAGCAATCAACTATCCCACATTTGATATAAATACACCCTCTGTCTTTCTCAGGTGCTGTTGCAGCAACTTTCCGTAACAACATTTGCTGATGCCTATCTGATGCGTGCAGTGGAGGCAGAGGCTGAGCACAGCACAAGCAACCCCTGATACCCATTCCCTGTCAGCACCCACAGAGGCCTATTCATAACCTGATTCCGCTGTCCTTTCTTGATTTCAGATAGATTAGTAATAGTGGTGGTGGTAGTATCGTTAGTATTATTGTTAAAATTATTGCACAGATGGGCCATACCCATGTCTTCCTCTTACTGTAATGAACTCCTTGCAGTGAAGCTGTATCTTTAGTGAGCTAACAGTGTCACCAATACAGTGTCACCAATACAGTGTCACAGACTTCATGCATATTTCCAGTATTTCAGCATATTTCCAGACTGCTCCTCAGCAGTCTAGCCAGTGTCCCCCACTGTGACATGGCTTTCAGGCTGTGAAACTGTGGAGAGAGATCTTCCCTGTGTCATGGTGCAGGACTTCACAGAGCATGGCTCTGGGATACTTTAGCTCACCAAGTCTGTCCATATGAGAGAACAGAGAATTTTAGTTCTACACCTTGTGGATGTATTTTCTAATCCCACTGCAGAACTGAATAGGTAACACAATATTTAGAATTTCCTCCCTAAGGCCAAATTATTTCCTTTTCCTCTTTCTTTTACACCCACCTTCTTAATTCTATTTTTTTTTCATTTTCTTCTGTCTGCACAATTCCCCTTACCCATAGTCCCAGTTTATAAGAGTGTAAGCAACTCATTATACCTGACTGCAGGAATCCAACAAATGACTGAAGGTTTCCCCTTTGCATAGCTTTGTAATAGCAGTGGTAGTAGCAGCAATAACATGTAATTAATGTACTGGAAATCTAGAGAGGACAGAGAAATTAGTATGTGCATACAAGCACTAGAGAAAGAGGAGTACCGGCATGAGCCAAGAGGCATATGCAGCCTTTGCCACCATTCCTGAATAAAAGTACCTATCAGATATGGGATGGTAAGTGAAAGCTGTATTTAGGGCTTTCACATTTTTTCTTTCATATTCTATTCCTTTTAGTTTAGTGCCTTCCAAGTGTTGATAAACGAAGGTCATGAATTCACATGAGGCTGTGAATCATTCCTTTATGGAGACCATCACAGATCAGGACTAATTTCCTTGCTGGATCCAGACAGTAAGAGCTGTTCAAACCAAACCAGGCAAACAAACAAGCAAACAAACAGAGTATGGAGCTATGGGGAGCTTAAACCACGAAGTGAGCTTGTGTCGCTTAGTTTACATACCTTTGGTCTGTAACATTGACTGAGACATTTAAGTCATCCTAAGCACTCCTTGACAGACATATTTTATATCAACTAGAAAGAAAACTGCAGGAATCAGTGAGATCTTGCGAATTTACTGTCCAGCAAACTGAGCTGCTGCAAAGATAATCTGTCTCCTGCAGATGTGACAATTTAAATGAGGATTTGTGGAGGAATTGTTTGATGTTTGTGCTCCTTCTTGGGAACAGAAAGATCAGTTGGTTGTGTACTCAGGAACCAGAAGGGGAACCTTTAAAGAACTGAGTGTAAATAAAAATTCCTGTCTGCACCTTTGGGCACAGAATTATTTACATTAAACTCTCATTTAGAGCTTAATGGCTACTTTTCATAGTACCACATCTCAGACATATTAAAATACAAGACTATGCCAATGTACCTGTAAAGTAATATGGCAGAAAATAAGTTTTGGAGGCTGCTATTTTCCACCAAGAAAATATCAATGGCTATTTAAAGGTTCTGGAAATCTAATGGAAAGTTCGTTTCTGTTAGAAAATGCTTTGCAGTTTTTTCATGAAAATTACCAATCCAATTTCTGCATGGTTGACAGAGCATCCCAGTGACGAGTTGTATTATTCACAGTAGCAGCACAGCACAGACAGTCAGCTGGATCAGTGTAACCTGCTGACAGGTTCAAAGGCTGCTCTTAACCCATCTCTCATGTACTCACCAAGGCAAAAAGAACCTATTCTGCAGCATCTTCCTGGATTCTTACAGTACAGTGGGAAAGAATTTATCCACACAATTTCCATTCACAGAGACTGAAGGAATCTTTAAATCTTCCTTCATTTAGACTAGTTTAGTGCCACTGCTTTCATTTGACCCATATCCATGTTACAGTACTGATACAACACTCTATCACTTAACAAAATGCGACCTTGTCTGAAGCTCTATCAGGTATTGGAGAAGACAGTGAGGTGTGTTTGTTTCCGTCGCATCGGTTCCTCTTCTGATCATATAAAGCCACTTTCCATCATATTTGAAAAGTCAGGGAGGTCTGTCGAAGTTCCCACTGACTGTAAAAGGAGAAACATCACCCTCATTTTCAAAAAAGAGGATAAAGAAGACTTGGGGAACTGCAGGCCAGTCACTCTCACCTCAGTGCCTAATAAGATTATGGAGTAGATCCTACTGAAAACTCTGCTAGGGCACATGGAAAGAAAGGATGTGGTTGGTGGCAACTAACATGGCTTCACCAAGGGCAAATCCTGCCTGACAAATTTGGTGGCTTTTTATGATGGGGTCACAGCATCAGTGGATAAGGGAAGAGCAACTGACATCTTTCTAGACCTCTGCAAAGTGTTTGACACTGCCACGCGACATCCTGGTGTCTGAATTGAAGGGCATGGCTTTGATGGATGGACCACTTGGTAGATAGGGAATTGCCTAGATGGCTGCTCTCAGAGAGTTGTGATCAATGTCTCAATGTCCAAATGGAGATCTGTGATGAGTGGAGTCCCTCGGGGATTGGTAGTTGGACCGGTGCTGTTTAACATCTTTGTTGGTAACACAGACAGTGGGATTGAGGCACCCTCAGCAAGTTTGCTGAGGACACCAGGCTGTGTGGTGCAGTCGACACACAGGAGGGAAGGGATCCATCCAGACAGACCTTGACAGGCTAGAGAGATTGGCCTATGCCAGCCTCATGAACTTCAACAAGGCCAAGGGCAAGGTCCTGTGTCTGGGGTGGGCCAATTCCAAGCACAAGTACAGGCTGGGTCACGAGCAGATTGAGA
>JANVCC010000044.1:759471-776673 GCA_025345505.1 Todiramphus chloris collaris
AACAAGTTGATCTTTAAGATCCCTTCCAACTCAAGCCATTCTATGATCTTCTGATGCTGCTATCAGCAGAGATGTAGCTGAAGAGAACTGCAGGTCTCCTGCCCAGACTAGTCTGAAGTAACTTATGAAAAGCATTTCAAAGACATTTTGGAGTCTAGCTCCCAGAAAACATCCCCTACCCTCTCTTCACCTCCAGAATAAATCCAGTCCAAACTTAGGTAGCTGAAGTACAGGTCTTATGCTGTAAATAAACATTCATCAGGAGCATATGTCAGAAAGGAAAATAAAAGCAACTGTGTCTTATGGGCCTTAGCTTGCATTTACTGGATTAAATGGCAGATATTTGCTTTGAAGTCAAGGGGAATACAGTCCAGTTCTCACTGCTCTTGAAGATTCCACAGTGTGGCATCTAAAAGCAACGAAGCCAGATTGCTGTGAAGCAGGAAAAATAATTTTGTGTCATACTCACCAGTATAATTTAATGTGAGAAGGCTTAAATTTATTTCTACACTCACTCAAACATGTGAAGCTTTTCACAGTAGTATAGTGTACCTTTGAACTTCCCATCTTTTCAGAAGTCTTCCCTTTAAATATTGAAAATATTAGCAGCCTTACCTAGTTGGAGTTGTCCCTGCTTCTTGTAGGGGTGTTGGACTAGATGACCTTTGGAGGTCCCTTCCAACCCAGTGAATTCTATGATTCTATAAAAATGCTTTCAGGTTTTTCTCTTTTACACGAGAAGCCTGAATATAGTTCCTTGCTTCAAATTCTATTTTCATTTGAATTAAAAATACCTGTAAATGTGTTTAGCTTTTTCAAGAATTGTCACAAAACCCTTGCTGTTCATTACAGAGAGCATTACTGACCAGGTGAGGCAACCTCTTTTTTTCTGTACACAACTCTTACTCTCTCGTTCGCTTTGAGACTTGCCCTTTTATTTCAGAGCTCTTCCATTGCATCTCAGTCTGTAATGTCTTGAAACTAGAGCAAAAAATAATCTCAGAGACCAAATGACTTCTAATGGTAACCCATGCTCCCATGTTCTAAAGGGTGTCCATTTCCCGAAGAGTGATCTTAAAAAAGCTAGCTGTCCCTTTGGTCATAAGTTATAACTAAGGATTTTTACTGGCCTCAAATTTTTTCACTTGCAGAGATCTGTACTGAAACTGTGCTGTCTGGTCTTCGAGGTACAACCTCAGAGTAGAAGGTTGGACTAGATGATACTTGAGGTCCCTTCCAACATGGTATTCTGATTCTGTGATTCTATGAACTTCATTTGGAAGTTGTCCAAAGATGTCTGCATCAGGTGAAATCAAATTGAATAAATGAATTTTTTTCAGACTTAAAGAAAAACTTTAGATGTGATAACTTTATAAACTGTGATCCAGATGTATCAGGTAGAACTCCTGGAATGGAAGAAATGGCTACATTCATTCAGCTTTGAAAAAATTAGACATAGCTAACATCAACTTTGTAAGCAACCTTAGAGAATAAAAGTTTGTGTTTTCACAGAGCTTAACTTTAGAAATCTTCAACTTGGTGATGGAAACATCTCTCAAATAATTTCAAAATGATGCTTATGAAACATAAAATTTACCATTTCATATAGAATCTGTTCTTGGGCAGGCTGATTTCCTCAAGCTCTTCCAGCTCTGAGGCCCATCAGTTTTTCCAATGGATCTCAAGCATAACAGCTTCAACATTTCCCTGTTTTCTGATACAACTCGGCACGGAACTGCAAACTAACCGCTGCACTGACCCATACTGCTTTACAAGAAAGGGCAGGTTTCAGTTCATTAAAGACTCTGTCGTTCCAGCTGAATTACCCTAAAACACATCAGCTTCACAGGCACACAACTGATTGCTTGTTCCACTTTTACAGGAGAAAACACAGTAAGTAAAATATGAGAATAACCCATATCAAATCTACTTTTTTCCTGCTGCTTTCCACTATGAAGCTTCTCTCTTTTTTTTGATATGTAGTCACACTGCATTAGTTTCTTTCACTGACAGCCCATGTGATGCTCTAAACAGGGACTCCCAGGTCATGCAGCACTTGCCACCACTTCCCAGGTCTGGGTTAGCTCCATGCATATCTGAGAGACAGTTGGAAAACTTGGCTGCTGCATTTTAGAGAACAGAGAAGGTTTCAAAATACACAATTTCACAGGCCAAGCTGTGGTGGTAGCTTCTGAGCTCATGTCTAAAGCAAATGTATGAGAGCACTGTAATAATGAGAAAAGTTAATCCTTCAGTGAAGGCACTGAAGTATTTCATTAACAAGTTAGCAAGTTAGGCTAGGATTTGCATTTACAGCCTGCCTCTGTTCTCTGGTATCAGCAGGTTGATGGTGCACTCTCTCACAATGTGAAGTATGTGATATGAGGCCAAATTTCCCTGAGCAGAGCTGCCAGGCACCTGTGCATCCAGCAGCATGCTAGTGCTGTCTCAGCTCGCTCTGCTGGCCTAGAGCCATGAGAAGCTGACACACCAAGTATCCCTGAGCCCAGGTCCCCGGCTGTAGCATGCTCAGCACAGGCTTAGCAGACAGTGCTATCTGCATTCAGAAACATGTCAGAGAATCTGCAAAGACACCTGGTAGGTGTAGCTTTGTGTCAGAGTGTTTGCTCAGGAATCGTGAAATCCAGGTTTCAGGGCCAACACCCCAGGCATGCTCTCTTTCAACTTTCTCAGACTTTAGGGGACTTCGAAAAATTCACTTCATCTTCTCAATCTCTGAAGTGATCTCCCAAGCTGAAGAGTTGAAAAACAGAAGAAAACCTTGTAGCATATGCACACCTCTACTGTAATCACTGAAGACAAAAGCAAAACTTTCCAAACTTAATGGGATGCAAAAAATAGCATAAGCTTCTTTTGCCTTTGGTATTCGGATTTTTTCACTCTGACTCGGCCCTGGTTTCCTCTCCTCTGTTTCTCTCCTCACCCTGTTTTATTTTTATTTTTGATCCCCCAGGTATAATTTCCGAGGCTTCCGCTGGCTCCAGGCTATGATCTTTGCCATAGAAGAAATAAACAGTAGCCCAACTCTCCTTCCCAACATGACCCTGGGATACAGGATATTTGACACTTGCAATACAGTCTCTAAAGCCCTGGAGGCCACACTGAGTTTTGTGGCCCAGAACAAGATAGACTCCTTGAACCTGGATGAATTCTGCAACTGCTCGGAACATATCCCTTCCACCATTGCAGTCGTGGGGGCAACTGGCTCTGGCATCTCCACTGCTGTGGCAAATCTGCTGGGACTCTTTTACATACCTCAGGTACACTTTCACCTCTCTTGTCTAGGTTACAGAAGTGGCCTGCCTCTCTGCTCTGCAGAGAATAAACAAAGATTGTGTAATCGTTGCCATTTCCAATAGAACCTCAAGGAAAAAAACCAATACAAAATGTGGGGATTTCCTTATGATAGAAGACTGTTTTGTTAGCAGTTTGCAACCTCTGAACACAAAGATTATCAAGCATCCAATAACAAAATTCATCCAACAGCAACTTAGTCTAGAAGGACTAGAGACTTCTAGAGTGGTTTAGTCTGTGGACATGGTTCTTTTAGGTCAGTCATTGGCAGTTGCCAACCTTGACAGGTTAGTTGTGATGCTGCTTCACCATGGACACTGTCTAGTCACGCCCAACTCCCCCAGACCCCATTTAAGGCAGAGCTCAGTGAGTCACATACTCTTCAGTCTCTCAGAATCTCTGATCATTCAGGTAGATCTATACAGTTGTTGCCTATGCTGATCAGGTGCTGCAAAGGTTTATTCTGGGCTAACCTGCCTTTCTTTTGCTCTAGGGCCTCCAAAACAGAGTTTGTGAAAGTATGTGGGTACACCTCCCCTTGTCCCGGGGTCATCTGTGTGGTGGTGTAGCTGCACCTGCTCCTGTGTTGCAACATCCCTGTTGTCTGTTGACTCTATTGGGGCCAGTGCTGGCATCTGTGGTCCCATCCTTTTGTCTAACAAGCCCATTGCACTGACAGGACCCTAAGAAAAGTATGAGGCTGGCATATTATATCTTAATGTTGCTGCTTTTGATTTTAGATTTCTACACGGAAGACAAACTGGGAAAAAGTGCTTGGCCTTATCCATTTATGTGTTGCCTGGTACAGCCTAACAGTTCCAATTCCTGTTCTAAAATAAATACAGGTGCCACAACTCATAAGAGTCCTTGTAATAAGATTGTGTAACACTGCACACTCAGTATGTTCTCAGAGGATACTTTATGGCAGCCAGGGCTCCGATTCCCGTCTGCACTACAAATGAAGAAGGAAGGATTCTTGTCTGCCTGGTGCACAGTAATATATCTTGTCTATTTAATGTTATCAGTCTGATTCCCTCACAGGAGCCTGAAAAAAAATGGACATTTGGTCTCTGAACAGGGCAAGAATGGTTTAAGCTATGACCAATATATGCTAAGTATTGCCTGCAGTAGCACTGGAACTTGACGTGTAATAAACATCGTGATGGGTGTATTGTTGATTTGAACATTACATTACCAGGTGAACAAGGGCAGCCAAGACGGGTTGGTGAGATGTTTGCAGATCTCAGACTTGCTCTTTGAACAGTGAATAGTGTTTGTGCTATGAGGCTTATCTAGAGGTTGCAGAAATTAGTAGATGTCAGGAGGTTCACTTCTGGAACAAAATCTCATCCAGGTGGTTGAAGTATGACAACTGAAAGCAGGCTTTTAAACTTGTAGTTGTTGGGCAGCATTAGACTACACATTATCGCTGCCACTTATGGCAAGGCCATTAGCAAATCCATACTTAACAGAGCTTGCATTTCAGTAGAAGTTGGAGGTATATTTTACAATTAAAATAAGGCTCATTACTCATTCTGCTGACACAGAAACTGAAAATGTTATAAATTCTGTTCCGTTTCTCAGTATTTTACCTCATACGAGGTACCCTTACAGAACATGCGAGAGTGGGGTACCTTCCAGGAGTGGGGTACCTTGCCTGTACCTCCTGGCAATAGGTTATAGAAGATGAGAATAGCACTAGGCAGGAGCCCATCTGGGAGAGAATATAACTCTGTGACGGGAGAGTTTGCTCCCATGGCCCTTGAAACAGCACTAGGAAACCTTTTTTTTTTATTCCTTCCTGTTAAATGCCAGAGTTCAAGAATATAAGATTTTCTGTAAATTTCCACTTTGTACAAAAATAAATGTTTATAGAAGACTTTTTCAAATGACAGTTAGTCCTAAACAGTTCAGGTACCAATCTCAAAATGCAAAGATAAGTGAGTTTTAAAAGTTTTCCAGATCTTTAAACTATTCTCTTCTGGGTTTTATGGTTTTCTTCCTACTTGTAGAAAATTCAAACTGTATCTTAAGAGCATAAGGTATGTGTTCTGATTAGGAAATAAGAAGTATATCTTGATAACTTTAGAGAAGAAAATAAAATCCCATTTTAACTGTAAAACATGGTGGGTTGTGGAGTGTGGAATGCCTACTGGCTTCTTTGTTGATTCTGGACAGTAATCAGGAAACGCTGCTAAGGTAGTAATGACCAGCATTACCATAACACTCCACAAGGTCAAGGAGACTGACACATATCACATGCTTCTGCAGCTGGCAGGCATTGTATATAACATACATATGATGCCTGATGGAGCCTGCTTAAGGATAGGGACAGAGGTGAGAGGCAAGGAGAGACAGACAGAATATTTCATGATGGCAGCACCAGCCCCGTGTCTCATGTCTGGCTCAGAACAGAGGAAGCCTGCACTTACCTCAATTATGTGCATTGCCCTCATTTATCTAAAAGATACATTCTTCTTGTTTCTGGATTTGGCAAGTTGTGTGTACGCCACCTGGGGCTTCACCCCTTTGACATTCCTCCAAGCCAGTGTCAGTTCTGTCACCATCAGATCCTTGACCTTACAGGTGGACACGAGCTTGCTCCAACCTCTTGGGATTGAGCAGCTGCTCCTGTATGTGTGCTTTTGTAAGACAGTCACACCTACAAGAACATACAGTCTCTTAGTGTCGATCTTGTGCAACCACAGGCCAAGAGTGTATAGCTGTCACTGTGGTGCTCATCTCTCTCTTCATTCCATCTGAATTTACACAGCTCGACAGCAATGTTAGATAAATGTAGGCAATTTTTTCCCAGGCAGTTCACTTCATGGTGTTTGGTTTGTTTATGGTGTTCTCACAGGTCAGCTATGCCTCATCCAGTCGTCTCTTGAGCAATAAGAACCAGTTCAAGTCCTTCCTTCGCACGATCCCCAATGATGAGCACCAGGCCACAGCGATGGCAGACATCATCGAGTACTTTCGCTGGAACTGGGTGGGAACAATTGCAGCTGATGATGACTATGGCCGGCCAGGGATTGAAAAGTTTAGGGAGGAAGCAGAGGAGAGAGATATCTGCATTGATTTTAGTGAGCTCATCTCCCAGTATTCAGATGAAGAGGAGATCCAGCAGGTAGTGGAGGTCATCCAGAACTCCACAGCAAGGGTGATTGTTGTTTTCTCCAGTGGGCCAGACCTGGAGCCTCTCATCAAAGAGATTGTTAGGCGAAACATCACTGGCAAGATCTGGCTGGCAAGTGAGGCCTGGGCCAGCTCTTCCCTTATAGCCATGCCAGAGTTCTTCCGTGTCATTGGCAGTACCATTGGCTTTGCACTGAAGGCAGGACAGATCCCAGGCTTCCGTGAGTTCCTGCAGAAGGTGCATCCCAAGAAGTCCAACAACAATGGCTTTGCCAAGGAGTTTTGGGAGGAGACGTTTAACTGCTATCTCTCTGATGGGTCCAAAAATTCTCCAGTTTCAACTTCTTTCCACAAGGGTCATGAAGAGGGACCAGGATCTGGAAATGGAACAGCTGCGTTCCGACCTCCATGCACAGGGGATGAGAACATCACCAGTGTGGAGACACCATACATGGACTACACGCACTTGCGGATATCCTATAATGTGTATTTGGCAGTATATTCTATCGCCCATGCTTTGCAGGATATATACACCTGTACCCCTGGGAAAGGACTCTTCACTAATGGATCCTGTGCAGACATTAAGAAGGTTGAGGCATGGCAGGTAAGTCCTTCATTTGTGTACCTGTGTAATATACTTGAGGTCCTTTTAGGGTACATTTCATAAGCCTGGGTCTCAGACACAGCATAAGGCTCCTGGGATGTTATGTATTACTGTGTGTGTGAGTTAGATGCATGCTTCCACCCCATGGGGAATGTAAGAGAGGTTGCATGTTGCATTAGGTTTGCCTGTGGTGAAAGGGCCTTAAAATATGTTAAATTTTCTTGCATTCGTTACAGGTCAAAAGTGCACACACAGACAATTACCACAGCCTGGCTGACGCAAGGTAACTTGATCATATAGTGAGCCCTTACATAAACAAGAGGGCCAGGAGAGAACACATAAACAAGGAAAACAGTTTTTAGAGTTCATTTTCTTTGGCAAGCTCTACGTCTTTTGCAATCAGCAATTTTCCATACAGGCTGTATTTTTTTTTTTTTTCTCCACAGTTTTAAGCTTATATAGGATCAAACCAAAGCAGGCTGAGTAAAGAAGGAAAATAATGTGTGGCTAGTGAGCAAACAATAGATAGCTGCTTTGATTTGGCATAGTGATATTTGCAAACTGATTAAATGATACTAATGACTTAGTCACAGTTACTCATTCATTCCATGTGTTCTTCCCACCAGCACGTGGATGGTTTTCTGGCATTTTGTCTTCTGATTCTTTATGAATACTCCATACCTTACCATGTGTTTGATTGTGCTATCCTGTGTGATATTCAGTATGTGTGTTTTACTATCTACTGCATTCATAAATAACAGAATTAGCTTGTAAGGCTATCAAATGAAGATATGCTTAATATGTAGCAAATTCTTTTTTCCCCGTTCTGATCATCACAGAAAACTTGGGCCCAAACATGCCGGAAATCAGAGCAGCACAAGTGAATGTAAGAAAGTTCACATCGCCATTTGCATGTGTAATTTTATCTACTTGGGATAGTCTAACCAAAATAAAGGTTATTGGCACAAAGCACTTTGTGTGATAGATGTTGGGTCAGCATTTGCATGTGGGAACTTCAGTTCGATTCCTGTCTAGTCTCAGTCAACTCAAAAACATCAGTCAGATCAAAGTAAAAGGCTTTATCTTGGCATTGATGGGAAACCTGCATTGCTCTAGGTACCTGATTCAGGTTTACTGAAACAACTTCACTCAGAGCTGATGAGTGCAAAGTTTGACCTTGGTTTAGAGGAATCCTGTGATTGCTGTCTCTCTCTGAGGCCTCTGTCTTTCAAAGCTATTCTGCTTTTCAGGACCACACTGGCAGAAGTGGACAAGTCACAGATGGATTTAGCTATCACTGTGTCATAAAAATGATCCAGAATAAATATATTTTTAATTTGTTCCCTTATGCCTTGTTAACTTTGAAAGTAAAGCAGGATACTCCTACCACAGCTAAGTAAAAGAATGTAGTGTTTGTTGAGGATTCTACAATCGGGAAGAAGGTCCTCTTGTTTCTGTGTTGCTTGTCTGGTGCTGAAGGATGCTTGTATCAAAATGTGTCAGCATCCTGATGATCTAGGCTTTTGGGTATGCATACTTGCCTTAAAGGAGAGAATCAGCATCAAGAAAGAGTATGTGGGGGATAACACGACTGGGCAGGAATAGCAGGTGCTACAAAGGAACAGGCTATACTTCAGATGACCACCATTATGTGGTGTTGGCTGTCAGGCATGTTTGATATTTGTGCATTTTTTCACTTCATTTCAAAATCAAATACATGAATAGCAGGTAAATGTCAAATTGTGTGCACATCTACTTCATATCAGGCATTGCAGCTCATTACCCTTTGGAAGCTTTCCTCAGCCCTGGAGGTAATGAGTTCACCTCACAAACCTGCATCCTCCAGCATCTCCAGAGAGTAGTTTTTTTGACAACCAGCCAGAAGAAAATATTTCTACTAAAGTCAATCTCATTTGCAACAATACTTCTGCTGGTGGTCAGTGCCTGCACACTCTTCTCACAGTCAGCTCAAAGGTCTTGAGCAACCTGAAAGAGCAAGGATGGTGTTAGGATACCTCCACACCTGAAACTGGAGGTGACAGCTGCTAATAGTGTCTGCAATCACTGTCCAAGTGGTGTGTTGGAAAGACAAAGTGAACCTGGTAAACTTGTGTCTCCATTAGCCTAATGCCTGTCCAGTGCAGCCCTTGTCCATCAGGGTCAGTGTCTGGGGAGGATAAATTGTGTATTCCACAATTGAATTATGTACCATTTAATTTTGTTGCCTTTTAATGGTGTTATCCCATTACCACATATGATTTATTATTTATTTGTTGTATGCTACTTGTTAGTTTCATCTATTCATAATACAAACCTTTTGGAGGAACTGTTGTCTATAACTTGTCATTGAGGGTGCTTGTATTGGCCTGTATATAAAAATAACATTTTTACTTCAGTGATCAGTTTGTTTGAACCGGAGGACAGGAAGCCTGTCACAGAATTACAAAGAGCTGGTTAAATTGGGTGTGATTCTCCTACTAAGAATTTACCACTTACAGTTTCAGCATGGGGAGCATGGGATTTTTCTGTCTCCTGAGCTGAAATACCAAATACTAACAACTTTCTTCTCTATTCTTTATAGTTACTTGCTTGAGAAGCTGCTTATTCATTTTCTCCACTTCAGTTGGTAGTTTGTGGAAGACCCTGTACATAAACCCAGACTCTTTTCCTTTCATTTTAGCAAGGTCTCTGAAGCTGTCTGTGGGTATCCCCACCAGAGATGGGACTGGTCAGCCTGAGCTCACAGGCTGCCCCAGTACGTGAGGAGATGCGGGTGCTGGTAGAGCTGGTCAGCAGACAGGGCAACCTCCAAGCAGGAGCTCTGTCACTCCATGCACGGAACTGCCTGCAGGGTTCAGAATATTACAGACTTTAATAGTTTGCCTGTGCGCCCTTATCCTGAGCAATGTATGTGCCTGCAGCTGTCATGGTTTAAGAACATATCCTGATGCAAGGCAGAAGATAATCCAGGTGCACATTTTTGCAAGATGCCTGCAAAGAGCAGACAGTATTTTCTGCACATGCCATTGTTGTGTCCTGCACAATATTGATCAAGATCAGACTAATTACATATTTTTGCAGTGTTTTGTTCAGGTAACAAAAAGGTGCAGAGCAGTCCAGAACCAAACGTATAAGCAATTTTGGAAAAGGCAAAATTTTACACAAAGCACTAAGGTGCATGACTGCAAATAGTACAACAGAAAAATCCTCTTAAAGGATTCCATCGCCTCTGATTATGAGATGCCCATTCTCTTCTGCTGGTGGGCTACAGGAGACTGTACTGAGTTGGGCTGATTCTCTGTGTTGCTCTGGTTTGTGGACAGGCATCCCTCAAATACAGGCTCTCCCCTAATCTACAAAATAGCAGTAGGAAAGAATGGCCAGAGGTCAGATATGGGCTCAGAACTTCTGTATTGATGCTGCCTCTTTCTCAGAATTCCCTTCATCTTTGCCCTGTTTCTCCATAACAGCTCAAACAATTTGCTTTTGAAGGTCTTTTCTCTTAATATCTTCCTTAATAATCTTAAGTAACCTCAAGTTACTTAATTTTCTTTGCGTCAGTTCACATGGCTAGTCCCATTGTCAGTTCTAACAGCAAGTCTGTTCTTTTAACAATTCCTCTCTGAGCAATGACTTATAACCCTTTGGGGCATTTACAGGAGCCTCTCTGATGTCTCTCATCTCAAATGCTGGGTGGTCCTGCAAAAAAAATAAGGGGAAAACTAGTAGGGAAACTAATCTGTCCTTCAGACCAAATATTTACTACTACATATTTTTTCTGTGTGAGAAGAAGAAAAACTTGTCTTTTCTTCAGATACAGTTCACTCTGTGTTTCTGCCCATTCATTTGGCTTCTTAATGATTGCCAATAAGCAGCTGATGGGCCTCCCTTTCCGTCTCACACTAAAAGCATTGTGATTAGGTGGGGAAGATAGGTTTGAGAAGGCAAAGGTGTGAAGTCACAGAGTCATGGAACAGAGCATCCTTAGGTGGACTCCCAGGAGATTTGCAGGTTGTGTTTACAATGGAGGCTGTGAAATTTGGCAGGTTCATGAGTGAAAAATGAGATAGCTCTTCTAGGCACCAAGGCAAAGCATCCTGACCAGACTGAAAAATATGCTGTCCTAAGGATTAGCAGGTTAAAGACATGCTCATGTAAATTACTCTGTGCCTAGAAATCTGATTGACCTCAGACTTAGTGAAAAGCTGCCATATGCTGTTCCACAAAATAAAAGCAAATAAAATTGGCTTCACCTAGCAACACCTAAAGTCTTTTATTACATCTGTGCACCTCCCAGCCAACAGTTCCTTCCTCTGTGCTGGTGATACACATTAGGAAGAGGTAAAAATAGATTGGTGTGTTCTCCAATTTTACATTTAGGTATGTATGGCTGGCTGGAAATTGATTCTGCAAGGCTTGAAAGAAGTGAATGATGCCTTAGATGACATACGTCTCTCCAGACCTTTGAGCCTAATGGATTATCTAATCAATTTGGTGTCTGTTGAACTATATAGGCCTGACTGTACAGTTCAAACGGTGTATGGAAAACAGCTGCTTTGTGGTTTAGCACAGATGAAACAGCATCAGAAGAGGTATTAACTGAGGCTGGTGTGAAAATTACTTATTTGGGAAGGATTGCAATGAAGACAGAGGAAGCTGCTGAATATCAGGCAACTGCCAAATATCACCTAGACTGCATTACAAATGCAGTGGACATATATGTGTTATGAACAAAAAGACAAGCATTTCACCAGTGTGCCTTTGTTGTGGGTGACTGAATTGAGAGGCAGACAGCTTGAGCCACACAGAAATGTGTGGGTCAGCAGAGCAAATACAGCTATTTCCCCATAAGAGCAATAACAAATGATGGGTTTGGAGATAACTTGCTGTCAACTGAGAACGTCACTTACGAGCTCCTCAGCTAAGCAGACAGGAAATAGAATATTATTTAGATGTCTCTGCAACTAAAAGGAGAAAGACTTAGCTGGACCTTATTAAAGGAGGGTCAGGCCTGTAATATCACCAGTAGAAAATCTGTAGGGAAACCATTGGCCTGACAGAATCTCTAGAAGGGGGGTGAATAAACTGCATGCAGTAAATACACAACCTCTGTGTTGTGAAGTAAGGAACCGTGGTTATTAATTACATAGTAGAGAAAGGTTGAGATTCTTCTGAATCAGGGTAGCACACATTGCCTGATGACAAAACCTGCAGCATTCCTGCCTGCCTCCAACCACGTTGAATTTTTAATAATTTTTAATTTTTAGTAAATTTTAATTTTTTGTAATTTTTAATACAGCCTCTTATATGCTGCATTACAAAAAAAACCAAACCAAAAACAAAACAAAAAACCAAAACCAAACCAAAGACAACCAACAAACCCAATGCCTATGTTTGAAAAGAAATATTATCTAATATTTATGAAGTTCATTTGTTCCTCTGTCACTTGGAGAAAAGAACTCAGTTTTGCAGCCTACATTGGACCTGGGAAATTTAGGGAAGGGTCCATGAGATGCTCATATAATGTCTGTCTATAGTGGCTTCAGGTAATAATTATCCCCTGAATTACTAAGACATCAGTATCTTTTACTAAGACACAGCTTGTCTTTGTTACACAAAAGGTTGGAAAGTTTCTTCTAGGCATGACCTTTTCTGATGCTACTCACAAATGGAGCTGGGGACAAAGGGCACCTGGAGAGCCCCCTAAATGCATGAAGAAAGTGAGATGAGGAGACAAGTGGATTTATGAAAAATTCAGGTTCATGTTGTAATCTTTCCTCTGACTTGGCTGATTTCCATTTTTCCCAAGGAAGGGTTGAAACTAACTTCAAAGGCATGATAATTGTAGCATAGTTTATTATTTCTTTTCTTTCTGGGTGGTCAGCCATCTTCACAGATGTTTTACTAATCAGCCACATGATTTTATCCCAAAAGTGAACTTTCAGGCACTAGGAAGGACTGGTGTTGCTTCACACAGTAGATGAAATTTGGAGGATGGAGAACAAATTACCTTTTATGACATACAAAGGACTCTTTTCCCCTATAAAATTAAAAGGGGTCTCCCCACTGGACCAGAAGCAATACTTTGTCCAGAAAGGACTTTTACTGTGTCTCTAGGAAGAATTACATGAAGGTTATTTAAGAACTGTAGAAATCAAAGCCTTGACATGAGATTTCTTTGTTCGTCAAGACTTATATTGATAAAGGAAATTGGAAGAAAAACTGGTTTAAGGTAGTAGACAAGTGGAACATGTGCCCAAACACAATAACGGTGAATCCACTTGGACTTTAGTTGACCATTGATAGGATCTATGACTGTGCTTGCAACAAACGCCCATTCTAAATATCCAAAATAGTTGAATGAGTTCAGTCAACTCAGTGTGACTATAGAAAAATGTAGGACTCTTTATTTATTTTTTTAAATGGATAGTAGTTCTTGAATAGATTATAAATAACCATTGAACTCAGAGAAATAACACCAAGTCTTCTGTATCAGTTGGTTCTCATTCTAACAGAGAGACAGCTTACCCAAGCATTGAAGTAATTCACCCTGTAGCTCCAAACAGGAAAGAATTTACAGTCAAAAGCTCTGACTTCCTTCCTGGCCTAGAGAAAGGCACAGTTCTTCAAATTGGTATCAGAAAGTGTGCTGTGCAGGATGTAGTTTCAGACCTTGTTGGGCCTTCAAAGAGACTGATCTATAAAGGACTGTTAGAAGAAAGTGACAGCAAATTGCTGCAGAGACACATACACAGATTTGTTCTCAGCACAGCTGGGCAGAGATGGCATTAAACACCTCCCCGGAAAGACATTTCAATCAGATTTTGATTATACAAGGCTTTATATGTGAATTATACTTGAAAACACTGAGCTTGTAGGATAACCATTGTCTCTCTTATTAGATTTAATAATTGGAAAATTATTTATGTATTCTTTAGTATTATATGTAGACTTACATTAATAAAAAGAGTCCTACCTTTTAGATACTGCACCATAACAGTTAGTGTGCCGTATGATGACCTCCCAAGAGCATTATTTACTCAGTCAGGACTTCTGCCAATAGATCCTTCAGCATTAGCACACACAGGAGTGTGGGCCATTGTACCCAGTGGATTTCTCCACATAATACTTTCTTTGTAGCAAGTGAAAAACAAAGCAATTATGGCATTAAGTCTGGATGAGGTGGCCATGATGGTGCTTTCATATTGTGGCTGTAGGTAAAGACAACAGTATACAGTGTACAGTACAAAATACCACCTAACAGCACTGACAATTAGCTCTCACTGTACTGTTGCTGAGTCTGTCCAGAGACCATATCTATTGACAAAACCTTAACAGGAACCTAAAAAAGTTCAAATGCAGTCACTTTCCAAATTATCACGCAATGTGAAAACCTTTGTATAATGAACTACGTAAATTCATGCCACATTTAGGAAAGTAATCTTGATCTAGCTAAAAGATGCTTCATGTTGCATGTGAAGCCAAGGCATTTCACTTCTGAAGGTCTATGTTTGCCAGTCAGACTTGTGTTTAGCAAGATTTGTTTTCCCCAAATACTTGTTGAGTAGTAGACCTTTTTTATTACTATGATGCATGGCAGGTCACATCTTTTGTCACAGATTGCATATTATTTCTACTTGGGATTTAGCTGACCTTTAGCTTCATTGGTCCTTACTTGGCCTTGCTCTATTAGATTTAAAAGTCCAAATGAATCACTTATCATTTTTCTCCATATGTTATTTTTGCACATTGATCAAATTATTCCTCAGTCTTATCTTGATAATTTAAACAAGTGGTGTTTTAGTAATGAAATATGTTTTCTGCTTTATTTCTGTATCTTGACCATTTACTCCTCCTTCTTTTTGGCTTATATTCAGTATTGCTTTCTCAGTCTTAGCACAACCAGACACTGAAAACCAATCCTGAATTTATATGCTCTTATTACTTCCTCATTTATACATGCACAAGTTACATGAGTCTTCTTTGCCACAGCATGCAATGGGAAGGTCGCATTAAGTTGCCATTGATATTTTGCAGGATGTGGTACCCCCTCTGTGCCTGTGGTTTGAATTTCTTATGCCTTGATGCATAAGTCTGTATTTCACTTTATTAAACACAGATGTTTGAGAGTGGTCTGGGAGAAATGATTTTTCTTGATTCTCTGTAGAGGGATCTGGGTAGGTTGATGGGCCAAGGCCAGTTGTGTGAGGTTCAACAAAGCCAAGAGCTGGGTCCTGCACTTGGGTCACAACAACCCCAGGCAAAGCTACAGGCTTGGGGAGGGGTGGCTGGAAAGCTGCATGGAAGGAAAGGACCTGGGGGTGTTGGTTGACAGCTGACTGAACATGAGCCAGCAGTGTGCCCAGGTGTCCAAGAAGGCCAATGCCATCCTGGCCTGTATAAAACCCAGTGTGTCCAGCAGGAGTAGGGAAGTGATTGTGCCCCTGTACTCGGCACTGGTGAAGCCACACCTTGAGTATTGTGTTCAGTTTTAGGTGCTGCAGGATAAAAAAGACACGGAGGTCCTGGAGCGAGTTCAGAGAAGGGTAGCAAAGCTGGTGAGGGTCGTGGAGAAATGTCTTACAAGGAGCATCTGAGGGAACTGGTGTTGTTTAGTCTGTAGGAGGCTGAGGGGAGACCTTATTGCTCTCTACAACTACCTGAAAGGAGGTTGTAGTGAGGTGGGATTTGCTCACTTTTACCAAGGAACTAGCGATAGGATGAGAGGGAATGGGCTTAAGTTGCACCAGGGGAGGTTTAGATTGGACATTAGGAAAAATTTCTATACTGAAAGAGTGGTGAGGCATTGTAACAGACTGCCCAGGGAGGTGGTGGAATCACCATCCCTGGAGGTGTTCAAAAATGTGTCGATGTGTCACTTCAGGACATGGGTCAGTGGTCATGATAATGCTAGGTAGACAGTTGCGCTCGATGATCTTTAAGGTCTTTTCCAACCTTAATGATTCTGTGATTCTGTGTTTATTTACCATTACCTTAATCCATGCATTTTCTGCAAATTTTCCCAGCAGCGTGTTTGTATTTGCTGCCAGAGTATCAATGAATATATTGGGCACCAGTGAGTTGTACACTGAGGCTGGAGGAATTCCCCATGAACTGATGATCTGTCTCAGTTGATACTTGTTTTTACAAACCTGTTGGGCAATTCTTCATCCATGAATGGATGTCCTGCAAGCACTGACACAGAAGGAAACTTAAGGCACACTGTTGGAAGTGCATCATATGTGCATGTGTCCCACAGAAGTGGATTGGGATTGCTATGGAATAATATTAGGTAGCAAATTGACTTTGTCATTCACAGGCAGTGGCATTTTTATGTGTATATCATAAACCCACTGTATAAGCTCTCTTTATATTGATGATGGAGTGCTGTGATGAACTGTCTGGTTCTGACAGCCTTTTACATACGATTTAAATTGTTCAGGTTTTCTCTAATCTCTTTTTAAGGGCCTTCTACCTCCATTGTCACATTATGTCTCCAAACCAAAAGCCCTTGGTATAAGAATATCCAGGGTTTTTTTTTCCTGATAGGAAGTGCAATAACGTATCACTCATTTAGCTTTCCTGCTCCTCCTTAGCTGTCTTTTTAGCTTTCTATCCTCTTTAGCTGTCACAAGGATCTGCCATACATGACACTTCTCAATTTTAATATCTTCAAGACATATCTTAATATGTTGCAGGTGAATTTTTCTTCTTTGTTCTCCAGGGGCTTTTTTATGTTCTATTTTCCGTTAATATATTTGTGTTTTGCAGCCTTGTTTGAGTGGTCTATGTTGGATTAGTGCTTTTAGAGTACACAATAACAAATACTGCTCTTTGAGCTTTATTTGTATGATGACAGCAAGATAGCATTACCCCTAAATTAGCGAGATGTTATTTTAAAGGACACAGAAAAAAAAAGTCTAAATTGATAATACATTTATTGCGCATGAAATTCATCCCTTTCCTATAGCTTGTCCATGGATTGTCTCCATTCTGTTGGGTATAGATACCTCTGTCAACACTGGCCTATGCTTGTAAATCCCTGGGGCAGAGACCAGTCAGAAGCTTGCTTCATTTTGTATAGCATTGTATCATGGAATCATAGAATGGCTTGAGTTGGAAGGGATCTTAAAGATCAACTTGTT
>JANVCC010000044.1:777073-971074 GCA_025345505.1 Todiramphus chloris collaris
TCTCAATCTGCTCGTGACCCAGCCTGTACTTGTGCTTGGAATTGGCCTGCCAAAATATAGGCTGGGTGATGAGTAGATTTAAATATTTCAGGTCTAGGGATTCTCCACAGACATAATTTTTCATTTCACTACCATGATTTTTGTCCTGATTACTAGGGACTGCATAATAGTATTATAGTATTTGTAAGGAGGGGATAAATGCTGCCACTTCAGACAATTTTCTCCAGTTCTACTGCAGTTAGTAGATCAGATTAAGTCTGTCTGAACTGGGACCAGTGCTACTCCAGATGTTTTAACTCCTCAAATTACTTGTAGGAAGGATTATTCTGGACCTTAGGGAACTAATAGTAGAATATCATGATTTGGGCCATACAGATATATTGGAGTAGCATCATAGAGCTGGACCTTAATTTAAAACAGAAAAAGGAGATAATGTTAAAGGAAAAAACTCTTGTCATCTTTCTTCTCCTCTGGAGTTAGTCAAACTCACTAATTGCAGTTCATTGAAACAACACTGTCCAAACATCTTGAGAGAATTAAAAATGGAATTACGACTTGAATGTCACATTTTGAAGTTTGAAATAAAAAAAAACATATTTGCACTGATTTCAGTTGACTGAATTTCACATGATGTTTTCGTATCTAAATCTTTGCTTTCAGAAAGTCCTATAGTTGATAGGTGTGCATAGGATGTTTCCACTCTATTTCCTCATGTATCATGTGGATCCACTCAAGGCCAAGCACACAAAATCTTTCTTGGTTTTTTTCCAATCATGTCACACTTAGCAAAATCATTATCCTTTATTGTAGCATGCTTAAGCGATGTGCTGTTATCCATCAGCTCTGCATTACACAGTACAAGCTTAGGACTTGCATTCTATAGACAGGTGCACTTAGAACAGCAGGTCTGTACATGGCCAGCATGAGTTTTGGAGGACCTTCAGGAAGCAACATATCCTTGTCCCATCCTTACTGTATCCTCCTAACCAATAGTTAAATCAGTCTGGAAAAACAGCCATATGATGCCAAAATACTGTGAGATCATTTCTTGATTCCTTTGGGAACCTCTGTAATTCAGCAGATGGGACTTTCTGTTGTGTTTTAGTCACAGTTTTGTAATCATATTCAGGCATCTGCAAACACCAGTAAAGACCTAATGGGATTTTCTGAAGTATCTCAGTTAGACCTGACTCGTGCTGCATTTGTTGTGAAATCCACTAGGCTTGTGGTTTTGAGTTCTTCCAGGACATCCTTGTAAACTCAGTACTGTAGTAAATCTGACATTAAATAATATTAGTCCTGTTTTAGATCAGGTCCAATTTTGAAATGCATGCCTTTGACATTTTTGGTTTAAGTGACTTGCTCCTACTGTTGTAGCACCTATCAATTTGTTACTTCTGCCACCTTTCACTGTCAAGAAATTGTCAAAGCTGATACAGTTTTGAATCAGCAAAGCAGCATCCCTTGCTTACTGGCTAGAAAACCACATAAGCTAACACATCAAGCCCAGTTACAGGCACTCCAACTGGTCCTTGTCATAGGAAACTCCAGGCTTCATTGGTTTCCAAGCAGACTGGGCACTCACAGCATAGCAGGAGAAAAAGGAAGCACCTTCTACTGGGCAGCAAGTGAGATGTTTCCAACACAATTTATCGGAGTTCCTCCCTCTCATTATTTCTGCAAGTTTCTATTGGGGGGGCTGCTTCTCTCTCACAAAGTAAAATAAAAAGTACACATGGGCACTCATGTCAGCATCGCTGCTGCCCCTCTCCAAGCAGAGGGTCCTGGTTGATGGAAGTGTGGGGAGAAATCCATCTCTCAACTGCCTCAGGATCTCATATCCATGATGGATATATATATCAAAACAATTATCATTTAAAATATAGCAATCAGCACACCTTGTCATGGCAGTTTGATGTCTTGTACTTCTCTGGAGACCTGAATAAAGTCGACTTTGCAGGGATAAGGATTTCTTCTTCTCTAAGAATATGTCACCTTTTTCCCACAGATCACTACATGTGTCATTTCTCTTCAAACGGAAGTCAGACTGACTGTCCAAGAGCTATTATCATAACATCCAGACCTCTCTAATAGTCCTTTAATTTTTTCTGATCAAGTGACTATAACTAACTGCGTTTTGCAGGGGAACTGTACTAGCAATGTACATATCTGCACCATATTTTCAGTGTCATTTTCTTATTTTCATATCTTAATATTTTGTTTCGTCTTTCAACTGCACAAAGTGTTTTTACAGAGCTGTCTACAATAATGACTAGGTCTTTGTCTTGAGTGATTAGCTAATTTATTTACCATTAAAGATTACAAATAGCTTAAATTATTATTTCTAGCATATGGCATGTTGTATTTGTCATACACGTTTAGCTTTCAGTTGTGCTATCCATTGACCTACCTAGCTTTATGAGGATGTAATTCAGTTCTTATCAAATCATAACAACTTCAAATATTCTCAAGTTCTTCTCAGCCTTTGTACAGCTATTCATACAGCTATACAGCAGCTATTCATGAGTCTTCAACTGAATTCTATTTTTCACCCTGTTTTTCAAGTCCCTGGTAGAGCTAGCATTTCACCAGAGCTGGGATGTCCATCCCATCTTGCCAGAAATCCTTTGCAGTACTGTCAATGAATCTCTGCCTGACTAGCAATGTCTCTCTCCTCAACTCTTTGACATCAGACCTTCTTCAGAGTATATCTCCCTTTGTTCATCTGCATTGTTTCCAATCTGACAGCTTCAGTGATGGAACTTGTAGGTGTACACCAGTCCTTGTGCAGTCGGTGATGACTCCTCTTTGTTATTTTATCATGAAGTGCCCAGTATCGCAACTAGAGACTATCATTCACTCATTGTGAATGGGGCTGGGTATATGTTACAGAAACTTAACCCATTCTTTTGTGAGGTGTATACAGTGAGAAACCCAACTCTGTTCCTTGGTCCCTTTGCCACCTAGGTTACCCTATTTGTAGTCACTTCTTCAGAGCAGAAGACCAGTAGAAACTAGGCAGCTTAGGTGGAATGTCATGGGTGATGGACAGTAATGAATCACATCTTCCACTGTCTGAAGAACTATTTTTTCTTTGAATGACCTTCAGAAAGAAAAAAAAAAAAAAAAAAAAAGAGATTAATGGTATTGACATATCCTGGCATCTCAGTCCATTGTGCATCCCCGGTGCACAATGGGCAGCAGGGGAGGAGGAGAGATTATAAGAGAGGAAGGAGAGTTCAGGCCCTGATGACAAGCAGAATGCTCTGGGCAGAAGAGCTGGGTACAGTTCATCTTCCCTGCCTCCTCAGGATTCTGGAAACAGGCATCAAACAACAATAGTTCAAAGGGGCTAGGGCCTGTGCCTTCTGGCTTGCTCAGACCCTTTGTGTCAGAACTAGTCAATACTGTAATGACAGCACTGTCTTTGGGAGAGCCAAAAGAGTTGGGCCTACATAAAAACCAGGCAGAACAAGATAATTCAAAGTACAGAATAAAGCAGGAATTAAACATGGATATAGACAGTAAAAATGAGAACTTTGCTAGCATGTAAATAAAGATTGACACATAGATAGAGGGAAGTGAAAGGAAGAAAGAAAAAAACCAAACAAGCAAGCAGCTATTACTTCAGGGAACGTTTCTCTTAAAGTATTTTACAACTGGCTCTTTCAGAACTGGCATGGGCATATTTCTTCCTGATACTTGACCACTGGAAGAAACCAAATCCTGTATGCCCTGACCACTGTGATAGCTGAGCTCTCAAGTCCTTAAGCCTAACATAGCACTGTGAAAGTATGTTCTCCAGATGCTTGATTAGGAAGCTGACACAAGAGGGGAGAATAGGTTCTTGGCAATTCAGAATGTAAGGGAGGATTTGCCATCTTCAGTACAGTCGCCAGCTTTTCATCTTCACATTGAGCCATGCAAGTGGAATTGTTCACTGCTCTGAGCATGGGCACCCTACCAAAGCAAAGAGAAAAATATTTGGTACCCATTGGTGGAGACCTGGTTTACAAGCCTGGATATAGCTGGGGAGACAGAAATTAAAACTCAGCGTGGGAAAATGTATGTTAACCATCAAGACAGGATTCCTTGCAACTGCAAAATTGTTTGTCTTTCATGGGGACAGACACCTATAGTGTGCTCAGGTTCATTTCCCTTGTAGGACCATTTGACTTAGTGAGGAAATATGTTAGAAAGAAACTGCAGAAGGAAGCCAAGAATATTAAATGCTTGCTAGTATACAGATGCTAGTTAAGGACCTGTCACAGTTGATACAGAGTAAATGACAACTTGTAGCAGATTGGGAAACTGGTGATTGTTTAAGAATTAACAAGATTAGAGCTTTTAACTTGCTTGGTATCTCACGTGCTCGCATGCTTCCCCCACAGTGTTACATTCATTAGGGCTCACCTTCCCTTCCCAGCATTGTGGGTGGTCCATCAAGGTGGAATTCGTCAGTTCATGCTGTGCAGCTCCTCACAGTTATCAGTCTTGAGCATTACTGGCCAAGGTCACTGGGCATCCCCCAGCATTCTTCGCCACACATCTACTTCATCTCCAGGATCTTTCCTCGCTTCCAGTGTTTCTCATCCAGATACGATCTTTGCTTTCTTCTTTCTAGCCCTGACCCCTAGGTTTTGGTTGTGATCATCCTCCTAACTGATGGTTCTGTCTCACATCTTGGAGGATTTAGGACATTTCACTGTTGTTTAGTCCAGTTGCTATCAAAATGTACAGTTTAATATGTACTGCTGACAGCTAGCTTGTACTTCAGAGCACAAGCATTCAGCTGTGGACAGTCATGCACACACACAATTATCTGCTGCCTGGCAGTGTTGACAATTTAAGTGAGCTTTTTTGCCTGACACTAGCCCTAATATTAGTGACATAAACTAAGTGTCTACTGTAGATCTAGAAAAGGTGGAGAAAAGCTAAGGAAGCTGACAAAGCAAAATAAAGGTATTAAGTGGTGTTTATCAAGAGCACAACAGCATCCTTCAAATAGCTGAGTTATGTCAAATGAGTAAAATTGGAAGGATCATAAACTCTGTCAGGTCAAATGTGAAAATAAAATAAGGCAGGCCAAAAACTAGAACAAGGAACAGGGGTTAAAGCTCATCAGTTCTTTTTTAAACACTTCAGCAGTAGGACTGTCTGTTATCACTGCAAAAGGTAAGGCCATGGTAGAAGAAAAGTCTGCTC
This sequence comes from Todiramphus chloris collaris, assembly GCA_025345505.1. NCBI lineage: Eukaryota > Metazoa > Chordata > Aves > Coraciiformes > Alcedinidae > Todiramphus > Todiramphus chloris. The sequence goes on from JANVCC010000044.1 coordinate 782,279, forward strand.
TTTATGGACAAACTTGAGAAGGTTCTTGTGTTTATTTATCGGGGACTTGTAGAGGATCTGTCTGATTGAGAAGACTGTAGAAGAACCTCTGAGACACAAGAGAAAAACAAACCTTAATACTTTGGTGCAAGTGAATGGTGTTCACCCAAGAGCTCTGCCAAAGCTCACAGATGAAGCAGCCAAAGTGATGGCTACAGTGACCAACCCCTCACTTGAACCAGCCCTAGCCCTGAGGCCTAGAAAACTGACACATGTGACATGAATTTTCTAAATAGGTTCTGGGGGAGATCCAAGGCACTATCAAAGACTGACTAAGCCCATTATTAGAAAATGTATTAAAAAAAAAATGGAAGGAATATAGAATATATACTGAGGAGGAGTCACCATGACTTGTAAAGAGAAGCCCTACCTCACAAACCTACCGAGGTTCTTTGAAGGGCATTGGGATGTACATGGATAAGGGAGCTCCTATTCATAGAGTATGCTCAGGCAAGTCTAAAAGGCTTCTCGTAGTCTGTCACCAAATTCAGTCTTCACATGGATGAACACTTGGTTGAATGATAGACAGCAGAGGATAAAAATAAATGGTGAGGTCTGACTAATCACAGATGAGATCTTCAAGCTTCAACATGTCCTTGAGTGGACTCCTCAGCTTGATGCCTAAGTCAAAGAAGCAAATGCACTGTTAAGAACAGTCACACTGGAAAAAGGAGGGAGAAGTAAACAGAGTGCACTGGGGCCAGGTCTTCATTAACCCTTGGTGCATCTTACTTCAATATCATGTGCAGGTCTCAGAATTGATGAAGGAGACTGGGAAAGTTCGGAGATCAATGGAACAGCTTCTGTAGAAGAAGCAGAAAAGTTGGATAGGGCTCATCATCCTGGGAAGGAAGTGGCTGAGAGAGATCTCACAAAGGTGTGTAAAATCCTGAGAAGCGTGAAAAAGGTGACTAGCAAATGACAGTTTCTTGTCTTTTCCAAATAAACATGGTCATCATAACAGATTAGTAGCTGCTCTGTTCCAACAGGCAAGAAGAGGTGCTTTTCTCAAAAAATGTAGATCTCCTTGCTGTAGGAAGCTGTAGATGTGAAACATTCACACAGGTACAGAACACAAATGTGCAACGTCATGGAAGGTTACCAAGTACAAAGACCTTTGGGCCAGGAAGTCACTGAGCTGCAAAATGTGTGAGAGTATTCTGGGGAAGTATCATGTCCCCTTATACTCTTGTGTATGCATTTGCTATTGGCTACAGGCAGAATCAGGTCTTGGGGGATGAGCTGCTGGTCTGACCTAATATAGCTATATTTATTTTATGGTTTTATGATCCTTCCATAAGAGTGGAAACCACATGATCCAGAATATCTAGTTTGGATAAAACATGGAATGCTATGTGGCTGGTAATGGCTTTACCAGGTATAATGGGAAGATGAACTAGAGAGTGGCTTGCAAGTCCTTTTTGATAATAGGTGTTTTAAGTAAAATGCAATGCAATGTGGAGCCTGTGACAGAAGGGAAAAAAAAAGGGGAAAAAAAAAGGGGAAAAAAAAACCACCCCAAAAATGAAGGGAAAATTACATCTGAAGGCAGCAGCTTGCATAGTGTTCTCCTTGCAGGCTTCTGCCAGCTGCTGACGGTGTATTCAAGCCACTTCTTTCGTAAACTCTTGGTTCCAGGATATGACGCACGCACCCCTGACACATGCTCTTGCCTTCACTGAAGCAGGGTCTTTGTGGAATGATTCCTGGGTATTTATGTTTCTATATTGAGTTACAAAACACAGTGACACATTTTTAACTGTAAAGCTGTTAGCTAATCATTGATAGACTGGTGCCTATAAAAATGCTTCAGTTATTTGGAATCTATAGTTTCTTCTTTTAAAGTTTAGTGCTTATATATTCTTTGTCTGTTTGAACTATATTTTCATCCCGTAGAGAGCAGAACTTGTGCAATATACAGATATCATCCTGGGATTTTCTTAGCACATAAACCAGCAACATGTCCTAGTAGTTGTTCAGTTACCAGTTCACAAGCTGCCTGCCTCTCAGAAAATTAGACCTGAAGGCAAGCTTTGGTATTTGCTGGAAAGAGAAAACAGGTTTTGTTACTCCTGTTGTTCCTGTTGCCCCTCCATTTGGGATATGTCTTTCCTGCATGAAGTTATAGATCGGGCTCTCCTGCTCCCCCATTATGGCTGCATTGTGGGAGCTGCTATTCTGTGCACAGGGCAAGACTGATCAGTGTTTTTATATTAATATTTACCAACTAGATAGAGATAACAAGCTCATGCATGAAACACTTTATAACCTGAATCCTCAGGCAAAGTGTGTGTGTGACCAAGGGAATCATGCTAAACTAATCCTACAAAAACTCACCACTAGCCAGGGGTGTATATACTTTCTAAGAAGCCTAATGTCATGAGGTAAGGGAAAGGAATAGACTAATTGAGATGAATTTTATGAAATTAAAGAAAAAAAAAAATTGCATCCAGGGAATCCAGAAACCTTCTCCACCATTCATCTCACTGACCATAAGACCATCCATCCTCCTGTCCCTACAGCTGGCCAGGAGAGGCAGGACTTGAACTGAAGAATCTTCAATATTGCTCTTGTAAGACTGTCTTTCAATGTGTGTAGTAACCATAATCAAAAGAAGTCCATAGTCTGCACCTCCTGTCTATACAGAAACCAGTTATACCAGCTGCAATAGTCAGGATTTCCTAGTGTCATTCAGCAGAGTGTTACAGTGCTGCATGAGAGTGCAGTATTGAGTTGGAGTGAGGAGAAGCATGGCATTCAGAGCAACATAACAACTCAGATCTGATCTGGATGTCGCCCTGTGGTAGGTGCTGGAGCCTACAGAGGAATGCAGGGTCCCTGCTTGAGACCTACACTGATGATGGACAAGATTCCTGCTAACACATCCAAGATTGCAGTCCCACTGCAGTTGAGGACAAAGTGAGTTGATGCAGTATCCAATTGAAGCAGTCTGTGGATCTGCTGACCCTGTGGCACCTCTTCTGAATTCAAAGATGCATCTGCTCTGTTCTCACTGTTTCCTGAGTGACCTGGGCAAGGAGCTCTTCCTGGGTGCCCCTCATGGATGAGGGTCAGGAGAGGGGAGCAGTCTCCTCTTTTCTTCCCTACAGCAGGCAATGCCCCAGCTCTCCAGATCTAAGTGGCAGAGCAGAGAACCTTCTTTTGCCATGTTCATCAAAGGGAGAGGTCTTCCAGGGACAAGTCCTGGTTTTCCAGTGAGATGATTTCAGCTGCACGCCTTCAGGAGGGAGCTGGTCTACAGAGAAGGGCCAGCAGGGATGAGGGAAAAAAAAAAAAATCCTGCCTCCATCATTTCAACCATTATTCAAAGACTGAATGCTGTGGAAATACTTTGATGTACTTCCAACAACACCACACAAAGCTGAAAAGGCATCACCAGCCACACCCTTCATAGTACTACTGTGATTCTTCCAGACTTTCAGGCTGTCAGTGAGAGGAAGGTATCTTGGTAGCTCTGGGGATTTTAGCTTGAGATAGGAGGATCCCAAAAGGAAACAGAAAAATGAGACAATTTAGCAAAAATGACAGGAATTAATGAAGTGATTCTGTTCCTCTGTCCCCTTCATCAAAACAATATTGTCTGGTTTGTGTCTGTGGGGTGAGGAGGGCTCTGCCTGCCCTGACAAATTGATTAATTATGCTTTTTCTTATGTTTTGCCATCCGGGACTGTATGTTTGGGCACTTGCAGGTGAGAGAGAGAGAACTGGGCTTACAAGCTGTTGCAGGTGCTGGAACCACAGCAGCAACTATGCTGCAGTGGTCTCAAGGGGCAGCTGACAGCCAGGTGCCCTCAGTCACCTCAGCTTTCCATAGATGAACTCTACAGAGAAACTAATGAAAAACAGCCATTAAATAAGGGGGGCAGGAAGGGGTCAATCTGTCAGGTGTGTAAACCAGAAACTAAATTTTGAAGAAAAATACAATGTGGATGATTTGTATCACAGGTACAGATACAGGCTTTCCCTCATGCTGTGGTTTCTTTGGTCTACCTGTCAGGCTATGTAGATCATGAATTTTGCAACTGCAGTTGTCCCTGGCATTAACTGCTCTTGTGCACATCATGTGACAGTTTAAGGCATGACTGAAAATTACAGGAGTCAACATGTGGGGACAGGCAGAATGTGATTACTTGAAACAATGCAACCAGGAGTCAGAAGCCAAAAAAAGTGGTATGAATTCTTCAGACTTGCTATGCAGTGAATGAGCTTGATTTGTTGGGTTTTACTGAAGTGCATTGGGCTTGGGGTTTTTCAATCAAAAGTCAAGTTTGAATTGTTTCTCAAGAATTCTCATTTTTGATCATTCAGAGATGAGTGATGTCAACTGAGAGCATCTGTGCAGAGTGGTTGCAAGTACAGGGTGAGAATGATGTGTGGGTGAATGAAATGCTTCAGTGGCTGCTGTCATTTCTCTACTCCTGATAAGAGCTTGCAGAAGTGGATCAAAGGGATGGAAGAATAATGCTAAATGGCCAATGAGGTAGCAACTGGGAAGTGTTACAGACAGGTACCGACGGCCCTAATGGCCGTGATACCTTGTGCTGTCCACAAGGTTTGTACAGGCTCTGTGTGTGCATGCTATGTCTATGAGAGAAAGCCTGCTACTGCTGTGATTAATTTAGATTTTTAAAAGAGATTAAGGACTGTCATAGAGTGATTATTTCCAGTTCTGTCCCCAGACTAGATGTGTGCTGTGGTAGGGTCATGACATGCATACATCACAGTGTCTCTCTATCTCTCTCTAGGTTCTCAAGCATCTGCGACACTTGAATTTCACCAACAACATGGGGGAGCAAGTGGATTTTGATGAGTTTGGGGACCTGGTGGGGAATTACTCAATAATCAATTGGCATCTCTCTCCAGAGGATGGCTCAGTAGTCTTTGAAGAGGTTGGGCACTACAACGTTTATGCCAAGAAAGGGGAGAGGCTCTTTATAAATGAAAACAAGATCCTGTGGAGTGGATTCTCTAAGGAGGTAAGTGCTTAAATCTTCATAGCAACATCTCTCAAGTTTCCGCAAGCTGAAATTAGAACTAACCCTGCACAGTCCTTGTATTAGAGCTCCATGTCTCGTTAAAAGATCTATTCATCTTACTATATACATGGTCTCTGCTGTAGGCTCTCAAACCCTCATTACACACTTCTGGAAATAACAGACTGCTGCTTATCCTTTCTTGTATATTTGATGAGCCTGGGTATTAATGGTTTAAATAATGCCTTTTTTTGTGACCCAAGCAGATAGCTTGTGATTTTGCAGTGCTGTTTCCACAAGGATGAGAAATTCATTAGCCAAGTCTTGTTGTTGACGAAGTCAAATTTTCATGAGCTAAGGAGTTTCATTGCTGAAAACAGTCATCTCCTCCTCTCCCAGTCTCTCTGTATCAAGAAGTGTCTTCCTACTAGTTAAATCAGCAGCTCTTTCTGCTGGCTTTACCCTCCAAGTCCCAGAACCTTCCTCATACCCTAGTCTTACAAACCAAATAACAAGCCCTGTCAATCTGCCCAGGTTAACTTGGACATGGGGCTCAAATAGTAGGAGATGCCAGTACCCACTACCTTTTTTTAATCTACCAAAAGGTACTTGTGCAGTCTCAGAAGTATATGATGTTGCCATTGACTTTAGTCTGCCCTAAGTCCTTCTCCACTTTCTTGGATATGTTAGATCTTTCCAGCATAACAGTACTGTCACTAGCAGCCTGTGCTATGTCTCCCCCATGTGATGAGAACATGGTGCAGAGATGTCTGGATAAAAGCCAGGTGAGATGCCGTCAGCAGCAGCCCACTCCAGCCTAGACAGAAAAGCCGTCTCCCAGAGGGATACCAAGCAGGCATCTGGTTTGTGGCCTGGCAGGTGACACAGAGAATATTAGCTTAGAAATGTCACTGCCAGTTGAAACAAAACATTTCAAAACATTGAAAACTGCTGCAATGTTTTGACATGTTAAATCAGCACCTGATTAACAAACAAGGTAATTTACTTCCAGGTGATTATTCATGTTGGCTGGTAGATCAGGTAACTGCTTCAGGTAACACCCAGGGAGGTGATGGAGGCCCCATCCCTGGAGACATTCAAGGTCAGGATTGATGAGGCTCTGAGCAACCTGATCTAGTTGAGGATATCCCTGCTTACTGCACAGGGGGTTGGACTAGATGACCTTTGGAGGTCCCTTCTAGCCCAGGGCATTCTATGCTTCTATTCTATCATTCTGCAGTAGTGACACTTATTTAATGTATTTATACCATCAGTTAAGCCTTACCTTTACTTCAGACACTCCAGCTTCATTTACGGTTTAAATCCAGAGCTCTCTGAAGGAGGCAAGGGTTAGGCAGAGAACATTACCACAGAAATACCAAGCTTGGGCTTTTCTAATCCCAGACAGTGTTTCTGAGCACAAACAAGTGGAATTAAAACCCCCTGATTTTCTAACCCCTTCTTCTGATCCCTGAAAATGACACTGGAATATTTTCCAACAGTTAGGACTTTACTGATTTTTAGTTAAACTGAATAATTGTGTTTTCATGGTCTAAATTCCTCCAAGAGTGCAATACATTTCTTCATTCTGTTCTAAGCTGTTAAAAATGAGACTGTATGTTACTGAGTGTCGTGCCAGGGCATGTAAATTGTGTGCCAGTGGAGGGGTTTGTGATCTCTGTGTCTGCTGCAGCCTTTTTTTCTGTTTATAGTTTGAATCATTCTTCCAGATAAAAGGCTCTGCTTAAAGAAGCCAGTACTTCACTCACTGAAGGCTTCTGTGCCTCTGTCATCCTCCAAAAAAAAAAAAAAAGGGAAGAAAAAAAAAAAAAGAAAACAAAAAAGATTAAATTTAGTTAATTTTAAAATAGGAACTTCAGCGTTGGCCAGACTTGCAAAAGAACAAGTTAAAGAGTAGGTAGGTAGGTAGGTAGGTAGGTAGGTAGGAAGGATAGATAGATAGATAGATAGATTGATTTTGGCAAAACTTGATGAAATTCCCCTCAGAATATAGAAGAAGGCAGCCAAAGCAATCTCAGAAGTACTAGCAATTCATCTCTGAGAATGTGGAGGATGGGTAACGTCTCAAAGGATTAAAGGAGGGTAATTGCAATACCTACTTTTAAAAGCAGATATAGGAGAGCCAAGGGAATTGTGCACAACTGAGCTGAGTTTCAGTAACTAAAAAACTGGATAAAAAATAATTATTAAACATTTTATAAACACTTAGAGGATAATAAACTGATAAGAAAAACCCAACATGGATTTGTCAAGATGAAATCATGACAAACCAATTTAATTTTCCTTCTTGGAAGCTCAATCAGCTTATCAGATAAGGGGGAAGCAGTGCATTACTTCAACTGGGCCTTTGATTGAGCCCTGTTCAAAATCATCAATGGCAGCCTAGGGAAAGACAGTCTAGATTGACGGAATCCTCTTGGTAGATATACTACCTGCTGAAAGACTGTCCCAAGGAATAGGTATTAACATCCTACTGTATTAGTAGCAATAGGTATTAACAGCAAAATGTGGACCTGCAGGGATTTGCCCTGGATATGTCTGGCCAAATAATTATGCAATCCTGTTTAACACCTTAGGAACAGTGTTCCCAAAGCGTGCTGCAGCTACACTTCAGAGTGACGGGCAACAGCGACTGCGCTCAGCTGCAGGTGAACACGGGCATCTCCGCATAGGAGTTGCCTCTACCAAGGGGTTGCTTACCCCATGGCTGAGGTCAATGGCTGCACACAGGCAATTTCCTAACCATACCACCGAGTCACTGCCCAAGTGCATGCACACAGGAGGTTCCTGGAGACCAGCAGGTTAGCAGTGCTTGGGTAGACTAACATCAAACTTCCAAAAAGGTGACTGAAAGCTCCCAACCACAGCAGCCCTTAAAAATGTACAGATCATGGTCCTTTGCTGGAAATTGTGGGTTTAACTCACCCGAGCTGAGAAAGCCATGTCCTGTGTCAGCTCTCTTTCCTCAATTTAGTTGGGAATAGGTGAGCTAAACCTCAGGTTGGGCTTCTATGTAAAAAAGGCCGAGGCTTCCACTTATGTTGAACTCACCATCAGTGTGCATTAGGCATGTGGTGAACATGCCCATGCAACCACTTGCTGCTGGGATACGACCAAGCCCAGGGCTAGCATACAGTTAAATGTATAGCCAGCAAGCGACACAGGTCATCATTTGCAGCAGCAGGAGTCTGGAAGCCTTTGGATCTGCATATAGCTGCTGATTTGCATCTTCAGATGCTCAGCTTTCTAAAAACAGGGCCTTTCTTTCTTTCATATGAAAACTTCTCTGGTTTAGTTAATTTACCATTTTTAATAATAGAATCGTTTAGGTTGGAAAAGACTATTAAGATCATTGAGTCCAACCATTAACTTAAACCTACCAAGTCCACTGTTAAACCATGTTCTTAAGCATCTTATCTACACAACTTTGAAACATGTCTGGGGATGGTGATTCAACCATCAACCCGGGCAGCCTGTTCCAGTGCTTGACAACCCTTTCAGTGAAGAAATTTTTCATAATATCCAACCTACCCTCCCCACCCCAGCACAATTTGAAGCCTTTCCTCTTGTCCTATCACTTGTTACTTGTGAGAAGAGACTAGTACCCACCTTTCTATAACCTCCTTTCATGTAGTTGTAAAGAGCAATAAGCTTTCCCCTCGGCCTCCTTTTTTTCTTTTGTTTCTCTGTTGAAGAGGGTCTTCAGGAGAACAGAGGAAGTAGTTTTCAGGTTAATTCTCATAAATCATTAGCAGTCAATATGCAATCTATGGGATTAGGAATTAGCAGTCAGCACCCATCATCACCAAGGCTGACTCAGATTCCTGCCAATAGAGATTGATTGTCTTTTAAGCATCTGATGACTGTTTTCTGGTATATGTATCATGAGTCACCAGTACACAGTGCCCACAACACAGTAGAGATTACAAAGATCCGCTGATCTTCCCCTACCATCCCTTGCTGTGTTCTTTCAAACAAATACCAATGCAGTGAGCTGTGGAAGGACTACTGTGCAAAATGTGTCTGCTCTGTGGAAGGAAGAGGTGAGCCTCTGAGGGTCTCCAGTATGCTAATCAAGAATGCTTCCCTTGGAAGAAGCCCAAGGTCCTGCTGTAGAAAAGCTGCATGTGGGGCACTGCCACCATTAATCCTTCTCGGGCTCTTTTCTTGCAGGTGCCTTTCTCGAACTGCAGCAGGGACTGCCTCCCAGGTACAAGGAAGGGCATTATTGAGGGAGAGCCCACCTGCTGCTTTGAGTGCGTGGACTGCCCTGACGGGGAGTACAGCGATGAAACAGGTAATGCCCACAAGAGCTGCTCTGGGGTTTGCAGAGGACCGTGCAAGCCCCCTGGGCATCACCTGAAGTTGTTACGAAATCACTTCCCTTCAGTGCTGAGCTGGAGGCTGCTTTGCCCAGGGGGATTTGCAGAAAGTTCGGAGGGACTTCTGAAAAGCTTATGGGATACAAGTCCTGTGGTCCTCAGGTCCTGGTAAGCCTACTTGTCCCTTCTGCTCTGAGTTAGAAAAATCAAGGTAGACAACTTGAAAAAGGATTTGTATATAGGAGGCCTCTCAGGCAGCCACAAGCACTGTAGGAGTAGCTTCTGATCCTCCAAAAGCCTGGAGGAAGGAGGCACTTTAATCCACAATTATGTAGTTATCTGTCTGATTTTCCTTATGTTGTCAGGGTTTCATTTCACAGAATCACAGAATCACGGAATGTTAGAGAGTTAGTTGGAAGGGACCTCTGAAGATCATCAAGTCTAACCCTCCTGCCGGAGAAGGACAAAAACTAGGGCAGATCACACAGAAATGCATCCAGACAGTCTCCAGAGAAGGAGACTCTATGACCTCTCTGGGGCGTCTGTACCAGTGTTCTGTAACCCTTACAGTACAGAAGTTCTTCCTCATGTTGAGGTGGAATTTCCTGTGCTCGAGCTTGAATCCATTGCCCCTCATCCCTCATTTCACAGGACACAAGTGAAAAGAGGTTGTTCCTGCCTTCTTGATGCCCAGCCCCCATGTATTGTAGACATTAATTAGATCCCCCCTTTACAAAGTCCATTCCATTATTTCACACTTTACAAAGTCCATTCCATCCCTGACTTCACAATCAGAGGGATATTTCCCTTTACGGAGTCATCAACCACAGCTTCTGCTGAGCACTGGCACTACAAGAGACCAGAATCTCAGGGTCCTATCAACCACCCATGGACATCTTTTCTGTTGGTTTCCAAGTGGGATCTTGGATTGAGCTGCTCAGGTTCTGCCAGTGGAGAGAAAAGGTAACCTCAGGTTTAGAGTTGATTGAAAAATTCTGAATCTCCAATACTGTTAGTGCTCCCTCAGGGCACCTCCAGGGTAACAAAAGCAAGCAAACCTTTTCAGAACAGCAGTCCTCTCCATGCTGCAAAATGCTCAGGATCTCCAGCAGCACTAGTCCCAGAGAATACTGCAGATCTTGCCTGAGATAAAAGCTTCAGTAAGCTGCATGCAAGACGGAATGATTGTTTTCCTTTGGGATAATCTAATTTCCATCCTATCAGACATGAATGATCATTTTTTTAGCATGAACATATAGTACTACAGGATGATTGAGAGTAGCATTTCCAAATTAGAGGCGATTCTGATCATGTGTCTTTTGGTGTTTTCACAAGATTTTGTGAGCTGTCTCTGGTGTGCTGGTGAAATTTGTGGGGCTGGGAGGGTGACTACCTTCTGACTACACAATTTCCTGCTGCTACTTCAGCTGACAACAATGCTCTTCATTTCCTGTCCTTGCCATTTTTATGGGCACAGAGAGCAGTTTTACAGCCAGTCTCATCCAGTTGAGACAGTGATACTACCAAAGGAGACAGCTGTCCTAGCTGTTTGCTCACACCCTTTGTCTAGGAGCAGTGCTGGTACTTGTGTAGCTATACAGCAAGTTGGGCCAGGTCTCTGGTCCTCCTGAAAACAAACTCTTGTCAGGTTGAGTTTCCAGCTAGAATAAGAAGGTACATGACCTCTACTGCTAACACAAAAGAGGAGGCAGGAACAAGCAGCCTTGGGGAAGGAGGGAGACCTGATTTGCTTCCTTCAGTGGCAGCATGGTCTCTAAGGCAGTTCAGGAAGACAGTGAAGCACATCTTTAGGATGCAGTGCTAAGTAGCTGCCTCTGTCTCTGGTAGAGGCAATTGAATCCTCTGGTATGTGAAGTTAGCCCTGCCTTGCCTGCAGTTTGCAATAAACCTCCAGGTAAAAGGCACAAGAAAAATGAAAATGATTGGTTGAATGGAGAGATTATACATGGTGCTGGGAGCTTCCATCTGAGCTTTTGCATTGAGTGCAAGTTTCTCATGGTAATAATTTAGGAGAGGCAACCAATCATTAGGAATGCAGTATCATATAGGATCACAGATGCTTCCTCCAACCACCCTTCCAGAACAAGAGAGCTTGAAATCCTCTGCCCTCATTAGCTGCACATTCCTGATTTTGCACTAGTATCAACCTCCACTCTGGAAGCTATGCTCTGAGTCTCTGTGCTTAGGTGCAAAGCTCTGAGGGAGGTTGCTGCTAAAGGGGTTTTCTGAATGTTTGTTCTCAGAACTCACTGCAGCCCACCGCTATCCCCTGGGATCACAAAGACTGAGGCAGGCCGTCACTTTCAACACACTGCTCTTTCCACTGCCATCGAGGGAGTAATGACCCTCCCCACTGGAGCATAAGACCCATTTGAGTCAAAGAAGTAAAGCAGAAGCATCACGTCCTTGCCTTTTGATCATAGCAGCCATTGGAGACATACATTGCCATCCCAGGAGGCACAACTATTTTCGTGTAGAGGAAAGAGATGGAGGCATCAAATTTCCCTTTGCAAATATTGGTGGAACTCTTTGCTGGGTGTGGGGAGAGTGATATTGCTAAGACAGTTTCCAACATGAAATGAGAGCATGCTGTGAGTCAAGAGCATTGCCTACCTTCAGGGAAGAGCAATTTAAACACTTCTAAGATTTGCCTCTGTAGAATATGAAATAGGCTCTCAAAGCACTTAAGGAGGCAAGCACAGTTTTAATTTTCTCTGCAATAGAGACTGGCAGGGTGTTTCACATGATGATACAAGGGTGAGAGCTATGAAGACAGACAGAAGTAGATGATAAAAGTGAAGGAACAAGAAAGAGAGAGGGACAGAGCCTGGGTAACAGCGCTGATAACAATCGAAGTTTGCAAAGTTTTTCCCAAGAAATGGAGTCCAAAAAGAGAACAGGACTTATTTTAAGCATGGTTTGTGTTTTGCTATATAGCCTGTGGGAGGAGGGTTGTTTTGATACAAAACACTGAGACACCAACATATATATATGATTATGGGACTGCAAGACACCTGAAGGGAACGCCCCATGTATTTAGGGTGAAGGCTGGTGCATAGCTGCCATGTAAGTCATTCCACATTTCAGCCTCACGTTCTGACAAACCTCCCCTCTCCCTTTCACCTTTTTCAGATGCAAGTGCCTGTGACAAGTGCCCTGAGGATTACTGGTCCAATGAGAACCACACGTCCTGCATCCCCAAGCAGATAGAGTTTCTGTCCTGGACTGAGCCCTTTGGTATTGCTCTGACTCTCTTTGCTGTGCTGGGAATTTTCCTGACTTCTTTTGTCCTGGGAGTCTTCACCAAATTTCGCAACACACCCATTGTCAAGGCCACAAACCGGGAGCTGTCCTACCTCCTCCTCTTCTCCTTGCTCTGCTGCTTCTCCAGCTCATTGTTTTTCATTGGTGAGCCCCAGAACTGGACTTGCCGCCTGCGGCAGCCAGCTTTTGGCATCAGCTTTGTCCTCTGCATCTCCTGCATCCTGGTGAAAACCAACCGTGTCCTGCTTGTCTTTGAGGCAAAGATCCCCACAAGCCTCCACCGAAAGTGGTGGGGCCTCAACCTCCAGTTCCTCCTGGTCTTCTTGTGCACCTTTGTGCAGATTGTCATCTGTGTGATTTGGCTTTACACAGCCCCACCATCCAGTTACCGAAACCATGAACTGGAGGATGAGATTATCTTCATCACCTGCCACGAAGGCTCACTGATGGCCCTGGGCTTTCTCATTGGCTACACCTGCCTCCTGGCAGCCATCTGCTTCTTCTTTGCCTTCAAATCTCGAAAGCTGCCTGAGAATTTTAATGAGGCCAAGTTCATCACCTTCAGCATGCTGATATTCTTCATTGTGTGGATCTCCTTCATCCCTGCTTATGCCAGCACATATGGCAAGTTCGTCTCTGCCGTGGAGGTGATTGCAATACTGGCTGCCAGCTTTGGTCTCCTGGCATGCATCTTCTTCAACAAAGTCTACATCATCCTCTTTAAGCCTTCCCGCAACACAATTGAGGAGGTGCGCTGCAGCACAGCTGCCCATGCTTTTAAGGTGGCTGCCAGGGCCACGCTGAGACGGAGCAACGTGTCACGCAAGCGCTCCAACAGCCTAGGCGGCTCCACCGGCTCCACCCCTTCTTCCTCCATCAGCAGCAAGAGCAATCATGAAGACCCTTTTCCTCTACCAGCCTCTGCCGAGCGGCAGCGGCAGCAGCAGCGTGGGTGCAAGCAAAAAGTCAGCTTTGGGAGCGGCACAGTCACCCTGTCACTGAGCTTTGAGGAGCCACAGAAGAATGCCATGGCCAACAGGAATGCCAAGCACAGGAACTCCCTGGAGGCCCAGAACAGCGATGACAGCCTCATGCGGCACAGGGCCTTGCTTCCCCTGCAGAACAGTGAGCCTCTCAGCACTGAGCCCGCCTTCCAGGCAGCTCCCAGCCCAGAGACCAGCTCACAGGAGTCGACAGTGGGAGACACCAAGGAAGAGGTACCAAGCTCTGAGGCAGAGCCTTCCCTGACATCAGCTAACTCTCGAAATTTTATAGGCGCTGGAGGTGGCTCTGTCACAGAGAACACAGTACATTCCTAACGAAAGAAGATCATGAAAAACACACCATCCCCCAAGAGGAACTTGCTCACCTCTTGCTTCTGAATGGGAAAGAAAACAAAGACACACTCCTGTGACACAGCCCCACCACACCTTACTGTTAGTGCCAGCAGGGTAACACACATGCCTCCAGAGGAAGGACTCTGTCTAGGGAGCCTTGGACTGAATTTACATTTGCTTTATCAAAACCAGGACATCTCAGAAGGACAAAAGAAGATACCCTCTGGTGGGGCTTAAGCAGAAGTCTGCATGCTGCTGTGCCTCCGTAAGCTTTTCCTGCCAGACTGCAACTCAGCTGACTATGGGAGGCAGTAGCAGTTCCACTATACTCTGCTTTTACATTTATGTATAATATTCCTCTTTCCCACTATGTATAATATTTCCCTCTTTATCCAGTATATGTGATCTGTAACCATGTGCATCAGGACTCTCAGCTCTACAAAAGCAAGGTACACAGTTTCACTTGGGGGAAGCACAGTCATGGGGAAAATAAAAAGCCCCCAACATCCTGCATGCTGCGTACAGCCAAGGGTGTGAACATGTAAAGTATTTAATGTGACAGAGCGCCCTGCTATTTATATTTAGTAATGTCCCAGTCTCTCCTTTCTGCCCAGCAGGAAATATTGGACAATACTCTTTATAGACTCCATTGCACTAGACCAAGCTGCTAGGTTCCTTCTGGTTTCCTCCAGCTGAGGTAGCTTTATCTTCAGCCTGTCTGCTGTAATGGAGGGGGATAAGAGCTTGTAAATCCCCCCCCACCCCAGAGAACGTTGCGAGAACACAATGAGATGTATCCGTGATTATGTTGCTAGTAGTTGTACGCTTAACAAAGTGTTGCTGCTGTAATATTCCACAAGGCATACATGGCTAACCCTTTCACACCATAACCAGTGTTGTGCTTTGCCATATTAATCTGCCTCGCACCTACACAGAGCATTGCGCTAGTTGTATCAATAACTGGCAGGCCTGATACAAAGCAAATGAAGCAAGGTGAAATGGAGTGGCTAAGGATGGAGAAATAGCCCCCAGATATAGAGATATGGTGGCAGGAGTAGATGTATATCCGGACTGTGTGTTGGTAGATGACTGGATGAGCAAGACATACAGGCTTCAGCTTTGAGACACACACAAAGACAAATGGATAAATTTGTTATGTTTTGACTCCTACAGGCCACCTACTAGGTTATTTCCCTCCTGGCCCATCTTGAAGAGAGGGCACCTATGACAAAAAGGGGGGATTGTACCTAAAGAAAATCAGAAAGGCCTTCATAGAATCATAGAATGGCTTGAGTTGGAAGGGACCTTAAAGACCATCTAGTTCCAACCCCCCGCCATGTGCAGGGGCACTTTCCACTAGACCAGGTTGCTCAAAACCTCATGCTCAAAGCCTACACTCTGTGTTCAAAGACTTCGGCAGAGAGAACAGCAGAACTTCATTACTCTTGACACTTGTCCCACTCCCTCAAAAGAAGACATAAGTGCTCCTGGTTTAGCAAGGTATGCCTGGTTCTTCTCCATCCATGCCAGAAAGGTTGAAGTAAGAGAGTCATTGGAAGAGACTATTGCACCCCAATGAGAGGAAAAAGGATCCCTGGAGAGCCTGGCAGGAGGGGGTGGGGTTACACTGCTGAACTGATTTCCCTCTTTCCAGATCCCATGTGAAAGAACGAGTGTCTGATGTGAAGATGTCAGTACCCTCCCTCATCAAACATGAAGATAGTCTAGAACACTCTGGAAAAGCAGATGGGCCTGCACTTTAGTGTGAGCAGATACGAAAGAACTGTGTGAATGCACTGGGGGAGATACCACAATTCTCTTGTTACTGGTTTTGCTTGGTTGTTCTTTTGCCAGGGCAGGAAAATAAAACTTACAGGCGACATTACTGCATAAAAACGTTGTTTTGCCACCTCCACTTGTTGCTGATAAGGAAGCGGAGTTTTGGCTTAGAGCAAAGTAGAGTCCAGAACCCCAAGGAGCATGCTGTTCAGATAAGTGATAGTAACCCTTTTGTCAATCTGTTACATTCCTCTCAGAATGGGCTCAAATTTTAATCACATCATGTAAGAACCAAACCACATTTAACTGTAAGTCCTGTAAATTACAGTATTTGATTAAAACTATGGCACAGCTGCTTAAAAGAAAAAAAAAAATTGTTTGAAAACACAAATCCTCGTGGCCACAGTTTTGGAAACCACAGTGGCAGTTGCTCACTGCTTCCAAAAAACCAGGTCCCTTCCCCAGGGTGCTGACTGTGGCCTTTAGGCTTCATTTTGAGTACGGAATTGAGACCTGTGGCCTCTTGAGTCTCAATGCACAGAGATGGGCACTAGATGGCAGAAAGGGCTAAAACAAAGTACTTAAATTAAGGCCCACACTTCCAAAAATTTCTGTAGACGGATAGTTTTATTTCTAGTCAATCGTCCCTATGGGCCAAACCCAGCACAGTAGCCCCAGAAGCATTGAAAGCATAGAAGAGCTTAATGAATGAAATGAAAACTACACAAGATACAAACCAAAGACTGTGCACAAACACATGCAATGTAAGAAACAGAAAATCAACACTGGTTGCCTTGTTTGGCAAACAGTATTCACTGGCTATGCACATCATAGATAATGTTGACATTCAGGTGCATTTCATTCCTTGGGTGGTTTTCATTCTTTGGGTGGTTTTCATTCTTTACATCTACATAAAAGGAATTTCTATTCTGGCATGTAGTAAGACTCCCAACAGCTGTCATAATGTTATAGCAACAGATCAACCATGTTCAGTTTTCTGGGGAACTTCCATCTGCCTTCACTGAACAGGTACCTGGAGCTCTAAGCCTCAAGTTCCACACGCTGTGTGAGAGATGCTGCTGCAGCCTATTGTAGTGACACACACGCTACCTGGAAGGGAAGTTCAGTAAAAAAAAGCCCCCTTTGTGAAGGTGATTTGCAACCAAACACTTTTCCCCATGCACAAAGGAGGGTATATGTTGTCATCCTGCCAAGTTCAGAAGAAGAGGAGGTTTGGCCAGACACCTGTCCAAAAGCCTGTCTGCGTGTCACACAAGACAATACCGATGAAAACAAGTTGGGCCTTCAGTTGAAGGCTCAAGCCGGAGAACCCACACTGGCATGTCACACCAGAAGTTACTCATGTGAATGTCTGCTCCCTCCCACCATAGGTGGCTTGAAAACCTACTTGAAAGCATGTGCCACTGTTGGTGTCCATCTTGTAGCGAAGCAACAGTTGTGGGGACAGAAGGAAGGAGTCTTACCAGCTCAGTGGTGGGATTTCCATCAGCAGGCTTGGCTTGGGAACCATCCTACTGAAGAGCTCAATCCTTAGGAAGTGAGGGGAGAAAGGTAGATTTTTATTGTTTTTCCAGGGAATCTGGGTGTTTAAACTGGGGGATATTTAGCTAAAGATGTGAGCATTTGGACTGAAGTCTCACTGAGGCTTTTCTCAGAGGCTGGATAATTCACCACCGCCTTCGGTTTGCTGTCTGAGGAACAGATGAGGTCACACCTGTTCTGTCCCCCACCCTGGGACAGGGAGCGATGAACACAGTGAAGGAGGGAGTCCTGGGGATGGCACTTTCCAGGCTGCTAAAAGTGACCGTGTCACTTTAGGTGAAGGCTGCTGGAAAACGTGCCACACTGGAAAGAGAAGCTGCAGCTCAGGACAGCGCTGTCCTGCCACCGAACTGACACAGAGCTCCCACCGCCGCGGACAGGCTGCAGGCCTTCCGGGGGTCATTCTGCAAACAGCTTTTATTGCAACTCTCGCGGGTAGCCTTTTTTTCTTTTTAATCGACTTAGTTGGGGCCCTGTGGGGCGGGAAACCCTCGGCCGAGCCTGGACGCAGCTCTGTTCCCCCGCCCAGCCGCGTCCCCGGGCCGATCGCTGCCTCCGCGGCGCTGACGGGGCCGGGCCGCGACCGCCCACCCCCTCACACCTAGGAAGACCCAAACGCACTTCTGAGCCCCTCGCTGGGTGCACGACCGGCCACAGCTCCATCTCCGCCCAGCCCCGGTTCCTTCCCGCCCCGCCGGCAGGCCCGGCCCCGCCAGAGCGGAAGGAGCGGCGCGGGGGGTAACGGAGCGGTGCGTCGCGTCTGCCACCATGTTGTGCGGGGGCACCTCGGCGGCCCAGCCCGCGACCGACGAGACGCAGCAGATCGCGGACGAGGTGAGGGGATCCGTGAGTGCGGGTCCGCCGCTGGGCCTGTTTGCGTTCTTAGCCTGCCGGCTTGGGCTGGCAGCCGCCGGCTCTCCGTGCGGGCCTGCCCGCCGCGGGAGGCTCATCTGCAGGCGGTACGTTTGAATGCCCCGTTCGGGCCCCGGCGCCCGTGAAGGGGGTGGCTGGGGGCCAGGGGTGTTTGGCTATCGCTCCACATCGCCGCGGGCAGAGCAGTCAGTGTCTCTGTGGAGCCCTCCCTGTGCTGGTTTGGCCTTGCGTAGTGTTACTGACGCTAGGCAGGGCGGCTTCAGCGTTTTCAGGGGACGATTTTGAGGGGTTTGGAGAGGAGCCGTAGTCAGCGTTGACTGCTCGGGGAGTGCTGGGGCGCTTCCAGCTCCAGTCCTGGCTGTGCAGGTGTCGTGCTACCTGCTAGCATCAGCGCAGAGCCGCTCTGTACGTCCTGGGTCTGAAAGGCCCATTTTCTTGAGCCTGAGGAATGAGCTGAAATGGGTTTTACACAGTGTAAACCTTGTAGCCACATTTTTGTTGTTTGTTTGTTGTTTTGTGTTTGTTTCTTTTATGTGTGGGGAATAATCAAGAAAACTCTGCTGCTTCTGCTCTCCTCCAGTGCAGAATTCAACTCGTTTTAACAGCTCCAAATCCTGATATTACTTACAGTAGCTTAAATTACTGCTTATGATAGCAGAGCACATGATTTTGCTATAAAAAAAAGCCATTGCAGACCGAAATTGTTCTTTCAAAACACACGGTCTTGATTCAGTCATGGGAACTCAAGTTCCTTCTGCTTTTTGATTTTAGCAGCCATCAAGCCATTTAAGAAAGATGAAGGACGAGCTCCAGCTTCTAATGCTGTTTGTCATTGTCTGGATATATTCCCCAGGCTGCTGCAGTTTCTAAACACGTACATAGCACTCAAAGGCACAGCAGTCATTGAAATTAACAGTTTGTGGAATCTGATGATTCTGCATTAAAAAAAAAACAACAGAGAGAGAGAGAGAGAGATGTGTATCTCCTGAGTGCCAACCTGAGTTTGCAGTAACGAATACATTATTGGAACTTGCTGAGAGAGAGTCACAGTTACTGTTTTGACCTGAAAAGGCCTACATGCCATGTCAAAGGTAATGCAAATGTGTAATTAATGTTGCACGTGGACTGAAAACTAGGTTTAAAATCCAGACTTTCTGTTGTGTGGCAGACTGCAGTGGTTTGATAATGCAAAAATACGATGAAGAATATAAAACCAAAACCCAGCTGGATTCAGAAATGAACAGAATTGACCCAAAACCTGGCATTTTTATTTAAATACTTCAAGTTTGTCCAGCTTGTATTGACTGCCAGTTTAATTTATCTGATGAAATACTAGTGGGAAAGTCCAAAACTGAAATTTGCCCATGCAGTCATATTCTCATCTGGGTACAGGTCACAAAGGAAACACTAGTTTTGTTAAATCAAGGTGGACTTCTCAAGTTGGTTTGTTTGCTTAAAATCAAATCTTTGCAGAGCTTTATTAGAGCGTGACAGCTCACTTGCCATAAATACATCTCCTGTTCCTGCTTTTCCAGTTCTTGTTTCAAAAGAATCATAGCCATAGCTGAACATTGTTCAGATTTGTGGCCCTGGCAAGTACTGCTGCTTGCCTAGTGTGAGACAGAGCAGGACAGCTTCCTTCCAGCGGTGTCTGGTATAGGAGGGCCATAGGAACTGCCTCTCCACAGCAAGGATTTTAACCCATACCTGTTCAGTCTTCGGCTTCTCACTGGCAGCTGTGGCAGAGGTTCGTCAGGTGATTTTGAACCATCTGCTTTTTAGTAACAGCTCTGCGGGTAAGCAAACAGGCCATGCAGAACAGCAAAGACCCTTCAGGGCATGATTTTCATGTTTGATTCAGAGATTGTTTGGGTGGGAAGGGAGTGCACCTCCTGCTGAGCACAGGGTCAGCAGCCCCAGGCTGCTCAGGCCTTGTCCAGTCAGATCTTGAAAATCTCTGAGGATGGAAACTGCAGGGCTTCTCTGGGCAACCTGCCATACTGCAGGAGTGTCCTCAGGAAAAGTTCCTCCCTATTACCAGACTGAACCTTCAGTTTAATTTATGACCATTTTGTGTCATTCTTCTGCCATAACCCTTCAGTAAAGAGCCAGGTACTGGAAAGCTTTCCTCAAAGCCTTCTCTTCTCCAGGCTGAGCAAGCTCATTTTCTTCCTCTCCTCACAGCCTGACTTCTCTAGCCATCTGACCTCGTGGTGGCCCTCAGCTGAGCTCACTACAGTTTGACATTTTTTTTTGCATTGGAAGCCCAAAACTGGACACAGTATTCCAAACGTTCTCAAACAAGTCAAGGGCAATAATTGCTCACCTCTCTCTTCTGGTTTGGCTCCTGATGATGCATCCCTGTATGCTGTTACCTTTGGTACAACCAGGGCACAGTGGTGGCTTGTGTTTAGTGCACTGTATACCAGGACCTCTAGATCATGAACTAGCAAGATGGGCTGATACTGGGTCTTTCAGAGAGTATTTCTCCCTGGGCTTTCCCTCCCCATACTGAATCAGGATTTGTCACATGTTGTGGTGAGTCATGGCCACAATTACTCCCTGACAAGCTTGCAGCTGCACGCAACTCGGAGCCCAGTGTTCAGCTTTCTGGTGGAAATACAAAATGGGCTGAGCTGGTGTGATTTTGAGACCTAAGAAATCAACCTTGCACAGCACCTGGGATTGCTAATGGAGCACAGGACAGGACAGGGTCAGTGGGATACTTAATGTTCACCCTCTCCCTTGCTGCTTAAAATTTTTATTAGTAGCTCTAGTGATGGAAACTGAAGCTACTTGCTCTGTCCTCTGACTCAGGAGAAGGGGAGGAGGGAGGACTGAATCATGTGCTTTCTGGGGCTGTGCCTGTCCTTGAATCTTAGAATGCAAAGTTGTTGGGTGCACTTTGACTTCCATATGGTATAAAAACATATGTACAAAAGCATCCAAACATCATTATCTTACTTCATTTTTTACTTACATTCATCGCCTGGAAGAAGTGTAGAGGTGTAACCTCTGAGAGAAGATGTACAGTATGGGCACAGCTCCCAGGGACAGGATGGTTGCTGATCAGCTGTCTTAGAGAGGCACCGGAGTTTGATCCTGTGTCCTCTTGGTGCCAGAGAGGTGGGAGAACCTATCCTGTTGCTGGAATTATTCCTGTTCAGGAAACAGCACTTGTTTTTCTTCAAGGAAGCAGATGGGATTCAGGCAGGAGAGTAAAAGTATTTATTCCCCTTGAATTTAGGAAGAAGGGGAAGTACACCATAAATCTGGAAAGAGAAGAAATCACTCATCGCTGGTACAGTTGCACTAGGAGTGGAGGGAGGGCTACATAATGATGCAGCACAGGAGTTAAGGCCTGAGTAGAACTCTGCTTTCAGCAAGGACAACAAAACTAATTCATATGGTGAATGTAAACAAAGCCTGAAATCTGCTTTCCTGACTAAGAATTTTACTGTATAGCCAAGATCTTCGAGAGAGACAAGTGTGGGAGAGAGGAGCTGCAACTCATGTAAGTTCATCCATCTCTCCAGGGTATCGGAAAAGTTACTCTGACTTTTTGACCTTCTTCTTTACACTCTGGAAACTGTGATGATAATTCAGAAGACTTTATGGCTCAGTTATTTTTTGGAAAATATTTGCAGTTCATAACTTACCAGGCATGCTGGAAGAACTGTCAAATAAGTGTTGTACAACCTTAGGCTTGGGTAGTTTGCTTTCAAAGCTTGATTTTTGGCTGGATGGCTGTTCTGTGGTGCTGGGTCTGTAATAACTTGTTCTGAATTTGAAAAGGGATCTAATGCTGAAGACAGCCCTCTTTCTTTGAAGAATAATGTATGTTTAAAAACTTCTCTTTAAAAAGACCTGTAGTTCTGTGCATGTAGATACTGATCCACTTTACATTTGGTTTTAGATAAACAGGACAGAAAGGAAAGCTGAGACATCAATACAGGAAATAATTTGTCACAAGAAATCTTTTGGCATATACCCACCCAGTTCGCTTGTGGAGGCCCCAGACTTTGTGTCAGTCAGTGGCAAGTGTATCACACTGACATCCTGGCATTGCTGCCTGTCAAGATTTCTGGTCATTATCATTCTGGACATTATTAATTTTAATCTTTTAATAATGTGGAAAGCAGAAAGACTCCTGTCTGGGAGTTCAGCAGAGTACTGAGGCACACTGATAGCGTGGGCCTTAAGTCCTAAATACTTGAATCTTGCATCAGTCTTAAATAACCTGTCGTTTCCTTAAGGTGAAGCCTCAACTAGAAGAAAAAGAAGGGAAAACCTTTAATGTCTTCTCTGCAGTAGAGTTTAAAACTCAGGTGGTTGCTGGAACAAACTACTTCATCAAGGTAAAGGACACTGGGCAATGGTATTTTTTGGTTTTTTAATTAACTTATTATTTGGAATGGTGTGGTTTGTTGTGTTTGGGGTTTTTGTTTGTTTGGTTTTTTTCTTTACTTACCTACAGAGGGATGCTTAGGATTTGGCCTTAATAAGAAAAAAATCTGTGTAACAAAAATAAGATTTCCACCTCCCTGCACCTCCCAGCCCATCTCCCTGCCTGTGTTAAATGGAGATAACAATACTTCTCTATTTTCATAATGATTTTTACTTTTCAGTTATTTTTGTGACACTTGGTTTAGGGGATAATTACATACATGTGATGTTGAGCACTAATGTTGCATTAAGTGAAGTCCAGATGTGTAAAGATACAGTGAACTATCAAACCTCCTCTGACTCTGCCTGTAGTGATGCTACACACAAAACCCAAGCAACTGTAATCAAGGCATTTAAGTGCTTGTTGTGCCAGATAAGATTAGAGCATTTTTGCATGTATTTAATATATGAATCACTTCTATGCAGCTCCAGCTCCCACAATGTACACTCCCTATCTCAAGAGGTACAGGGAGGATTAACAAGTACAGAAGGATCTGGTGGTATTACCACAAAGTCATGACTCCCAGTCTCATTTAAAACAAGACCACACCTGAGGTGATGGGGTTTTTTTATCACCTCTCTGTGTCTCTGTCCTCAAAACACACTGGTCTACACCATCCCTCCTGCTGAAGGCTGCTGTTACTCCATGGAACTCACTTGTTTTCATGCTTTGCAGGTCCATGTTGGCAATGATGAGTTCATGCACCTGCGGGTGTTCAGAAGCCTTCCTCACATGAACAAGGAGCTCACTCTCCACAGTTACCAGAGCAGCAAGACTAAGCATGATGAACTGGCTTTTTTCTAGCAAGCTAATCTTGTGCATTTTCCTAACGGTTTCTTACGTGCATTTTCAATAGGCTGCAAAATGTTGACTCCTGTGCCAACAAAGGAGTAAAGAAAGTGTCTTTTTTAATTAAACTTCATTAAACTGGAAAAAAAAACCACCAGTTTCTTTTATGCCATTCCCATACTGTGCAATATCTAAATTTTAGAGTCTCTTGGCTTTCCTTTCACTTAAACTAATGCCAACTCACTGAAGTTAGTGCAACTTAACTGGGATACAGTGCCTGAGTCTGGTTTGTGGACTTCCTTGGTTTGGCAAAGCAAAGGGGAGTTACACTTACATATGTACAGCAAGGAGAAAACCAGAATCATCTTCTCTGCTGTTTTGCCACTGTATTTCTACAGATTCAAACCGTTCTTTGTGTTTTATTGGCAAACACCTGACGAGAGACTCAAGCCAGAGTGATTGTGAAAGTAAGAGAGAGAAGAGGGTTGCAGGCTCTTAATATTATCATGTCAGTCCTTTTGCAGCAGTAGGATGTGCTGGCCAGTAGAGGGTGTATGAGTTTAAAAAAAAATTTTCATGTGCTTATTTTCTCAGTCTCAAGGAAAAGTCCTGGAAAGGAACTTCAGTTGGGCAGGCATTTCTGCATTAATAACAATAAATATTTCTCTTGAATTGAGATGGCATATTTGACTGGTGTTTCACTGTTCTCTTTACTGGTTTTCAGTATTGGTTATTATCTTGCTTAGAGTTTTTTGTTTTGTTTTCTTTTTTTTCCGATGAGTGTTTCTCATATTGCAGATAATCTAATGTTTATTCTACATTTTACTTAGAAATACTTCATTTTAATCTGTTGAGAGATATGACAGCTAACAAGAAAGGCTTCAGCAGGTATGTCAGCAGCAAAAGAAACACTAAGGAAAATGTGGGCCCTCTGTACTCAGGGGAGCAGGGAACCTCCTGACAGGGGACACAGAAAAAGCTGAGGCACTCAATGCTGTCTTTGTCTTGGCCTTTACTAGTAGGACTTGCCTCCAGGAAGTTGAGCTCCGTAACTTGAGTGGAAAAGTCTGGAGAAAGGAAGACTTCCCTCAGCAGAGGTGGGCTAGGGGAACACTTAAACAAACTGGACTTGGACAATGCCATGGCACTTCGAAGGGCTGCACCTGTGGCTGCTTGGGGAACCAATGTCAGTGCAAGGCCAGACTCAATACCCTTTGAAAGGTCATGGGGGCAGGTTCCAAAGGACTGGAAGAAAAGAAATGGTGCTCCTGTGTTCAAGAAGGGGACTCTGGAGTGCTACAGGTCTGTTGGCCATGCCTCTGTCTCTGGAGATGAGCAAATAATCCTGGAAGCCATTTTCAAACATTTAAGAACCAAGGTGATTGGAAGTAGGCAGCATGGATTTACAAAGGCAAAAGCACACTTGCTGAGCCTGATCCTTGTTGTGATGGCAGGGGAGAGAAGACAGATTTTACTTACATTGAGTTCAGTAAGGCTTTTGATAAGCCTGTCTTCCATAACATCCTCATAGATGAAGCATGTCTAGATAAATTGACTGCAAACTAGCTGAACTGCTCAGAAAGTTCAGATAGAGGTGAGTCCCTAGGTTTACCTTCCATATCAATACTGGGACCACTACTGTGTAACATCTCCATGAATGACCTGGATGGTGGGACCAAGTACACCTGCAGCAGGTTTGCAGATGCCACAAACCCAAGTGTGGCTGATACACAGGGCAGGTGTGCTGCTGCTCAGTGGGATGTTGGAAGGCTGGAGAAATGAGCATCTGGGCATCTTACAACTCTAAACAAAGGGAGATGCACAGTCCTGCACCTGGGAAGGAATAACCAGTACAGGCTGGGGACTGGGTGACTAGAAAGCAGCTTTGGAGATAAGGACTTGGGAGTTGTGCTGTTGGATGCCTTGTGGCAAAGGTGGCCACTGGTAGCCATGGGCTGCATTAGGAAAAACATTGCCAGTAGAGGGAGAGGCCAGTCTTCCCTTACTATTCAACACTGATAAGGTCACACCTGGAGTTCTGACCCCCATCCTGGGCAGACACAGAGGTACTGGAGAGTCCAACAAAGGGCCACCAAGACAATTAAGTGATTGGCATATCTGACTTAAAAGGAGAGCCTGAGAAAGCTGGACTTGTTCAGCACTGGGAGAGAAGATGAGAGGGGGGAGGCAGTAAAAAGCCAGGTGCTTCTCAGTACTGCCCAGTGCAGTGAAAGGGCAAGAGTCAACAGTCACAAATTGAAATAAGCAAATTCCATGTAAATATAGAAGAAAAAAACCACACAGACACAAAAACATCCCCCACCTTTTTTTTCCCCCCCTTTTAATAATTACCAGGATAGTCAAATGGGACCAGGTTGCCCAGAGAGGTTGTGGAGGCTCCAGCAAGAGAGCACCAAAAATGCTACCTCCCTATTGTCCTTAACCACCTGTTTTAGTTGACCTTGCTTTGAGCAGAGGAGCACTATGATCTCCAGCAGACCCTTCCAACTACAGCCAGCCTGTGATTTATTTTTTTTTTTAATTTGTAATGCTTCTGCAACTATTACTATTTATTCCTGTTCAGAAACTCTTTAGCTAAGCTCAGATTTTTTTATATTTGCCTTGTGTAATTAATTTGGGAGTTGGACAGGGGTTGCTGCACTCTGACCTGAGGGGGCCACAGCCCACTTCTAGATGACACTGCTGCATGTCCTTGGCCCCAGGCTGAAGACATGACAAAGAGCTTTGCAAGGAGCAGGCATGGTGACCTCACATGCATGTTACTTGGCTTTTTCTTGCAGGTGTGCTCTGTGTGGAACTGACTTTGCTTAGAAGGATCATGTTCTGTCTCCTGATTATTGGGGTGGTGTTATGTGCTTTTGCTCATGTCAGCCCAAAGACTTCCCCCCTACCCCTCCAATATGGAATAAAGGGAAGAGCACTAAAATATGGCACTTCTTTGCTTTGTTACAATAAAGCTGTTTTTCATCAAGCTGTAATTCCCCATCCTAAGGTGTTTTCATAGTTCAAAAGCTGAGTATCACCTCCGCTTCTAAAGCTATTCTGTGAGAGGATGTTAGTGGTGATGATGTGAGACTTGCTGCATCTTAAAGACTGATAATGTTGCGCTCTTGTAGAAACCAGACCAGATGCACAAGGGAAAGACTACTCCCAAAATCACAGGGTCCCAGAGCCTGTCCTCCCACTTGGAGGAATTAAAGCATCTGCTCCAGGATAGAGGCATGCAGAGAAAAGGGCAACTGCCACATTTTTCTATGCACTGTATGCCTATGACAGTTACATACCCATCCTTCACTATAGCACCAAAACAGGAATACAAGCAGGGCACAGCCTGAAAGCCATTTATGCATTTCACATCTTGCATCTGAGCCCAAGCTGGCTCCCTGACAGCTAATGCAGAAGTCCTTACCCGAGCAGCTGCTAGCAGGAAAGTATTTTTCTTGTGGCTTGAGCTCGTCCTCTACCTTTGTCACCTCTGTGCTCAGTTGAAGACTGCTCTCATTGCAGGTGGCTGATGCTATCAAAAAAACCCACCACCAACAACAACCAAAGGGAATGAGCTTCACAAGTCTCCAGGAAAGCACACCTGCTCCAGGGGCTGGATGTTGGGATTCAGATGTTTCAACTGCAGCAGGTGGCTGTCCTCCTGCTCCTTCAAGGACCTCATTCCTGCCTGCCCCCCCTCCCCCAGCTCTCCTACAGTTAAGATGCACTTAGAGAGCAGGGCACAGTTTGTACATGTTCTGTCTTACAGCTATAGTACCTTAGGTACAGCCTTGAATTTCAGAGCTTTAGCCAAGCAGCATTCCTAGACATGACATGCAGTAGATGAACGAATGGCTTTCAAAACTTATTTCCATGCATTTACTGACACAGCCAGACTCCAAATGTGAAGAAGTGAAAAGTGAGGCAACGTTCCTCATCGTTGCTCAGAAGTAGGTCAGAGGATCATCTCTGGTTTTGCCAGTCTGAAAGCTGACAAGTTCGGGACCTTGGTTCACAACAGGAAGGCTCTGGAACACCCTTAAGTGGACATACTCATCATCAGAAACTTGGACCTAGAAACCAAAACAGCAGGAAAGTAATGATCATGGGTTCAAAGCAAGTTCAAACAAAAGGATGCTCTGACATACTTGGAAGAGTATCTTTGCTCAGGTGCTTAATTTTAGGTGTATCTCCATTTTTACTTCAACAGCTCATAACCCAAGTCTTGACGGTGTCTCATGGCAGAAACTATCCACACCTGTAGAAAACTGTAATGAACACCTTCAGACTCATGCAAATGGAAAATGAGTAGGACTGTGCGGCTATGGAAGCACCAGAAGGCACAACAGGAGAAAGGTTTTGATGGTGTCCTGTTCTAGTCATCAAAATTCCAGCACATCGGCTCACAGCTTCTTGAGACACCCAGCGTAGGAGATGAGAGACAATTAGTAAATCTTAATGACTCAGGGGTGGGACAAGATGCAGAGACAGTGTCAGATCCTAGAAAGATATCCAAAGCTGGCACAAGGTCCTAAGAAGCAATGACAACCTGAAAGTCAGGATCCCTTATCCACAGAATTATTGCAAACACATTAGTGCCTGACCAGACAACCTGACTCATCTTGGTGCTTGTATTTTTAAAAGTCACCTTCCCCACCAGAAGTCCTAACGTAAAGACATGCTACAAAGTCATGCATAATTTCATATGTACAGGGTCAAGCACATCAAGTGCCAGACTCTCACTGTGCCGGGTATATATTCCTAAGGGAAAGTTTAATGCCTTAGGCTGTTAAGAGTTTTTCACATGCTTTCTGGTGGCCACGATGGGGCACTATGCTTGTCTTGGTCTGGGTTACATCTCAGCCCTAAGTATGTTGGTAAAATATTAGTAATGTGGAAAATTCAGAAGTATAAAAGAATGACTCTTGTGACAGAGCTCATTCCAGTTAATGTTAAAATGAGGAACTGTTTCTGGTCACTTGGAAGATTGGGTGAGATGCATAGAATGCCAGCAACCTCAAGGATCATCTGGTCCAACCTTTCTTGGCAAAAGAAAGGCAAAAGTCCTGGATTTCTTCCAAGTTCGATAACATGTCACTCTTCATTTCTGAGTAGTTTGGTCAAGGCTTAGCATGGACAAGTATTTTGCATTGCCTAGGTCAGCAATAAGATGGCACTAAGGTAAGAAATGCAACTGTGTGAGACTTCTGGTTTTACTGCAGCCTTCCTGTAAATCGTTACTCTTCATTACTCAGTACCTTGTCCACAATATAAAAGCACATCTTCCAGGAGCAAGGAAAGCGTAAACATCATTCATGTAAGTAAGACTGACCAATCATATAATAGGTAGTGTGTCAGTACAATCTCATGGTGCTCACGGAGCAGAAATATATGTTGAACAGTTATTTTAAGGAAGGACCTGGGAAAAAAGCAGGTTCGGCAATGTTTGTCCTTCCTGGGATCAAGTAAATTTGAGAAACATGAAGAAAATGCTCATAATGTCTCCTGCAGAATTACTATCCCCTAAACTGTACTAGAAAATTTGTTCAGTAAAAAGCTTCTGAACCCTTGTTAAGAGAGCATATTCTGCCAGGCATACGTCTGCACATGTGCAGGATTAGAATACAGCAGTCACATGTAAATGTTTGCTTGACTTCCAGAAAGACAGCCTGACACTACGGAGTGCTTGCTGGCCTTCACTTGCAAAATATGCCCAGAAAGCTGCTTAAATAAGGTTGTCTACTAGAAGATGACTTGGGCTATCAGAGGGCCCCAAATTAAGCATTACCTGTTTTTACTCCGCAACAGAAAGGGGGTTTTGAAGATATAGAAAGAATAAGCAGGCAGGCTACACCTCTGCAGCATATAACACAGAACCAAAACGCACAAGTTCCCATGCAGAACTACTTGACTGAAGATGAGATGCTTGCAGTAAATTTTTTTTTAGAATTAATTTAAATTCACTAAATCTCCATCAGTTCCTCAGGCTGATTTCAAATTCATCATAATAAACACAATTGGAGGACACAGAATCATAGAATGGTAGGGGTTGGAAGGGAACTCTTGGAGACCATACAGTCCAACCCCCCTGCCAGATCAGGATCACCCAGGGCAGGCTACACAGCAACACATCCAGGCAGGTTTTGAAAATCTCCAGAGATGGAGACTCCACAACCTCTCTGGGCAGCCTGTTCCAGGCTCTGTCACTCTCACAGGAAAGAAGTTTTTCCTCATGTTGAGGTGGAAATTCCTGTGTTCCAGTTTGTGACCATTGCCCCTCATCCTATCACAAGACACCACTTAAAAAAGACTGGCCCCTTCTACTTGACACCCACCCTTCAAATATTTGTAAACATTGATAAGATCCCCTCTCAGTCTTCTCTTCTCCAGGCTGAACAGCCCCAGGTCTCTCAGCCTTTCCTTCTAAGAGATATGTTCCAGTCCCTTAATCTTCTTTGTAGCTCTCCATTGGACTCTGTCTAGTATTTTCCTGTCCCTCTTACACTGGGGAGCCCAGAACTGGACACAATACTCCAGATGTGGTCTCACTAGGGCAGAGCAGAGGGATTTTTTGCCTTGAAAGGAAACAGGAGACCAGAGTTATGATTAGTTTAAATAATTTGACCTGATAAGGCAATCTATAGTCTTTGAGTGACATGATCCGAAGAAAGTTATCATTCATATCTGAAAGCAGAACAGTGTATGTTTTATAAATTTTTATATTCTTGTTTTACAGTAGTGCCAACAGAGGAATTTTATAAGCATCTGGAGATAGTCCTTAACTCTATTAGTCCATCAGATGTTTTTTTTCTACAATATTTTCTTCTCTTTCTCACTCTAATGCAAGTCACCTATATTATTTAACTGCAAAGCAGTCCCTCCCATACTATATACAAACCTTAATAAAGTAGTTTATCCCAGCAACCACCTGAGTCTTATATACTATGGCTTTGAAGATCCTGTATGTCTTGTTTTCCCTGCTTTCAAATTGTGGCTTCACCTGTTAAAAGAAAGGGAAAAATGGTTGGCAGGTTCATACTTACACTTTTCTTTCACATCAATTTTCATCCTTTCAAAAACACACACTCAATGAAATATATCCAGGACCCCCAAAATAATTTTAGACCAAAATCTCCAGGTCTCTTTCCCAGCATTGCCTCCAGCATTCTTCAAAAACCTGTTAGAATTAGGCTTCCTAGTTTACTTCCCGCCCCAAAAGCTGTCCAGATAAACTGTCTCCTGCTCAGTATAAGGAAACTTTGACTCGCTTCCCTTTTGATTTGTTGTCAAAGAGCCCTAGCCAGGTACACCCCATGTCAACCACACTGGTACACAGCAGTGCAAGACAGCCCTTTTTGCCTGAAACACCTGTGCCCACACCAGTAAGCCTGGGAGGCTGCTGAGCCCTGTTGAGCTTCACAGCCTCAGAGCCACACTCCATCTGCTTGATGTTTTTTCTTTTTTAAGTGTTATTTGAGAGTATCAAGACAACCATCTGATTAAGTAGTTCCTAAAAGTTGTTCCAGTGCTGGTGGAAGCCCTGCAGCTAAAGCTGTAATTTAAACTAAATATGTCCTGAAACATGCAGAACCATGTAAAATACAAACAACTGTAATGGCTACAGTGGTACTAGATGTACTTCCGTCTCCCACACTGGAAGTATGTCCTTTAGATTCTGAGCCAGAAATCCATCCCAGACCTGCACAAACATTATCAGTCTGACTAGGTCTCACCAGGGCAGAGTAGAGGGGTAGGAGAACATTCAGATATCTATTTCCAGATAGTCAGAAATTATCAAATTCATCATATTCAGGCTCCTCATATCTCTTACTCTGCTCTTCTTCCAAACAGCTTCCATGGGTCTTCTATACCAGGGAACCGACAGCTATACTTTCAACTCAGGAGCTACTAACTTTAGCATGCCAGGGAAACTTTGATTTCCAACCTTCTTCCAGATGGGTGGGTCTGGGGGGTGCTGGGATGCTCTTAAGTGGCAACTTTTGTGGTATGTATTATTCCTCTCTCAGAACAAAACAAAACAAAGGCAGTTCTCTCCAGTTTTCCAATCTCTCCCAACCTCTGACAACTATGTCCCCCATGTGTTATTGATAAAGCCTTCAGTAAAATCAGGCAGGCAGAGAGCTCCAAAACCAAAACATTACTAAGCTCTTGCTTAACAGCTCCTTAAACCCCAAGCATTCCTCAGTTTTAGGCAAGAGCTCTAAAACAAGGAGACTGAATAAATAATGTTCCCTAGCTCACTTGGGATGACTACAGACAAGGCACAGGTGTAAGTAAATAATTCTGTAATCCCAAGAGCAAATAGACTTTGGGCATCCCAAGGGTCTGCAGATGCTCTTCACAACTTCACTAAAAAAAATCATACAAATTGCTGCTCTGCTTAGCAGAGAAAAAAAATCCCACAGAACTGCATTATTAAAGGGTGACACACCTGTCTGGAAGCAGAGCAGAAGTGCCCCAGTGTAAGGTTTTTCTCCACAAGCATATTTTCCTTAGAGAACTATACCAAAGCCTCTGCAGTGGAGTACGAGCTTCTCTTCAGAGGAAAAGGGCCATGGAGAGCTCCCTCTCCCATGCTCAGAACAAGGCAAAAATTTCACCTTGCGGAAAATAAAGGCCAAGGAATAATTTGTTTAAATTTTCCTGAAGTTACTGAGAACAGAAGAATAACAAAATTAAGATCAGGCTCCTCTTCAAGAAACAGAAAATCTGTACATCCACATTTCAGATTCTCTATTTGCCCTGTACTTTTTGAGCATCAGCACAGCTGAAATGAAGGGTCACATTTTTAAGTGTGTCTTTGCTTACTGGCAGTTAAACACTGTGGTTTCATCACTGCAATAGGGCAGGACCTTTTGATGACCTAATGACACAATGTAGCATGAAAAACATAGTTCAGTATCTAGCATGCTACACTGGCCTAGCAGTGTTCAAAGGAGGCCCTCAAAGTATTTCACAGACTCATGAGTCAAATTTCACAGCCCCCCGCTGTCAGGAGACATTGCCCCCTCCCTGTCTTACACATGAGGAAATAAGAATTGCAATGACAGAGGTGCCACAAGTCCTTATGTAGGGTCTCCCCTCCATAGGTAAAAGGGAATTTCTGATCTCTGCAAGTGCTGCTCCTTCAACTACTTGTGCCGGCCCCTCCATCCATGTCTCACAAACAATTTAGGTTATAATTTTCTCTTTCTGTTCTGCAGTAAATGGTCTCCACTCAGAAAACCTCTTGTCACCACCCCCAACACACACTCCAGCGCTCCCCTGTGTATACATGCCAACTCCGGCAATCCCAGCTGTGGCTGACCAGTAAAGCCCTATGGTGGAAGAAGGCTCAGAGGAGCTGGGCAAGGTTTATGTGCCTACGAAACTCAAGGAACAATGCAGGGTGTGACTGAATGCAGCTTTTGCAAAGAAGCTGACTTTTTCTCAACACAAAGTGGACCAGAGGGTGAGTGTTTGAGATAAACTGCTATGTCAGTTGGGTGGATCAACTGGTGGTGTAACTCCCTGAGTTCAGTAAAAGAATGTGAACACCTCCCTGAGTTAGCCAGACCTGTGTGGGGGAGTGAGCATATGACTACGCCCAACACAAAAGTATAAAAAATAAACAATGAACAATACAATTTTTTGGAGAATAGTGGGCTTGAGCCGACTTCAACCTGTTTATACTCCTTCCTGGTGACTAAGGATGCCCAGCATCATGATAGTGAGCATATTATAGAGACCAGGAATGGAGATCACGTTGGTATCATGATTGAACTGTGTATTGCAATTGCTGTATTTTGTTACGAGTAACTTACATCTGTATCCCTGCTAAATCAGAAACCTCATGTAACATCAAATATCTGCAAGTAAACTGGATATTAAACATGATACCCTCGATGTGTGGACTATCTAGAAGAACCTGATCAGAGCATTGGACTCTGTCATCAGCCTACACAGCCTATTTACAGATCTCTCCCAGTGGCTCTGTCCTTACACACGCACAGCCCAGCCCACCTTAGTCATTGCCTGGTTTTAGCCAGCAAGCTTGCCAGGGATGTGGACTCTGTCCTCTATAGCACAGCAAAGGAGGGGGCTGGGAGCTGCATTCACAGGAGAGAATGTTCAGCCCTACTAGTTCCTATTTTTGTTTCCTCATTTCTCAAGAAAGGCATGAGTTACACTTTGCACAGTTGCCAAAGGTGGAAAAGCTCATCTTTCCAAGCTGGGAAGGTGAAGGGGATTGGAGGGGTGGGAACATGAGACAGAAGACACAAACGGAGCTTTCCCATGCCATGCTATTCCCTCCTGCTCCTCAGGATGCATTCTGTACTCTTTAAAGAGCTGCTGCAGGGTGGTAGAGAATCTGCAGGGGTGTTCATGCTGCTGCTTCCAGGACAGGATGGCTGCCTGTAAACAATCACCATGGCAACCAGACTCACCCTGCCTGTCTTGTGCCAATCTCACCTTGCCCCATTGCCACACCAGCAGCCCCTGCATCACAGCTGTGACTCTAGAAAGATGCCAGCAGAGAACACACTGTTTAGCAATAGCCTTGTCCTGTATATATCCTTTTTTTCAGTGTGCACTAACACATGGTTTGTCCTATTGACATCCCTCAGTGAGGAATTAATTCTATCAAGTACAATCTTCTTCCTTCAAACACACCACCTTTAATTTCAAACAAGCAACCTCAGCACTGGTCTAGATGTGAACACTAGCTGAAGGCAGCCAGTACTATGGCTATGGACAAGGATAAAACAGATAAGTGGTTTGTCTTGGTCTTACCAGTGCACTGACAATGCAGAATTCTGAGAAAATACTTACTGGCAATCAAAGGGATTCCAATTTTCAGTGCTGGTTTCTTCAGTTTAAACACTGGTTCAGCATCACCACCTGGTCTCCCAGCCTTCACACAAGCTTCAGGACTCAGCCCTTTCCACACAAAGACTTCATCTTTAGATAGGTTGCAACTCACCTGATTAACAATAAGCTGGACTTCTGGAGTAGCAGGCTTGGCCTCAGTTAAGCCCCCAGTCATCATAGTGGTAGGTAACTTCCCTGAAGTGATGGCTGTATCTGAAGAGGAAAGTTCAGCACAGTCTGAGCAGAGTCACCAGGCATCTCATGTATATACACATATTTATGTGTCATGGAATCATATGACCTGCAACACATGGAACCTACCATTACTGAACTGGAGAGGAATGGGGGAAATGAGGAGCAAATGCAAAGTTATAACTGATAACATTAATATTCAATGTAAAAAGTGCTTTAAAATCTTAAGTGTATATAGTCTCCACATCAATAAGAAAAGCAAACAGCCTCCACCCACATCTTAAGATAGTTGGTTTGGGCTGAAACTAGAACCTCTTACCTCTCCACCCATGTGCAGATGACTAGTCTGTGCACTTAGGAAATGGATCAAAGCCACACCTAGTATTTCACAACAGCATTCAAAATCAGAAGTAAGAAGCAGCCAGTGCAGTTCCCATTCAACTTGATTGTATTGTCTCAATATGCTTCCAAGTGGGAAACAGGAGAAGACTGCAATTTACTTTCAGTGACTTTAATTCCCTCTGCCTGACTGGAAAGGTGCCAAGGTGGAAAGGTGCTGGAAAGGTGGCAGAACCAGAAGGTTCGGGTAAGGGCTTCTTTCCTATCAAACTCAGAGTTGCACTCAGGCAATTATAAAATAACAACTGAATATGCAGTACCGTTTACATTTTTATTGAAACTCTAATGCCAATTTAATGGAAGACAAAGTACAATCCCTCTCACTACACTAGTGTGTGCAGAACAAATGTTCTAATTTCATGGTACTTGTACTTCACACACTGCTGAAATATGTAACATGCAGAATATACAGTCAGAAGTGTTCACTCTAGTCACAGACACGACAGAGTGATATTCAGGACTGTATGAAAGTGTACAAAGCTCAAAACACACACAACCTATTGAGGAAAGGCCAGCAACTGTAAGCAGCCCTACCCAGGAAGGGAGAGCTAACACTTTGAGGCTACAGAAAAAAATACTCCTCTTGGGTATTCCCACCATTCCTCTCTTCAGCAAATGGGAGGAATGCTGTTCCAGAACTAGGACCACAGAAGCAGCAACAGAACAGACAATTTTAAGTCCCTAGGGCTAGTAGGTACATGAGAGGGGGTGAAGTCAGAATATGTGCTGCACACAGAAAATGGACATTTCTGTTGGAATAAGCATTAAGAAATTTGCTAGAAGCAAGCCTGTTTGTGGCCACAGCAATGGTGGCCATTCAGCACAGACTTACTGGTGTTCTAACCTGCCTACTGATCCTCCTCACTGAACAGAAGTGATGCAACAGATTGTAAACAAGTACTTCGGGTCTAACTTCAAGGTGTGTTATTGGTACAAAGGACCAGAGATGGAGAAACTAAGCCTATAAGGGCCCTAAACTTAACAGTATAGACCAAGGTAAGAGCATGTTACTGATAAGGATGTTGCAGAATTTCCCAAACTTGAGCACAGTGTTATGGGACTGGATGAAAGGCATTTGAGGAAAAACAGTTGTCCTGAGACATCTCTCTGAACAAAATGTTCACAGTTCTTGGGAATAAAGGGAATGGAAGGTATTAAAAAGGGAAGTCTGCCTCTTTCTCCAAATTTACCACTCCAGGAGGAGATCCTCACAGCTCAGTTCTTAGACTTAATGCCAATGCAAGCTGATGAGCTCAAACTCCCATGTTTCACACAAGACCCTGAAGATTCACTCCAGATCATCTTCCCACATGTTCCTACCATGCATCTTATTCACACAGCAGGACAGATAAGCTAACTAACTGTAAGAGCCTGCTCACGTTACTGAGGCCAGAAGCCACAGAATGAGGTCCAACAACCATGCAGCACCAATGCTAAATTGTATTATAAACATCTCCACTCACCAGGATGCATTAACTCCTTTGGGAAGGTATGTTGGTAAAATCTCCAAGGCAGCAACTACCCCTCTGGAGAACTCTTGATTCTGACTAGTAAGAAATACACTAAGCACAAAGACTAGGAGGGTTAATTTATAATCTTGGGAAAACTCTAGGTGTGAAACTAGATGTTAATGATGCATGGAAATGATTCATTGGTTTTCGACTTCAAAGCATAAGAACCTTTTTATTTTCTTCCCAGAGTGCAGAAGGGAAGGGAAATTAACACTAATTGTCAGCAAGCTGATGCTAAAGTTTACACAGACCAATCAGTCTGTTTTCTTTCCAAGGAAGTGCTAATGGCTGTGCCAAAACCCAGTATTTCTACGATTGGGATGCAGTACTCATCCTGCACACATAGTTAATGAAGTCACTTTGGAATGATGATGTTTCACAGACCTGCTATCAGTGGTGCTTAGTGGCAACAGACTATCCCAGGCAACCCTCTTCTACACCTCTCTCCATTAACCTTTGTATGTGATGAAACAGCATTTGGAACATTGCCTTGAGAACTGCCACCCCCATTCCATCTCATGCACAACATCAACAAGCCAGTGAGTCTCTCCACTTCAGTATCCAAGATGTGTTTGATAGGTATAACACTGTAGCAGCCAACGTTTGCTATTTTAACAGATGGCAATTTCTCTTCAGGCAACTGTACTGCTGTTAACTTGAAGAATCTGTGTTGTTCTCCCAGCACTATATACTCTCCCAGTACATCTTGCACTATGTACTATTCCAGTAATGAAGAAACAAACCCTTGCAGCTTCCAGGCCACTACTCTCT
This sequence comes from Todiramphus chloris collaris, assembly GCA_025345505.1. NCBI lineage: Eukaryota > Metazoa > Chordata > Aves > Coraciiformes > Alcedinidae > Todiramphus > Todiramphus chloris. The sequence continues at coordinate 819,479 of JANVCC010000044.1, forward strand.
GGTCCTATATAAGCAATTTAAAGAAGTATAAGCTATAGTCAACAAAAACAACACTACAAAACTACCATTTTTGTTACTACAGGAATAAAACAAAGACTATGAAAATTAAAAAAAAAAAATCCAAACAAATCCCAGGGTTATGTATTTACAAATAATTTTTAAATCAGAAAATAATCTACTTTTGCAGAAGTGATTGTGAAAGCCGAGTCAGTCTTCTGCTTTTGCAATGACAAGACACACAACTGTGACTAGATTAAATGACACATGGTTTGGACCATTTTAAGAGCTGCTAAAGGAAAGCAGACCTCAATCTATCCACTGACGATCTATTTGTCATCATCACAGTAACAGCCTTGACTTTCAACATACTGGTCTGCAAAAAAGATTCCTCTTCCTGCTACCCACTCTGATTACAAAAGATTTCTGACATGAACTGTACATGAACTAGGATTAATAGAAACCTGAACTTAAGCAGCATGAAGTTACCATATCCTTGCCTATGGTACCATTTGCCAGGCAGGGGGGGTCTCTACCACCACGCCAGTAAAGGGCCTCTTCCCCTCAGTCTGCTTCAAGACAACCAAATTCTATCCTTAAAAAGAACTCTGTAAAGAGATTACCTATTTCATCAGTCTTGAGTGCCTACAGGCTGCAGAAGACAACAACCTGAGCGCCAGAAAAAACACACCTCTTTCTGTTTCACAGAAGGAAGTAAGAAGCACACACTTGAGAGGACTTGCCAAGCAAGAAATATCCGCCCACCTACACTCACTATTTCCAAGCAAAGGTAAAGCCCCAGTAGAATGGCAAGCCACCTGCAGATCTAGACTCTGGGCAGGGACATCAGCTGTGGTTTTTTTGTTCAAGTGTCTTTACTTACAGAAATAAAAGTTAGAACCAGGAAAAGGATGAAATCTTGGTATTTGTGGGGCCCATTATTTGATTCACATATGACACCAAGCAGCCCAGCAATTTTGTGACTACCTTGAAGGTAAAGCTGAAGCAGGATTCAAACAGACTAGGAACAATCACAGAATGGATAGGGGTCACTAGACATAGAAATTTTACCTGCCTTTGTTTAATATGGTCCACAACTCATACCAATGCCATTTGCATACCATCACAGAACATCCCACTTCACAGACAGATCTTAAGTACTCAAAAAATAGCAAAGTTATTTTTTCCTTCCCTGTGTCCCAAAGCATGGCATGGAATTCCAGTTACTCACCTTAATGTTCCACTAAGTTCAACAGCAAGATTCCAACAGCCTCTGATCCATGTGATTTGTCATGTTCTATAAGAGATATCTCTCTGTGCTCAGAGCAAACTAAATAGAGTAATTCAACTTCTTACTGCAACCCTCTGTATGCAAGCTGCAAACACCTGAAGAAGGGATGTTTGGGATTTAGAAGTCTTCTTATGATGTCATTAGTTTTCATATATAGGTCTGTATATATCTACTTGTTTGGCCTTACATTGAAATGAAAAATAGTGCTGGGTTGGGGTTTTTTTTGGTTTTTTTTTTTTTTTTTTTTTTTACATTGTTTTCTCAATATAAATGTTAAGATGGGCTGCTGAAAAAGAAAGAAAAAAAATCTATGTATGTGTCACATCCATTTCACAGGTCATTTTTCACAGTATCTGCTTAAGTGAAGTTTTCGACAGCAACTGACCAAACATCTGGATGAATAGAGGAGGGCAGTGATGAACTGTCATTACAATCTCTAGCAGAAATGCAATCCAAGATTAAATTTCAAGAGCACTGATGCCAACTTTATACACCCTGGCAGGAGTTTCTTTCATACAACTGGCTTAAAAGGAGAATTTGTCCCTGCAGTTGTAGATGCAAGCCCTGGAGAAAACAAGTATTTCAGACACCTATATTAGAGGTCAGTATTAGAGTACTAGCTTGGAAATCAAAACTAACTGTTCTCAGCATCTCATTAGTAGAGCGTCTCCTGTGGGAAATGGGTTACTGGCAATTCACCCCACAGTTCTGAGCAGTATTTGATTTCCACTTTGACAATAAACTATTATAAGACTTTAACAGTTGAAGAACAAGCATGCTTTCTGCTTTCAGATTTGCAGAAAAACAACAAGAATACTTCAAGAGGGAGATGAACACTCCAACTGGAGTAAAGTTCTGCTTAGAGCAGCTGCAGCACCTTGGAAAAAAAAGAAGGGGGAAAAAGTGAAATTTGAACATTAGGATTTACATCCTCAAAGACTTAAAATTAATTTTTGCTTCAGTCTCAAAAAAAAAAAAATTGAGATTAAATGACTCTACCGCCTAAAAATAAAGGCCACAAAGTAATTCGACTGCACAAACAACTATAAAACAGATGATGCTGAACAGATTTTTGCCAGCTTTCAGTAACACAGGTACTTCCCACCTCCCATATATGCTCAGCTTTAAGGGATGTGAGAGTATATACTCATTTCAGTGTTGTTACTGAATTCCAAAGGGTTTGCAAGATGGGGCCTGTATTTTTAGGCTTTGTTAAAGTTCAACAGCTCTTAAAGACTTGGCACTAAATAATAAAAACAGCTTGCAACCAAGCAGACCTTATCATTTGACTGTCAGACGATTAGTGTTAGTAAAAAATTACAGTTTTATTACGGCAGTTCTGCTTTTCTCACCTGCTTTTAAGTGCTGTGTTACTGCATGAATGTTGCTTTAAAGCTTCCTAAATACAACACCATGGCCAGAATCAACAGGATCAGGTACACACAACAATTTTCTCCGTTAATATGTAATTCAACTACAGAATTAATTTCAACAGTTCTGAAGGAGGGACAAAATAGGATCACTAGATAGTTAACCACCTGATTCTTGAATGAGACTTATCTTCACCTCCAACCCAAAGTGGTTTCAATTGACACCATGTTCCCTATTGAAAGAAATAAATCCAGAACCTGGTAGCACAGACCAAAGGACAGGATGCAACAGATGCTGCCCATCAGCATTTTGGGAAAAATGGCAACCCTGTATCCACACATGACTCTGAACCAATGCTGCCAGTGTTGAGTAGTTTGAAACAATGCTGGTAGCTTCTTACCTTCAGGACACTGAACCTACACTTGCTGAAAATTCTGCAGATTTTATTTCCTTTCAGATTTTAGCAGATTATTCACACAAACACACCATGTTCCCTGATAGTTTGGCAAGCACCAGTACAGGGAGAGCCCTGTCCTCCCTGCTCGGAGCGGGTTTTTACTGTTTCTTCCCCTCTAGGACTGCTGAAGCTGTAGAAGGTCAAGAAAAATGCCAGTTTCGCATTCCATTTGAAAATTATTTTAATACTATAAAACTCATTTGTTCACATATTTTGTACAAAAGATGTGTTGTTTTCTCTTAATTACAGGAGAATCATTTCAACCTTAAGATTTCAGCTAAGTAGGTCCAAAACAAAACAAGACTGGGTTCTACTGGCTCTGGAGGGTGCCAATACAGCTCACCCAAGATGTCTTTCCAGTTTGGCTCTCATGGACCACCTTGATGGAAAATACTCCACATCATTGACTCTTCGGAGGCTTGTAGTGAATTCGGCAACGCTCGTTAAATACCTGAAGACACCAAAACAGAAATGCAAAAGCCAGTCAGCCCTCAACCAGGAGATGATCTTCAGAGCTAGCTCAGACAACTATCTCTTCATGTAGCACTCATCTCAAGCTGCCCAGCCCTGCTGGACCAATAAATGGTACCTACCTAGGCATCTCTCTTCATTCACCTACCCTCCTGGCTTTAGTGAATCCAAAGTTTGCAGCCTATTGATGCTGGAGGACTGCACAGCACTAAAAGGGTTCTCCTCCAGGTAAGGCAGGCTCATAATCCTGGTAGTCTGTTATCATCATAGATGCTAATGCCTTTTTTTTTTTTTTTTTAAAGGGGAGGGGAAATTATTGGTGGAAGGCTCCTGAGTGGCTGTGTTGTGTTAAAATTCACTCTGGCATTCAAATCTGGACACTGTATCCGTCTCTTGAGCAAATGCATTTTACATTATTGCAACAGTCAAAAAGATGTGCAATGGCTCCTGGGTGCCATGTTCACACTTCTAGGTATCTTACCACAGGTGCTGATGCTGCCAGAGTTCCTATTTCAAAGGGCACACTGCTCTTATCTCCCTCACCTCTGGCACATTCTCTGGTTAAAATTTAGCCAGAGGAACTACAGAGTGAAGATCGAGTTTATTTACCTTGAAGTGCAGGCCTTGTCAAGCAGACTGCTTACCCTAAGGCGGGCGAAAAACTCTGTTTTAGTGAGACCTCATCTAGGGTATTGTGTCCAGTTCTGGGGTCCCCAGTTCAAGAGGGACAAGGAAATACTAGAGAGAATCCAATGGAGGCTACAAGGATGAGGAAAGTCTGAGAGAACTGAGGCTGTTTAGCCTGGAGAAGAGAAGACTGAGAAGGGATCTTGTCAATATTTATATGTATCTGAAGGGTGGGTGTCAAGTAGAAGGGACAAGTTTCTTTTCAGTGGTGCCCGGTGATAGGACAAGAGGCAATGATCACAAACTGGAACACAGGAAGTTCCACCTCAACATGAGGAAAATCTTTGTTCCTGTGGAGGTGACGGAGCCTGGGGCTGCCCCAGAGAGGTTGTGGAGTCTCCTTCTCTCAAGACTTTCAAAACCTGCCTGGATCTGTTCCTGTGTGGCCTGCCCTGGGTGATCCTGCTCTGGCAGGGAGGTTAGACTTAATGATCTCCAGAGGTCACTTGAAAACCCTACTATTTTATGATTCTATGAATCAGAAAGAAAAGCACAATGCATAGGGTCAAACAAAAGTTGCAAGTGCTGTTTACAAGCCATTTAGTTATGTGTTGTTTTTAGTTCCAAATTTTGTCCAGCTCATGTCCCGAAAAGCGACATGAGCACCACCTAGCACTGAGTTGAGGCACTGTCAGTTATTAGTCCCCCCACCAGCGCTCCTGCAAGAGCATGTTTGCCAAGCTGCTCAGGGACTTTTCAGATCCACATGCCTGTAATCTTCAGTATGTCAGGTTTTGTGACTGCTCCCACTGGCGCCACATGCAAAGTGAGTGGTCTTGTAATTCTGGTGAAGTTATGCCTCACTTCATATAAATATGTGATTTTAAACCGTGTCCTCCTAGAATTTTCTACAGCTGATCTCCTTGCTGATCGAAAAGTGACGTTAGCAGCACACATCAGTTTTAGCATTGATCCTTAACAATTTCCGAGTAATTTCCAACTTATTTTCAGCTTTAATTTACTTTAAGAAACAGACACGTATTAGAAACATCTCCATATTGCATGATACAGTTTCTTTCAAAGCACAGAGACAGCCTGTCCCACATTACCACACAGGCAGCTCTGAAAGAGTTAAAGAGTGTATAAAGGTCTGAGATCAGATAAGTGATAGAAAGAAACTGTCAAAATTAAGACCCACAAAAGGCTCCCATTCAAAACCATTTTAATGCTGAGCAAACGGTACCATTTTTGTCCATTGTCTGTCAAAGACATTTTAAGGGCATCTATGCCTTAAATGGTACTGAAAAGTATACTCTCTTGCACCAAACAACACAGAAAAAAAAAATTGCAGCCTTGCAAACTTTTAAAGCATCTTTAACAGCACCTCTGCAGCTGATGGAATGAAGATCAATCCTGCAGTCTTTCTAACACTGCCTTCTACTCTTGGAATCATTGACCCACAGATCTCAGTGTGTGACTCAGGCCAACTAACTCCATTGGTCTACCTGGGAAGTGAGATTCTCCTTTTTCAGACAGGAAAAACCCATGCCTGAGAAACCTTGATGTTCATGTTACTATGCAGAAGTTTGATTTTGCTGTCTTTTAGGTATTAATACAAAACACTCCAACAATGAACTCCAGTGTGGAGGTACTACACAGACACTAAAGCATGTGTCTTGTATTGGAATTGAAATTCCTTGTTTGGTGTCAGCCAAACAAAATTCCACAGCATATATTGCTATAAAGCAGCACCATTCTGTATGTCACTATTGTTACAGCTATCCAGTGTTTAACTGCCTCCTAATTGAATTTTCCAATCAGTCTTCAGTTGCTTAGGGTTAATGTAAACAGAAAGTGAACTTTTCAACTAAAGATCTGAGAGGTCCTCACCTGCAAACCAATTACCACTTCCATGCAACAAATTGCATTGCATCTGCAACTATGGCTGGGTTTAATTCCTTCAGTGATATATTTTTACAGGCAGCTAAATATAGACAGTTATGCCTATATTCAGTGGGAGACAACAGCAGAGTTGAAGATAAACCCCAGAAATACTTTTCTTTAGGCCCTACACTAAACACTATGAAGCGCTGAACATAAGCTGGCACTGTACCCTGGCAGCCCAAAAAGCCCCAACCGTACCCTGGGCTGCATCAAAAGCAGCATGGCCAGCAGGCTGAGGAGGTGATTCTGCCCCTCTACTCTGCTCTGGTGAGATTCCACCTGGAGTACCAGGTCTAGCTCTAGAGCTCCCAACACAAGAAGAACATGGATCTATTGGAGAGGGTTTAGAGGAGGGCCACAAAGTTGATCAGAGGGCTGGAGCACTTCTCCTATGAGGACAGGCTGAGGGAGGAGGGTCTGTTCACCCTGGAGAAGAGAAGGCTCCAGGGAGACCTTATAAAGGCCTCCAGTATCTAAAGGGGGCCTACAGGAAATACGGGGAGAGACTTTTTATAAGGGCATATGGAGACAGGACAAGAAGCAATGGTTTTAAACTAGAGCAGGATAGGTTTAGATTAGACATTAGGAAGAAGTTCTTTTCCAGATCTTTAAGGTCCCTTCCAACTCAAGCTGTTCTATGATTTAGAGAGGGAAGGAGGTTCTCAATACAGTACTGAAAGCACTGAAAAGCTACAACAAACCAGAAAAGGCTGCTAGATGTGAAATGCTGCAGTGACGGAACACAGCCACCTCAGGATTTAAGCTCAGTGTTAAGATCATTTTATTAACAAGATGTTGCCTGAGACCATCAATCCAGAAGGTGATCTGATGCCTCTTTTGATTCAGAACAATAGTGAGCCTGCCCTTGGCACCAGGGAGCATCAGTCTGGGCCTGCGGAAGCTCCATCAGGAAAAGGTTCAGCTTCTACAGCCCCCTTTCCTCTGGCCTCTGCTCAGAGAGTGATCAGTACCAAACACAGCCAAATCAGAAAGACTCATCTCTCTGACATCCCTAGAAGCCCAGCAAAGTTTTTCAGACAGGCCACCATGGAAAAGTCTACAGAGTCCTTCACCACTGGGCAAGGCAGAGAAAAGGGATCTAGACAGGGAGTACTCCACAGCCCTTCCTCCCCTCTAAATTGGATGCTGTTCTTCCATTTGCAGTGCAATGAAAGGCTTTGATGTCTGCATCCAGAACTGAGGAAATGACAGAGCTGAATCATTTCCCCCAGCACCATTCTCACCTATTTTAATTATCCTGCCTCAAAAGTTACTGGTCCCACACCTCCAGTGCAGGACTGTCTGTCAGGACAGAATATCATCACTATTTTAAATTACTTTCATACCTTCCAGCTTCTGTCATTTACCACTTCTTCAACATTCAGCTCCGACTGCATCAATTTCAACTGCCAAAAGTAACAGATAAAGAGGTTATTGTCAGACAGGCCTCCCTGCAGCCTTCATTATTTACTACCATTACAACTTTCTAAACCACAACCCCAGCACCAGGTGTGCAACCCCTCCAATGGTGAAAACTAAAAGGCATGATACTTAATCATCCTGAACACCCGTCCCCTCACATTCAGCCAATACTCAGAGCAGACTGAAATCTGCAGAGGAACAGTGAAGGCAGACTCGCAATGCAGGCCTGGCAGAAGTAGCTCCTGATAACTAATGCCCAGTTCTTAACTAATTAACTAACTCATTAACTAATGCCCATCAAGATTTGCTAGCAATTAATGGCAAAATGTTAATGGCTTCATAGGCACAAAATAACTACATCCACAGCCTTGAGTTGCCATCCTTGAACACATGCATTATTAGTCACACAGGGATCTGGCAGTAAAGTTAGGACTGAACACACATCTCAGAATCTGGATTTAGAATTAAGACAATGAAAAAAGCCTCTCCACTTCCTTCGCTGTCTGCTCTGTGCCCCAATGAAAAAGGAGTCAACAATATCAGATCACCTATGTGTTATCTGAACCAGCTGATATGTTATCTGAGCACAGTAGGACAAATCAGGTTTACACAGATGCAATAGCTGCAGGAAGAACTGCCACAATACAAAGTTCTTGAGCACTCACTCAATCCATGAGGGACCTAAGAATCTCTTTGTTCTGCACTTGTTAGAAACTCCAACAGGCAGGTGTTACAGTTGCCACAAGGCTCTGAAGCAACAGTAGGAGATAAGAACCCTCTGCCATTTTGGACTACATTTAGGATGTATTTTTGTTGGAGTCTTTGTCACAACAGACTAAGGACCAGAATGTGAACAGGTGTAAGCCAAGACCCATCAAAAAACTTCCAAGAAAGATGTCCAGACACACACAGCTGCTATAGTTGTCAGGTGGACTTTTACCTACTCAACAGGACTTCAAAGTGTTTGAAATAACAATCCAGCATCCACAGAGTGACTAGGTAACCAGGATTAGTCTCTATAAAATAGCTACTCAGAAGATCTTTAGCAGTTCAAAGAAAGTCCTGATGGAAGATGCGAATAGGTTTACAATCATCTGGACTGTCACATTAACTGCCTTTGACATCAAGCCTAAGCAAAAATACTATTTTAACCTTTTCCTTAGAGTTGCAGACCTGAACAGCAATATAGTTTCAATCAACATGGCCATATGGGGAGGGGTTGTTGTTGTTTTTAAAACATACTTTGTCATTTTAACAACCCTTATAAATTCATTTGATAAAGCTAATAATCATTATGCTCTGTGTTTCATATTTCCAGAATTTATTGGGTTGGATATTTTATGACACTTCATTCAAGTAAACTAGGGTGATAACAAATTAATACAATAATCAAATGGTATTTTAATGTAAGTGTATTAAAAGAACTGGCTGCTAGACTGACACTACTTCCAAGTTTTCTTATTCAGTGGCTCAGAGGTAATAATTTTTGATAAAATCCTGCAATATGTACCATTAGCAGGATGAAAGAAACACAAATAATGAGAGAAAACAGATCTGTTCTGCAACCAAGTGAATATACATTTGAAATGCATAATCTTAAATGTAGGATGTTTTCTGTCAAAATACCTTATCTGAGTTGTAGAAAAACCACAACTTACGGAGAAGCGGAAATAAATAATAATAATAAACTGGAGGGACTACACTTCATAAAGTCCAAGTACAAATCTGAGGTCTTCTCATCAAAAGATTTCTGAGATGTTTTCAAATTATGGACTGCTTTTGACATTTGAAATCATCTCCAATTATTAAACATAATCATTGTGGTCCTTCTAGTGGTTTCAGTGATAGGTTTTGGGCTCAGTAACTAAACAATTTAAAGACTTGGCTCTGCAAACAAAAATAATATAAAATTTTAAGCTATATTCTAATTTTACAAACTAATATAGATGGTTGTTAGCAGTTCTGTCAGTGAGGCTTTAAGAATAAAACCACTCGCCTGCCACCTGGTTCTTTATATCTCATAACAGAGCACTTCTCTGAATAGCACGTGAACCTGGGAAAATCAGGTATTTGAGTTCAAATCATCCCCTCAGGAAGCTCTTTTACTACAAATGCCTCAGCATCCAACTGCTCACTGAAACAGGGGCTACCATAGGCTTCTCTTGAAAGAATAGGGGTAAGTGGATTTTGAGGTAGTTCAGCACTGCAAAAGCAAAATTTTAAGACACATCTCTTCAGGTATTACAAGAGATATAGATATATAGATACATAGAGAGAGAGAGAAAGAGAGAGAGAGAGAGAGAGAGAGGGAGAGAGAAATGTGTTGGTGGGATGTCTGGCCGTTATGAGAAGAACTCACCATAACACTGGAAACTCAAAGGTTTTAGAAACCCTGGTTAAAACAGTCTTTAACAGAGGAAGGCTAATGAAACTGATGAACACAAGAGACACACCTAGCCAGGGTATGCAAAAAAAGGCAATAAGCGGGCAGTCCTGTGTGGTACATGCTGCAAGGACGTGGTGTGGAAAAAAAAAATGTGTGAGCCATACAGAGTATGTCTGGAAAGGAAATCAATGGAACAGTTTACATTCATGATAATCTCTACTCCTGGAGCTACACATGCAGTATCCTTTTCCCTACAAAGCGGGCCCTGAAACAGGGGCAAGAACTTCAGCAGAGTTCCCTTCCCCACTTCCGATACTCCACCTAGATCACCTCTGTTCCCCTCTGGTGACATATACTTTCCATCCAGAGGCCAGAAGGTTGAGAGGGTGTTTGTGCATTAAAATTCCATATGCAAACCCAGAAGCCTCTCTCACACCATCAAAAAGTACTCAAAAAATTAATCTAAGAACACTAAACAACAACAACAACAAAAAATGATTAAGTGGAATTCGAGGTTTCCTGGCAGCTCCTTGCAGAGGAGAGGAACTTCAATTAACACACAGAGTAAGAATGATGCTTCTCAAGGTGATGACGAAAAGGGACAGCTTTAAGGCTTTCTAACCACGTAATGCATGAGACAGTGAAGAGCTGTATTTCATTATCTTCTGGTGTTTGCATCTTGGCACTGACACTTGCCATTTGCAGATATACTAGTTTTACAGGACCTCAAAAAGGCAAAACGAATCTTCAGGCATTCTGAAAGGACTGAGCAAGCCCCAGGTAAGTCGCATGCTAAGCACTGTTAGTCAGCGTAGGTTACAGCCCACTGTGGGGAAGTACATGTTTTTCTACAGCATATTACATCTTGTAATAGGATCTTAGAAAACGCTGCACACACAGAGGTAGGGGAAACAGTTCTCAAAAACCCAACCACCGAGAACCTTGGAAAAGACTGCCCAAGTCAGGATCCACTTCAGGTTCTCTCCATTACACTTGTTTTTCTGTTTGGGAAAGATACCGTTTTCTTCCTCTCTAAATGATCTCTAAAAAGTTCCACCACTCACCTTTGTCTGCTCTTTCCTGAGTTGCTTTAATAACACTATGTCATCCTGGGCCTTTTCTCTCTCTTCTCTGAGAGTTTTCACAATGCTGGATGTCTGAGCAATGCAGTTTTTGATGATTCTCTCTCTGCTGGTGTGAGCGTCCATCAGCTAAGTTGGGGAAAGAAAGTCACAACAACTCATCAGAGAATAAAAACCTTCAAGTTACAAGTTAAAAGACAGACTTCCCAAAGTCAAGGTATTGCTGTGTCTACAGAAATCCCTTTGACTCTATAATCCACATGCTGGAAGCTACACTGCTTTGAGCAGCAGCTACCAACTTGATCAACAGACAAGCACAGCTCTTGCAAAGCAGCACAAAAAGCATGCTGACATTTTCAAGAGAAAGTAGCGGACTGGGCTAATGCCATCTGCTGCAGCCTGAAGTGTGCCTCGAAGGATCAGTATAGCAGAAGAAATATGTTCCCTGCACAGTTTTAAACTGAAGTAGCTGTTACATGCACATCGTTTAGCAGCATAGAGAAGTTGAGCATGCCAGTTACAGTTAAAGCACAGTATATCAAAGCAGAGGTTTCCTTCGGAACTGACAATGCTTTACTGGCCACTGCATGTAATAAAACATCAGGGAGCAAAACGAAAGTTGAAGAAGCGCGCACTCACAGACTCGTACAGCTCTTTACATGTCTGGCCGGCATCAACCTTCCCCACAAAGGAAGCTGTTGGAATCGTAGTGTTTAATTCATGGACGATTCTATCATCGATCGTCCTCATCACCCTGAGCAACTCCTGTATTAAAAAAGTAAGAATATTTCCTTTCATCTCTGAGAAAAGCCTACTACTACAAAAAAAAAAAAAAAAAACCAAAAAAACCCCCCAAAACAATAACAACAAAATTATGTGATTCTTTTAATAGAAAACTAAGTAGATTGCTTACAAACAGGAAAAATCCTGCACCAAATCAACAATTTCCATATGCATGGGCATATGCTGCAAGCCAACCAGTTTCCTTAGCAGCAAAGGCCGGAGCTGGGGAGAGAGCTGGGCAGCGCTGAGTGTCTAACGTGCCCCGAGCCCCCGGGCCCTGTCCGCCCCAGCAGCCGGGCCCTGCCCGCACCGGCTCCCTCAGGAAACGCGCCCGCGCTGCCGACAGGCCGGAGAGCCGCTGCCCAAGGCCCCATTAACCCTTCCAGGCGGGAAACTGGGCGCAACCTACACCGAAACGGCAAACTGCAAATAATAAAACACCTTTGGGGGGAGGGCCAAGATGTTTAAAAGCCAGGCCAGGTGCCGCCACCTCCGCCGACCTGGACCCTGCTCACACCGCTGAAGGTACGGGCGATCCTGCCCCCTCCATTAAACGACGTGAAGGCGCCCGTGGAGCTCCCTCCACCCACACAGGGCTCCCACGCCGCGGGATACTCCGTTCCAGGAAGGAATGCCGGGAGGGGGCTCCCCCCGCCCCGCCCCCTGCCAGAGGGCTCGGCGCTCCCGCCGCCGGAGGTTCGAAGAACGCCCGATTCCGCCCCGTTCCAATCTTGACCGTTGCCGGGACTGGTGACCTCGCCGCCGCCGCCGCCGCCTCACGACGGGGCCGCGCTCCCTCGGGGCCGCGCGGCGTTGCCAGGAGACGGCGGGAGCGCGCCGCACGGCGGCGCGGGGAGGCGTCGTGAGCGTGACCCCCGCCACCGCCCCACACGGGTTACCTGGAACTCGGCGAAATCCTCGCAGCTCGCCGCTCCGCTGGGCGCCGCCATACTGGAAAGGCCGAGGGCTGCGGCGACGGCCAATCCAGGGGGGTAGGCGGGATGACGCGCGGGGCGGTGGGCGGGGCGAGGGCTAGGGACGGCCCCTGGCGGAGCGGGTCGCGACCGGGCATCTCTGGTGGCGGCCTGTGGGTGCCCTCGCCCGCTTTCAGGTGCGGGGAGCACTGAGGCGCACCCCTGAGGGCCCGTGCGTTCCGCTGCGCCTCTCCAATCCTGGGGCGGGGCGGAGCGCAGCGCCGCGCCGGCGCAGCGGTGACATTGAGGGGCGCCGGGTAGGACCGAGGAACGCTGCTGTGGCAGGAGGCTGCGTCATGTGGGGCCGCGCCGGTGAGTGACTGCCTGGGGCCCAAGCCGGGAGAGGTAGCGGACCCCTTAGGGTGGGGAGTGCAGGGTGGGAGCGGCCCCGGCCCAGCTATGGGCAGGGGTGAAGCGAAGCAGAGCGAAGCGGTCCCGTTTGGTGGGCTTTAACGCCTGAAGGCTGGCGGCCTGACTTGAAAAACTATGAAAGGAATGGATTTGTGCCTTTTTTTCCCCCTCTCTGAAGCCCTCGAAAAGGGTTTGGTTTTGGGGAGAGGTCACCCATAAATGTTTTTTTTTTTTCAGAGCTGAAAGGTGTTACACCTAGTAAAAGGCAACTGTTTCTCATAGGAGAGACATTGTCAGACAGCATAGAGGGAGCAAAACCCCCTCGATTTCTATTTTTAAAAGTGTCCTTTTACCTTTCAAAGTTGGGGTTCCCCCCCCAGTTTTTTTATTATATTATGTTTTGATATATAAGGTGCACTGTCCTTTTATAATAAACTACGAACTACAGCAAGATTCTGCTTTTGGGTTTTGGGTTTTTTTTCTTGACTGGCTTTTGGGATGTGACAAGATTGGTAGAACACTGATGTGTGGTCCTTGAAATAACACTGACCAAAGTATATCTGAAGCACACGTATAGATAAGTTCCTTGAAACTGTGATGTGCATTGTGCTTTAGAAATTGCCTGTAGTCTGTAATCTTGCATTGCCAATTTTCTAAATAAGGTTAATGGACAAACTCAAGTCATAGCTTATAGGCAAGCTATAATTTCTTTGGTAGGCTCTGTTGCAACTAAATCTGGTGTTTCTTGCATGATTAGATTTGTACCTATTGTCTTTTTATTTTATTTTTATTTATTTATCTTGTGTTTAAAAGAATACAGACAGACATTTAAAAGGCAGTATTCTCACTTTCTACTATTCTGAGTTAGATTTGGCCCCTTTGCTTCCTCTGCTTTCTCTTTCAGGTAGGGCTGTTAAACTGCTGGGAAGAAATATTCCCTCAATTTTGAGGATGACTAAAGGCGTGGATCCGAAGATAAGCAGAAGGCTTTGCATTAAACCCCAGGATGAAAGTCAACTTCAGCCAAGAAGTAAGAGGTTTTGATAACGACCATACTAACTTTCATGCTACGAAATACTTAGATCTCCAGGATGCAATAATCTGAACAGGAATTTGGCTGACACAGATGCTAGTATCCCTGGTTTTGTGAGAGGGAATTCAGACCTTTAGACTGAAGAACTGAACATTAAATTTAGCAATAAAATCTTGTTTTTTAACAAACCCAGAGGTCAGTATTTCTTTTTGGGACAAAACCACAGCTTTTGCTAATGGTAACCAGTGTTTTATCTGATGTGCAGCCCTGCATTGAGGCACTTCATCTGGGCTCTAGAACTGACTGTTTTTACACACCAGTGTAAACTATCAATGTTTAGGAATGTCTTAAGTGCTAAAACACTTATGCAGTTTTTCATATTCACAATATTGAGCATGCCCTGCAGGAAAGAGTCCGAATTATTGGCTCGGTTCATGTTTAGGTGCAGAGTTGGTCAGGTAAAACTCAGGCCATGACATATTTTTTCACTATATATGGGACTATAGGATGCTCTGATCAGCTTTCCTGGACAACAGTTTTCCTTCATGGCCTGCTGTTGCTAGATAAAAGGAGCATACAGATGTGAGGCATTTTGTATAGTTCTGTGTTTAAAAACATAATGCAGCTGTACTGGATAAGACCAGAGGTTCTCTCAAGAGCATGATGTCTCCAGTAGTGGCCAGGTGACTTAGACTTTTGTGAAGACTAATACAAATGGTGATCAAAAGCAAGGATCTAAGGAAGAGTATAGAAAGAGGGTAAGCAGTGCTTTTTTCCCTAGAGTGCTGTCCCAGATGTGGCATCTTTGTTGTTTAATGGTCCTCGCTGGATTTTTCTTTCCTGAATTTGCCCAGTCTCTTGAAGCTGGATGTATTTTTAGCATCCATGTTCTCCAAGAAGGAATTCCTTGTCTGAGTCATGCTGTGAGAAGCAAGTACAGTCTTCTATTTGGTTTTGAACCTGATATGTGCTTTTTTCTTTATTCAGTACCCCTTCCAAACCAGGACCTCTTTGTTTTAACCCACAGTCCCGAAGTCCCTTAGGATTTTGGTGCCCTCTGTTGTGCTGAAGGGAGCTTCAATTACTGCTTTTCTGGCCAAAGGGTCTCAGTCTGATATTGTTTCTTATATTGTGTCCATTCCATACCCCTGTGGGCATTCTTACCAGTTCTCCTGGGCCTGCTCTATTTCATCTGTTTCTGAGGTGAGGGATCAGTATTTCACATGCTTTTCAAAATGCTGGAGTCACGGTTTTATACAAGGGCAGAATCATGCTTTTGTGTTGGTCTGTGCTGATAATCATGACTAGTAATGTCGTTTCCCTTTCTAGTACTGAACATTTTGCCAAAAACTATGAAACCCTGTGGACTTACTCCTCAGCAATAATGGTTAGAGTCTATCATCTGTACACAGACTGGCATGTCTTCCTTTTTGTAAATGTGGGCTTTCACTGGCCATCTCACTGATACAGGGTTCTGAAGCCCTGCAGTGCTTCGTGCTTAGCCCTTTATGTTTTTGAATAACTTTGTGTTGTCAGCAAACTATGCATCCACCCTACTTCATAGATAATTGAATCCACAAGGCAGCACGCATCCATATGGGGCATCGTCCCATTGTTTAAAAAGAAACAAGGAAAAAGCTGCTTTTTTTTTTTTTTGTCTTTGCACTTTGTTTTGCAGATTTTAACGGTGTGTCATGTATGGAAACCTTCCCCTGGTTACATTCTGAACATTCTGAATATGGAGCTTCAAAGACTGAGCTAAAAATGAAGGGCCTAATAATTGCCTATGGTCATCGCTTGTTTATACCTCCATACTTACCTTACACTGCCTGGAAAAGTTAACATTCTGTCATGTAATGGTGCAGCAGATTGGCTTTTCTGTAGCAGTTTCATTTGATTATTTTTTAAAATTAGATTAAGTTTAATAGGAAGAGTATCACAGTACCTCAGGAAGCTTAGATGCTGGAGCACATTCTGCACATTTAAAGCTACATAGAGGTCTTGGGCAAGTTTTGGCTTTCCTTACATGGCCTCAGTTTAATCGCTATTTACAGGTTTGTAAATCTGACTGTGACACACTTTTTGTTCCGTAGTAGTCATTCTTAAAATTCTGTGTCGCTCGACTTAACTGGTTTCATTACAGCTGTGGCAATTCAGCTTCTCTGACTGTTGTTTTTGGTGTCTGTTTGGTTTTGTCTGTATTTTGTTGGGGTTTTTTTAGGTCGGTCTACTTTGAGAGTGCCTGGACACAAGCCTACAGACTGGGAGAAAAGATTTTTGTTGTGGGCAGGCCATTTCAAAAAACCAGAGGATATACCAGAGACTGTCTCGTAAGTGCCAGTTTTGAAGCTGTAAAAGAGACGTTTTCTATGTAGGAATAAGTTACTTGAATGCAACTCCAGAATAACTTTTCTTAAATGGAATGGGTTTTCACAGCTGAACAGTCTTACACTGCTGTGCTTGGTTTCGTGTCTTGTAGAGGAGACGACTTGAGCAATTCTGTGTTGTCAAGATAATCCCTTTGGATTTTTTTTTCTGAAGGGATGACCAGCATTTATTAGTGGTGTCATTAGAAAAACCATCACAAATCAGTTAATTTTTACTCTTCTCTGCCAATTAAAAAAAGCTTTTTGCACATATTGGCTTTTTCTAGTGTTTTTTTTTTTAATTTGTATGTCAATCTCCTGTTGTGTGAAATGTTCATGATATAGCTATAAAACAACTGAAACTCATTAAAAATAATTATTAATGAAGGTAGAGAGGGACAACTTTCTTTACTCTTGGAATTTAATCTAACAGAGTAGAAAGGCTCCCTAACAAAAAATATGTATAAAAATTTTCCTATTCCTGGTGCAGTCCAAATGTCAGTGCCTTTGCCCTGTGTGAAATGTAGAAAATTAAACTGGATGTCCTAGTTTATCTGTCTATAATGAAGATGAAACTTAACAAGAACAGGCAATTACTAGTTTAAAAAACATTCCTACCAGCAGTATAGTTATCTTTTAAAAAAACATGCTTACAATGCTTTTAAATATAAGTATTTTTTAAATTAAAAGTTACAGTAAATCTTGTACAACGTGGGTAAGCAAACTGTAAAGCTGCCCTGTAAAGATGCTCTGGATGAACCACATGGGAATCGAAAATCCACCCACATATATGTTTTTTCTAAATGAATTCTTCAGTTTTTGTATTGGATCATTTTTCTTAAAATTAACTTTGAAATGTACATAAAGATGTAAATTATTAAAATGTCTTAAATCAACAGGTCATTTATTTTTGCATACCAAACACTGTTGGGAGTGTTTTTAAGAAAAGAGTTAGCAGAGTGACTGAAGTGATTTCAATGGTTTATTGAAAGGACAAACCAACTTCTGATAAAAGCTGATAATTTTTGCAGGTGTACATGGAATTCTCGATTTTATTTAGGCAAATAGTTTGGCCAAAGCTGAGAAGACAGTTGAGAACTATAAAAGCACAAAACTGGTTTTCCTATTCTGAGCTGAATTAAGAGCGAGTTGTAAGGGCTTGTGATAAAACTGCAATCTTGCAAGATGTCGTGATCTAAAGTAACCGATCTATTAAAAAAGTGTTAATCTTGGCCAATTAATTGACTTAAAAGGAAAACTGTGTTCAGATGACTAGCTTTTATGTATTCTAACATATCTAAGGTACTTAAAAAATTAACTAATATAAAGTTTTTAAAGCCTACTTCTATGCATTTCAGTTTAATTGCAGCCCATACCCAAGTTGTTAATTACAGATTACTAGCAAAATCAAATTGCCTGTAAGCTAAATTTAACTGTTTCATAGTAGATGGATATGCTCCCAACTGATCCTTGTACTCAGTTCGATACTCTAAACCAGTGATCAAATCCATCTTGCCCTCTTCTTCAAAAATGAGAACAAAGCTCTCTCCAGTTCTCAGGTCCTGTGTGATTTACAATGTTAACTATTGTGGATCATTTGATATCTTCTTTCCTCCAAGTATAAGGGTCAGAAAGTGGTAAAGATTCCATACTGACTGATGTTTGTGTACAGTGATAACTTCCCGCTTGTGTTAAATCTTCAATCCATGTTAGTTTGGGGGGTAAAGTTACCTAGTTGGATGTATTTGTTGTCATCACTTGATGTTGATGCTTTTCTAGTAATCTGTAATTCTATAATGTGCCAAATTTAATCGGTGAGAGTATCAGACCTCCTTGAGAAGGGAGTCAACTGCTCTAAATTCTGCAAGGACAGTTAAATGTATAGGGTATTGGCCTTTGGTTATTGTGGAAAACACATCTAAAAGCATTGTGCTTCATTGGCCTTTCTTGCATTGGTATCTTCAATAGGAACTTTACATTTGCTGTAACCGAGATGTCGTTTGGGTATAATGGTCTTCAGAGTTTAACCCAACTTAAATTAATTTGTTATAACTCGCAACACGTACAGCTGGAAGGCCTTAATAACTGATAACTTTTCTTGTGGAAGACTTCTTGTTTTTACAAGATAACAGTAGACTAGGCAACGGGTTTCCCAAAGGAATAGTGTAGCTACTGCTACACTACAGTGGCTAGATAAGCCCCCTGAAATAAATTTGAAAAAAAAAAAAAAAAAAGGTTTAAAGGAGTCCTCTGACCAAAAGATTACCTTAAGATTATTTACCCCAGGAGGAGAGAAATGGTATCCACCAGTCTTTCACAAGCCCCATTCAGAATTTCTGAGGAGTATGACTGTCACTGTGTAATCTATAGCACTATCAAATCCTTTAGTAGAGGCAGCCTTCTTGCTGAAAAATACTGTATCAAAAAAGAAACTATTCTAAAGTTCAGGCAGAAGGAATTGCCAGGCTGTGATAATGCTTCCCTCTGCCCAAGAACTTGAGCTGTTACACTATTTATTTTATTCCTGCTGATAAATGGTTTTTACCAGTTTCTTCTATTGAGAGAAAAATGCATGGTTTACAATGTTAAATACACCACAGTTCTGATACGGATGGAGTGCTTTCTGGCTTTGCAGATACTGGAAGATATTAGTTAAGAAAAACCATCAGTAAAACCATCTCTCTTTTTACTGTCCTCACCATAGTGAACATACATTCTTAAATACTGCAGCCTTCCTCCTTTGCAGTCAGGTGCAATACTGTCTCAAAAATGAAATAACCAGTTAAAAATGTTGAGTTCCAATTTTGAGAGGAATGCCTTCATGACCAAGTATCTCCTGAGGTGCCTGGGGGGTCAGCCTTTCCTGTTCTTTTAAAGCCTTTCTGTGTAAAGAGCTGAGTACTGTTAGCATTATACAAAGTTACACAGCAGTCTAGGAGAAATGAAACAATTAGCCACATGATTTATTTGGGTCTCTGATAATGAGTCTGTTCTTTTATTATTATTTCTTGAGGATTGAAATGATCAGAGCAGCAAAGACCACACTGCGTGTGAAGTTCAGCTATGTAATGATTGCCTTGACAATACTGGGCTGCGTAGTCATGGTAATTAGAGGGAAGCAGGTAAGCACGTCTGATGAGTGCAAATCAAACTTCACATCAGCTCCTCAGTTCCTCCTATGGATTGTTACTTGGTTGGGTTTTTTTCTTCTTCACTGAGCAAAAATTAAAAATAAGTCCTCCTAGTTCCCCAGAAGTGACTGACTATCATTCATTAATTCCTAAGCCAGAAAAGGGTACTATCACTGTTAGACTGCATAGGCTTCCTGTGAAAGGAAAGAAAAAGTGTCTCTTTTCTCAGGGCAGTATTTAATTTTAGCTTGTGCTCTTTTAACTGCTTAATTTTGTTGATGGACTGCAAAATGTTGAAAGCAAAGAGCACGTGGTAGGCACGTAAATGCTCCTTGGACTAATGGGGTCCATACAGTCACTATTGTCTCCTTACAGACTGCAACAGTTGCAGAATCAATAGAATGAAAATGGCAAATGAGTATGCTTGTTCACAAACACACTTTAGCATTCTCAAAAGTATTTTTAAACAGTGAGGAGATGGTCAATAATAATCCTGTGCCCTTTAATTGCATTAGGAAATTAGTATGGATGGAACAAGTTTTCTTACAATTATTGTTTGAATCAAAAACTATTTCATAGGACAGCTCCCAAGCTCTGTAGATGCTGAGCATCCTTCACTGGCATAGAATTCAGCAACATGCCAAAGTTCACCCATGTGGTAGAATTAGGTCTATGATTTAACTTGCATTGCCTGAAGAGAGTGAAGTGTAAAGTTTAAGATTCCAAGTGCAGCAAAGATTAGTCATGCTTTAATTTTGTGTTTTTTTAACATAGTTGGTGAACTATTAACTTTAAGGTATTTCTGTCAAGAAGCAAGGAGCACTTTTTATGTGCTGAAGCCAAAGCCTTACAGCAGCATTAAAGTCAAGGAATGTGAATATAATCTGTGCAGGTTACTGTCAGTAAAAACCACAGTGGTAACAGAAACTGTCTACTACATTCTTTAAAGGATGACTGGAATCGGGAAGCTCTGAGAAAAAGAAAAACCTCTCACATTGGAGTAGTATAAATGCAAACACTGGAAAGAGAGAAGGACAGCTGCTTTGGGACCCTTGTTTTCACAGTAGCTAGAATCTATTCTGTTTAACTTTTGATTTGTTTCCAGTACGTGACTTCTGAAGACCAGAAATTAGTATTAAATACTGACCAGAAGCACAGAATGTATCTTCTAGTGCCTTAACAAAAGTGTTTAATTTAATCTGCGAAAAGCACTGAGTTCAAGCCAAAATAGTCTGGGATGGTTTATTTCTTCTCTCTTGCTTGTGTTAAAGCTGACAGAACTGTGCCTTGGTAAGGACAGGCCAGATATTTTGTAAACTATTGCTTCAAGTTTCATCTCTGGTACTTTAAGTGATGCTTGCTTTGTCATCTGCAGGCTATAAAAAGGCATGAATCTCTTATAAGCATAAACTTGGAGAAGAAAGCTCAATGGAGAGAGGAAGCTGCTCAGAGTACATCTGCTAAACCTTAGCAGAGAAAATGAAGAGATGAAGGACTGCTGGGGGAGGAAAAGCTGAGTCCTTTTCAGCACTGGAAGGAAGATATGGTCACATCTTCACTGTATTTCTGTACTCTTATTTTCAAGAAAACGTGAATACATTATCCTGTAATCAGTAAAACCAGAAATATCCATTTTCTTTTCTTAACAACCTGCTCTTTTCTCCAGACTCTGTTAGGGAGGTTCCAAGTTCCACTTGGTTAGTGGAACAAGACAGGTGAGCACACTGGATAGAGAAGAGTGGTTTCCCACATGTGCTATGCATTAGACTAAGCATCTTTGAAAAGACTGCAGGAACTGTACCTGTATTCTTGGTACTAATCTCCTTTATGAAGTCTTACACTCGCTCTTACCACTTATGAGAAGGTAACTGGGACACAAAAGGACAGCCCATTTGATTTCCACTTGTACATCCATACTTGTCATGGAGGCACCTACAAAACAGACAGCAGCAGCAGCTACCAAAAAATGCAGGCAGGAGCCAAAATTACTTGGCAGTCCTTCGGACAAAATTAAATTACAAGTTTGAATGTCAGTTGGGAATATACTACTACAAGTAATTCACGAGCTTTAAAGGGCTGTTCTTTCTAGAAAGAGGAACCCAAATCTCCCACACAAGGGTACCCAAAGGGGTGAGGGCTCACTCAACACTATATCCAGAAGAAACAGTTACTCACCAAAGCCAGGGTTAGGCTCACTCAATCTAGGGAAGTATACTTGGATGGCTTCTCATTCCAAGGCAGGGAACTCATGACTGCAAGGCCAGCTTGCTCCAAGGGAACCAGCTCAAAATCAGCTCTCCAGCAGCACCCCATTTATACCCTAGTTGAGTGTGCACTGTGGTCATTGTAATTTGCTGGGGGCAAGCTCACAACAAAGGACGGCTAACGGCCTGGACCCTGAAATGACAATTAATTGCTGTAAGGTGCTGCACAGATCTTTATTAGGTCTCTGGCAAGCCCTAGCCTTTGTTAGATTTTTGTTAGGCCGGCTGCATCTGCCATAACTTGTGCAAACAAAATACCTTCACTGGGCATTTCAGTTCCCTTCAAGGTCCCTTGAGGAAGAATGGTGCTGTATGTATTCTATATTGTTAGATCTGCTTCTAACATTCCTTATGTTCCTTTTTGTGCAAGACAGAACAATTATTTGGGAAGCCCTTGAGTCAAGAATAATTGTATGATCTGCATTAACACCATCAAAATGATCAGAATTTATTAGAAAGTCTGCTTACCTGTTCTAGGTTCAGTATGTTTTGTCTGCATTTGTTTAAGAATTACTTTTTCTGAAGAACTGCCTTCCTTTGCTAAAAAGAAGATTGATAGTGAAATAGCATTCCAGAGAACCAGTGTGTTGCAGGTGACAACGTAACAGTTTATACACCAGAGCTGGTATTGAGGTGAGAGAATGTCCAAGCTAAAGGGAGAGATGACTATTTTGAGGAATACTGATCAAGAGCTTTGACCTATGCTATCAGTTTTATTTAGAGGTACAGGAGTATGAGAAAGGCAATCAGCATTCCTGCTCTCTTCTGCTGAGCTCTTTTTGACAAACCTCATTAAGATTTATTTGATTTTTTCCCTCCCTTTAAATCATCATCTGTGCTTTCATGATACTAGCCCCCTTAAAAATCATCTGCCTCCAGTTTTAAAAGCAGCAGACCCAGTAATACCTGCAAAGAAGAACTCCCAGCAGTCCCAGTTCCGGCATTCATGCCAGAAGTCGCTTAATGTTCACTATCGGCCTGCAGCAAGCAGGGACAGTATTTTTCCTCATCCTTTCAGTTCATTTGGAAGCAAACGTAGATTGGAACTGTCAGGACTGCTCAAAACTATGTTATTTCCCAGGATTGCCTGCTGACTGGCCCTGGAGACTGCAGAAACAAAAGAGGCATATGGATTTGACAGATTTTGTGAACTTCCTGATGGTGGGAGGCAGACTATTATTCCTGATTATTTTTGTACTACTAAAAATTAGCACTATTGCTGAATAAATTAAAAGCTCTACAAAAATGCAGGATAAATCTTGTCTTTACCTCTGCAAAAGACAAGCAATTAAGGTACCTAGTGCAACCCTCTCTAGTACTTTGTCCTTTAGAGCTAGAAAAGAGCTACTGCAGTCCGTCCTCCTATGAGTTACATTTCTGAGTACCACTCATATTTATAGAATCATTTGGGTTAGAAAAGACCTTTAAGATCATTGTGTCCAACCATTAACCCTACTCTTGGTAGTCCACCACTAAGCCATAGCCCCAAGCACCACATCCGTACAGCTTTTAAACACATCCAGAGATGGTGACTCAACCACCTCCCTGGGCAGCACATTCCAATGCCTGACAACCCTTTCAGTGAAAAAGTTTTTCCTAATATCCAACCTAAACCTCCCCTGGTGCAGCTTGAGGCCATTCTTCCTTGTTCTATCACTAGTTACTTGTGAGAAGACACTAGTGCCTACCTTTCTACAACCTCCTTTTAGGGAGTGGCAGAGAGTGAGAAGGTCCCCTTGGCCTCCTTTTCTACAGACTAAATAACCCAGTTCGCTCAGCTGCTACTTTTAACACTCATTCTAGGGGCCCTTCAGCAACTTTGTTGCTCTTCTCTGAATGTTGATGAGATGTAACCAGTCAAAGAAGCTGTACAGTCATTCCACCATAGAAGTCACAACCTTCCACTGATGTCATGATCTTTCACCAGATTCTCTGTCAGACAATTATCCCAAGTATACTGTTGGTCAAGCAGAGCAGGCTTCCACAGACTTGTCCATTCATTTAGCACCAAATGCAAGTCACAATTCCACAGCAGGTATGCGAACAGATCTTCCATGACAGCACTGATTCTTTGCCACACCAGTAAGCACACAGGTGGGATCCAAAGAAGATCTTCCCAGACTGTCTGTGCTCTTATATTAAATGATAACAAAAAGGAGAACAGGCAATTCAGACAGCTTTTCAGGTTATCATGACAAGAAAGTTGTGATTTGACTTATGCTTAGTGATGGCAGAGATTAAAACCATGCATCTTAACATCCCCCTTTCAACACGCATCTCCTAGTGCACCCTGTGAACAGAACTGGCAGGTACCTCATATAGTTTTGCGAATAAAACTGTTTGGACTCATGTAGCTGGTAAACTATTTAAAACAAACATATGTAAAATACTACTTAGAAAGCAACACCTCAGAGCAGGAAGTCACCAGTTTTTCATTTTACTTCAATTTCTACGAGATTCATGTAATTTACTCAAAACCTGAACTCTGGTCCAGTGGTTTGACATAAAGCTCCATGCAGAAGTTGTATATCCTTTCATTTGATCATGCTGGTATCTCCACCATTTCAATACCTACCATAAAAGCTGTGCATTACTGCTCACCTTTGTGTTCCAGTCTCAAATAAAAGCCTGAGCCACTGGGATTTGTGCTGTCTCCAGCTCACTCCCAACTGTTACACTATTTTCTTTGCAGGTAGTTGGTACGAGAGAAAGAAGTGTAAATCATTCTTAGAGAGGCAATGGAAAGAACCACCTCTTTCCTAGTGTGATGGCTTCCCAGAAAGCACTTCTGAACATGGACAATGGTTAAAAAAACCAGCACATGTTTCTGGTCTAAGCAGCCAGTACAGATCACTAGAGAACTTCCTATTACACCTGAGATCACCTGATTAGCTCATAGCTTTAGCCTACAGCCTTTTAACAGTGCCAGAGGAAGATGAACATACTAAGCCCTTAAGGAATATTTAATTTTCTTCCTCCCCTTTGGTTTGGTCTGCAACAGCAGTCACATTTATCAAAAAAAGTCTAAATATCAATCCCATATCATATATTGCCATACCTGTTCCAGAGGCAATGGAAACTTCCTAACACTACAACAATGCCTCAAAAGAGCAATGCAGAAGCCCTATCAGCATGGCCGTAGCACTACACAAAGAGGTCTTGTCTATTTTTCTGCTAAGACCCGGGTATCTGAAGAAAGACCTTCATGTTTACTGGCTACAATCGGTATGGGGCAGTACTCACGATACTGATGCGTTGTGCCTATTCCAGAAACAAAGAACTCATACTAGAGTATGTGGGGAATTACTTAAAGCCAGCACAGATACACAAACTGCAGAGGCAAGATAGCTGTTCTGGAAACCCTGAAAGAAGCCCAGAGGGTGACCATAAGGAGCACTGTCACATGTAGGACTGGGTGGTCGTATGTGGTCCTTCAACAGTCTCAGTGCTGACAGTTAAAAAAAATGCTGGTTCAAAACCATACATGGTTTTCCAGCGTCGTCGTTTTCCTCCCTTCCTTAAAGATTAGGTGAAGGGACTATGACTGCCGGTATTTGATTAGCATCAAGGAACCAACACAGGAATTTAAGAACAGGCTGATGTCTCTCCGCAGCAGTTGCCTCAACTAATCATTTGCATGTGTGGTGTCTTCCCAAGAGCCCCAAGCACTCCGCGCCGGGCTTAGTTATTGAGCTTTCAACAACCTGCCCCATCATCTCTTGTATCCTCTTGAATCCAACAGAGTGACTCTGATTACCATGTTCCACTGTCAGCTTTACCAACAGAACGAATGATAGCTGCTGTTTCCTGCCTCAACATATACGCAACTTAAAAGGTATTGCATCATAGAATGGCTAGGACTGGAAGGGACCTCTGGAGATCATCTAGTCCAGTCCCCCTGCAGTGAGCAGGGATACCCTCAACTAGACCAGGCTGCTCAGAGCCTTGTCCAACCTCACCTTGAATATCTCCAGGCATGGGGCCTCAACCACCTCCCTGGGTAGCCTATTCCACCGTTCTACCACTCTCAAGGTAAAGAACTTCTTCCTGATATCCACTCTACATCTACTCTTCTCTAATTTAAACCCTTTACCCCTCATCCTTTCACTACAGGCCTTCATAAACAGCCCCCTCCAGCCTTCCTGCAGGCCCCCCTCAGGTACTGGAAGGTCGCTGGTAGGTCTCCCTGGAGCCTTCTCTTCTCCAGGCTGAACAACCCCAGCTCCCTCAGCCTCTGAGGCTCTCATAGGAGAGGTGTTCCAGCCCTCTGATCATCTTTGTGGCCCTCCTCTGGACCCACTCCATCAGGTCCATGTCTTTCCTGTGTTGAGGGCTCCAGAGCTGGATGCAGTACTCCAGGTGCAGCCTCACAAGAGCAGGGGCAGAATCCCCTCCCTCGACCTGCTGGCCACACTTCTCTTGATGCAGATCAGGATGCAATTGGTCTTCTGGGCTGCAAGCACGCACTGTTGGCTCATGTCCAGCTTCTCGTCCACCAACACCCCCAAGTCCTTATCCACAGAGATGCTTTCCAGCACCTTGTCTCCCAGCCTGTATTGATAGTGAGAGTTGTTCTGACCCAGGTGCAGGACCCTGCAACTTGGTCTTGTTGAACCTCATGAGGTTCACCCGGGCCCACCTCTCCAGCTTATCCAGGTCCCTCTGGATGACATCATGTCCTTCCGGCCCATCGACAGCACCATTTAGCTTGGTGTCATCTGCGAACTTGCTGATGGTGCACTTGATCCCTCTGTCAATATCACTGATGCAATTCAACAGTACAGGTCCCAGTACAGACCCCTGAGGGACGCCACTTGTCACTGATCTCCATCTGGACATTGACCCATTGACCACCACCCTCTGGATGCGACCATCCAGCCAATTCCTTATCCACTGAACGGTCCATCCATCAAATCCGTATCTCTCCAACTTGGAAAGTAAGATGTCGTGGGGGACCATGTCAAAAGCCTTGCAGAAGTCCAGAGAGATTACATCTGTAGGTTGTCCCTTGTCCACTGACGTAGTCCCCTAATCACAGAAAGCCACTAGATTTGTCAGGTAGGTTTTGCCTTTGATGAAGCCATGTTGTCTGTCTTTCATCAGCCCACTGTCCTCTATTTGCCTTGTTAGACCCTCTAACAAGGAAAATTGCAGTTGTTAAAACCTCAGTGTAATAGTTCCATCTCATTATTTACACTGCAAGAAGAACTGAAGAGATTCCTTTTTCCCCACAAATCTTTTCACCTTACCAGCCTTTGGGTCTTTTGGAAGATGCTTAGTCTAGATCTCCACAAGTAGACAGGAACAAATACATTCATTTCAGTTTTCAGGATCAAGGAAGAAGAAAATAATGCGAGATGACTTTTCTGGCACTACATACTACATAGCAGAGCTAAGAGAAGAACCCAAGAACTCCAACAGCTCCCTGGCCCATACACAACACGAGACCATGCTGTCTCCTGCTTAGCCACAAACCAAGAATGGATCACTCAAAACATGGTGTGACCTTCACAGAAGTGAAAGCTAGAGGCATTCTCCAAGATAGTTCCTGTTTGAGAAGCAGCATATCCTTCAGGAAAGCAGAGAATACCGGTTTCAATGCTTCTAGCAGGGGATGTAACCCTTGTTACTCTGTCTAAAATGCCTCATTTCTTCTTTAATGACTTACAACATTATTTTTACAGTCATTGCTGTTCCCAGTTTTTCAGCATCCCTTTTTAACTGATGATAGCAATACTGAGAGAATTCCTGTAAAAGTTTACCAATGCCAAATACGTTAATATGAATTCCCCATTTCTATTGAAAATTTCTTTTCGTACCTGTGCACATGACACAAGCCACACAGAATCACGTTGGAAGTAGTGTTCAAGTGATAACATCCTGATATGCTTTCAGCAGCACTTTTCCTCCAAAAGAGAATCCTTCCCCTGTGGCCTGAGTATTATGTATAAGATGGGTAACATTACATGGTTGGCTTTATTAAAATGCAAATAGTTTACTTGCCCTTGGCTTACCCAGTAATTCTGATCAGTCTGTATCAGTGAGCCCTTCTTTTTGTAACTCACAAGTCTGATCTCCTTTCCATTTTCACAGAACTTGCAGCCTTTGTTACATGTAGTTTTTGTTTCTTTTCAAACTATTAGTGAGGCTAAGTAAATCAAGGCCAAGAACTGGTGTCTGGAAGATCCTGATGGAAATACACTCAATTAAGCACCATTTAAAATTAAATTGAGACCTATGAGTTTAGCCACATTGTAAACCATTTAATGTTAATGTGCCATGTTGATTTTTTGTGTTGTTTTAGTTTTCAGTCAAAATATTATGCAGTACCAGTCAAATGCCTTACACAGTCTAAGTATATATGACAAAAATATTACTTGTGTCAACCAGGCCTGTCACTTCAAACAAACATACCAAGTTTAAAGATTTATACTTATCTGCTCTGAATTCACATATCCACAGCAAAAGTAACAAACACTGGCCAGGCTCCTTACACAGGAAGGCACACCAGTCAGCTTAAATGGACTCTTTTTTTAATTCACTCATTTAGAGGCAATTGTCATTATTTTCTTGGGGGGCAGGGGAGAGAAACGCCAATGCACCACATTGTTTTCACTAGCCTGGAAGAGAAAACACTTATATAGATATATAGATATGTATATATATACACACATATGCATGTGTATATATATATAGGTGTGTGTGTATATATATGTATATATACACACATGTGTATATATACACAGAATATACATATATGAATATACAGAATATATGCACACACACTTTGCTCAGATTTGTTTACAAAATATGTAGCATTTTTATACCATCCAAGAAGAGGTACATGATCTTAAACAAATCTTATAGAAATGACATGTTATTGGAAATTTACACGTAAAAAAATCCAGCACAAAAAAATCCAAAAGCTAAAACAAGATTTTGCTACTAATCAGTGCTTCTATCACCCTTCAAGAAAAAGAGAAACACAGTTATTTATATGTGATGTAAAGGCAACATTGAGGGTTTTTTTTTTGCTTTTTTTTTTTTTAAATTAACCACCAAATTTAACCCCCTAAAATTACAAAGAATAGAAGTCCATTTACAGATCAAGTGCAGTAAACTAAATGTTCCTTCAGCACAAAGCAGCACTAGAGAAAATAACTGGGAGAGGGAAGGTGGAGGCCAACTGGCTTAGCTAGGGAGGCAGCAGGTGGCTTCTGCAGTGGCCACACAGGTCAGAGTCTCCATCCTGAAAGCACAGACAGAACTGAAGACTGTATTTAAATACCGGTCACACAGAGCGGACGTTCAGGCCTTTGCCTAGCTTCTTTCAGCAGTTTGACAAATGATTTACGTATCTTTGTATCCAATGGGCTCTTCTTGCTTTTGCAGTGGCTTGTCACTGAGAAGAGTTGTAAGGAGGATCTTGCAGACAGTTTTGCCACTAACATTTACCACAGGTACACGACGCTGCAGTTGTCAGTGGCGATTTTGAAATGTTTACACTGGACAAATGTGTGTTCCAAGCTTACAAAATGGCTTGAAAGAACATAGCCCGATGCAGGGGGAAGCGGACGGCTTGGAGAATCCATTGCATTTACAGAAATGGAACCACGACTTTCAATCACGTGTCATCTCCCTAGTTTTGTGAAGAGTTTGGTGTCAATGTCAGCTGAACTCAGTGAGGAGTGGCTGGCCTTTGCATCAGACGTCTGTGATCCAAGCAGGCTGCAGAGCCAAGAACATGCTGCTAGCAGAAGGGCAGTCTACAGCTGCGGGTGACAGCTGTCATGCAGTCAGCAATGCCTTCCAGATGTCACCTGTAGGAACCATGCGTTCCATGCTAATTCACCCAAAGTCCCGTAAACAGCAAAAGGGAAAAATGAAATGAAAGGGCCAGGTGTAATATTATTATCCTTTGAATGTAGTGTCATTTTACTTGTTAAATAAGGGGCTTGACCAGAAGGACTCTTATTTTATCAGGTGAGCTGGAGAGGAAGCTCTTACCTTGTGAAAATGAAAAGGAGACCTTATGTTCCTTGTGCTAAGTTTTACAAATTAAGATTTCTGTATTCAGAAGGTCATTTGTTTCAGAAGATAAATCTGTTCAAGTCACGCTGTGTAAAAGTGTGAAGAGGCAGACAGGAATTTTTCAGCCATAACTATAATACCAAGGACCAGACTGGAGCATGAAGTCAGAAAGGGCTTGATTTTTAAGGAAGGCCCAGCTGAATCATACTGTGCTGGCAAGCAGAAGCAGGGCTAGTTTCTCCATTCTAGAAGCTGGTTTGGAAAGTCATTTCAGGAGAGGTGGTAAGAGTGACCTACTCGTAGGCCCTTTTTTTTTTGTGGATGGAGAGGAAAGACTAGGAAGGTGGTATACAAATCTCCACAGTGGTCTGCAATCCATCTTGGGAGCTCAGTGTTGAGACGGGATGGGGCCAGATGTGTTCAGTACTCTTAACCAGAAAACACATCCACTGCAGCCTGTTGTTGTGTGGGATAGAGAACTTATTCCATTATTTGTAACATGTTCTGTATGCCAATAACTCCAGCTGGCACATACAGCAAAGTAGGTACATTGCATGTGAAGATTTAATGCATCTCCCACAGACATCCAAAGAGGCATCCAGGCAAAAATATGGGGAATGAATTCAGCTACGTTTTCGGAAAGTCTGAATGTCTCCCTGGACTGCAGGCACACACTGCAGCAAATGCAAGAAAAAGGCAGCCTTACCTTGGATGCCAGGAGTGTGGGGGCTAGTGGAGGAGGGATTATTTTCCTGTAATAGGAGCAGGGAATATCTCAAAGTATAGAAAGGTGCCTCAACTCCACGCAGAAGACAGTGGAGAGGTTCAGAATCTAGAGAAGGGGGATTCTGGTGAACCCTTGCCAAGGAGAGGGCATCCTGCCACGGAGAGCCAAAAGTTTTCCAGACGTATGTAAGAGCATGTGCACAAGACAAGCAAACGAGCGCAAACAGGGTTATGGAAAACACTGAGAATCACTCCACAGGTGGCTTGTGGCTCGACAACAGGATTGGCTAGGTAGAGGAGCACACAGCACAGGGGCACCTCAGAGCTGGAAGCCTTCCATGGGAGCCTCACACTGCTGGAAGATGTACTGCTGCTGGCTGAGATCCACCTGTGGGGCAATGCTGCTGTCTTCATCCTCTGTTCCAAAGTAGTGCTCAATCAGATCAAAGGCCTTCTGATAAATCTCTTGATTCTCATGGCTCTGCAGGAATTCAATCTTGTCCAGGCCTGCAGAGAAAAGAAGGACACAAAAGTTATAGCTTGGTTAAAACATATGACCAAGTAATTTTCAGTCTGTTATGAACACTGAGTTCAATGACAATTCTCTCCCACTTTCAGAAAGACCAGGTTCCTCTATGGAGGCCTTTACCCAACTTGTACTTTCCACAACCAAGGAAAACCAGGTTAAGTACAGAGTTCCCTGTAACTGTGATGTGGTTTATACTTTCTGCTTCTACCCTTTCACTCAAAAAATGAAATCAACAAGCTCAAAAGTGTAAGGAACAAGGCCTCAAAGACTTTCTGAAGAGACTTATAGAGCCATGTTTCCTGACAGTGTGTTCACACTGCTTTGTTTACAAGGACCATGCCCAGAGAATCACATAACTGCAAGTAGGAAGAGACTTCTGGTAATCACCTAGTCCAACCTGCAGCTCAGCCGAACACTATCAACAACAGGTCTAGTCACGTCTTCAAAATGTCAAAAGATAGTGACTCCATTACCTAATCTGTATCAGTGTACGTACAATGCAGTTAAACTCATGCAACCAGCTTTTGAGCAGACATTAAGCAGATGGGCAAACTCAGGCCTTGTAGTCAGAAACAAATGAAAACAATACAGCACGCTAAACTATCTTTGATACCTAATGACACTATAACGAAATCCATGTCTTAGCCACTCTAGTAAATCTCTAATATTGGGAATTGTAGTGGCTTTCTTCGTCTGCTCCTTTTACTGTATATGAAGACTAGAGGAAACAATTCTCCAATACTCTGTAGATATTTCTGCAACAGTGACATGAAAAGGGATGTTAAAACCTAGAAGCAGGCAAGAAAAAAGTCCTATTCAATTACAACTCTTCCCTGGAAGTCAAGGGAACCAAGAAAGGAACCATGATTCAAGAAATCATGTTCAGTAATACTACTCTATAATGCTCTTAATTACCTGTTCTTATTTTTCTTAATAAGTACTTTCCAATTGCCAAGGAAACTTAACCTTAAGAGCAGCACTACCTCAGAACTGAAATCATGCTGGTGCACGCCAGAAGCTCAGCACAGAAAAGGCAAAATTGCTGCTGCCATAATTCTACAGGGCAGCAAAGAGGGAAGGGAAGGGTTTGACACTTGAGTGACAAAGCAGTGCACCTGAACTTTTATCTGCTGTGGAGGGAAGATACTGAGGCTGAACGACACCCAGAAGGCTCCCTCAGGGTCAAAAGAAATGAAGACAAGAGGATCTGTAGACACTGTCTCCAATCTACATACATATGAAGAAAAATTAAAAGATGGAGAACATTGGTAAAGGGAAAACTGTCATAGAAGATAGATTTTCTGCTAATAGCGATAAGAAA
Source organism: Todiramphus chloris collaris (assembly GCA_025345505.1). Classification (NCBI taxonomy): domain Eukaryota; kingdom Metazoa; phylum Chordata; class Aves; order Coraciiformes; family Alcedinidae; genus Todiramphus; species Todiramphus chloris. The sequence goes on from JANVCC010000044.1 coordinate 852,036, forward strand.
ACGAATAGAATTGGGTCTCCTGAAACTCTAATGGTTTTGTGATCATTACTTTAACCCTTCACTTCCACAGATGTTTTGTTCATACCATAGGCTTCTTCAATTAGAGCACAGTAAGGATTAATGCCAGTGCCACTGCGTTTGGATTCCTGCTCTCCAAGCCTCAGGATGTTCTCCAGCCCATTCAGTGCTACTTGCACAATCTTTGAGTCCATTACTGTAAGGAGGTCGCAGAGTGGTTTGATGCATCCCAGTTCTACTAAGTATCTGAAAAAACACCACATGGAAACCAATAACTTGCCTGCAAAATTATAATTGGAGTAGCCATTTAAGTATTTAGCATGAAGGTCTGAGAACAAACACAATCAGATAAAATATCAACTTGACTGGATAAACTGGAGAAAGTACAGACATCTATTTGTACCTAGTCAATTCTGTGGAAACAATGAAAATAAATTTAACTTCTCTGTTTCTCTCTGAAATAATAATTTAATTTTGTAACAAGCTTTTAATTCTGTAATTTAGAAATGTATTTCTATTAAGATAAAATCTAATTTGATATATTTATGCATTTACATTTTTATTTAACAAAAAATTGCATATAAGCATAATGTACCAGCAGAAGTTAAACAGGAAAAACAATGCACACAACAGCCTCGTCTGAGGGGCTGAGCAATTCCTCTCCAGAATGATAATGCACTTTGTTAAAATCTACAACAACCAGTAAGAAATTAAAAGTTGCACTTAGTTTTTTTCACCTAAGAGAAATGGTTCAATTAATTAATTAAATATTACAGATGCCAAATACTTATGTGATTTATCACTAAAGGAATGAATAGCTCATTCACGACTTAGTACGAAGACATGGTCTCCCTGGATGCAACACTGCAAGCATAAAGAAAGGTTTTCCAGTTTCTAGGTTGTTAGTTTGATTTCTTGTATTAACACTAATTCACTTAATTGCATTGAAAGATTTAAACCACTTCATACTTGATCTGTTCAGCAGAGCCTCCAGATGTTGCATTTGTGATTGCCCAAGCAGCTTCTTTTCGTGTCCGAAACTCAGCTGTTTGCAAAATATTTATAAGAGCTGGAAAGATATGGGCATCTATGACTGTCTGCAAAAAGAAATGGCATGTCATGATTATCATAAAAATCATAAATAACTTCCTTGTCCTAAGCTAGTTGTGCTCTGCACAACACATTAAACAATCAAATGTTCCTTATCAATGTGCAAAAATCAGGTTACAGCTTCACATTCAAAATCCTAGTCACCTGTGCTTATCCCAAAAGAATTCAAACCACATTCATGCTTAAGTGAATACCATAGCTAATGTGTTATAGATTCATACCTTGAACACCAAAACAATGCTATACCTCCCTTATTTTTCCAGGTAGTGAACACCCAGCTATTAAGTCAGTAAACCACTAAGACCCCTAAACAAAGAAAAAAAAATTCATAAGCCTGTATGTCATACTACATTTCCCCACTCGGTAAGACAACAGAGCAAAAGAGAATGTATTCCAAGAACTCCTCAAAACAAGCAAGCAAGCACCAATATACTCCTTCCTGGTGAAAAGACAAAGCAGTGATGGTTTGTCAGTATGGTTATCTGATAGCTCACCAAACTGATGTAAGTAAAGTGAATATTTAATCAGTAACTGAAAAGTTTCTAGTAACTTCCTCTGGAAAGAGCCTTTTGCAATAAAACACAAATCAGAGAATGGTAGGGTCTGAAAGGACCTCTGGAGACCATTGAGTCCAACCCTCCTGCCAGAGCAGGATCACCCAGGGCAGGCCACACAGGAACAGATCCAGGTGGGTTTTGAAAGTCTCCACAGAAGAAGATTCCACAACCTCTCTGGGCAGCCTGTTACAGCCTCCCTCATTCTCACAGGAAAGAAGTTTTCCTCATGTTGAGGTGGAACTTCCTGTGTTCCAGTTTGTGACCACTGCCCCTCATCCTATCACAAGACACCACTGAAAAAAGACTGGCCCCTTCTACTTGACACCCACCCTTCAGATATTTGTAAACATTGATAAGATCCCTTCTCAGTCTTCTCTTCTCCAGGCTGAACAGCCCCAGGTCTCTCAGCCTTTCCTTCTAAGAGGTATGTTCCAGTGCCTTAATCATACTCATAGCCCTCCACTGGACTCTCTCTAGTGTTTCTTTGTCCCTCTTGTACTGGGGATCCCAGAACTGGACACAAGTACTCCAGGTGCGGTCTCACTAGGGCAGAGCAGAGAGAACCTCCCTTGACCAGCTGGACACTTCTTTATGCACCCCAGGAGACCACTGGCCTTCTTGGCCACAAGGGCCCATTGCTGTCCCATGGATAACTTATTGTCCACCAGGATGCCAATGTCCTTCTCCATGGAGCTGCTTTCCAGCAAGTCTACCCCTAACCTGTACTGGTACGTGGTGTTATTCCTCCCCAGGCGCAGGACTCTACACTTATCCTTGTTGAACTTCATTAGTTTTACCTTTCCCCAGCTCTCCAGTCTGTACAGATCAAATTAAACCAGATTAGTTACACACATATGACATTGATTCTTAGGAAAGTGTTTCAGATCCTTCAAAGAAGCAAGAGCTTAGGACTACATTTTAAACTACGTTTTTACATATATAAGCCATCACAGAACTGATAAGGGCAAATTCAATGAAAAGGATCTCTTTGTTTTTCTAAATCCTCCACAGAAGAAAACCTAACACATTACATACAGCAAAAAGCTACAGTCAATTCACAGTGTGGATGGTTACCCAGTGGAAAAAAACCCATCTGTTTGTTATTTCTTCTACCCTTCCTGTTTGGGAGTCCACATTGCATCTGCTTTGCAAATCCATACCATGCATCAGTTGTATGAACAGTTCCATGAACACTGTATCCTTTATCAAAGAATCTGCACTTCTAGGACAGCAATCTGGGGCCCTCAAGGAAAACCACTTAAACTTCCATCATGCCATGTTATATTAGATTTTTACTTGCCAAGAATATTTGGCAAAGAGTCCTTCACTGAAATTTTTGAATATGAATGCTGGAAGTGGTAAGTCATAAAAAGGAGTCAGTTATTTTAAGAAAAAGACAAAGGATATGAGAGAGTATCTTCAAAAACCAGAATGTATTTTTGCTCCAACATATTTTACCAGGGGAAAAAACCACTTAGGTTTAAAAAAAGATACAAAAGCAACACACTGTAAGGATACATGGAATATGAAAGCATCTGCTTCATTAGGGTTATCAGATCAAGAACCTTTTCTCAAGGGGAGATATAAATAACGGGAAAGTAATAAATGAAACCAATGGTGACACAGACCTGATAGACAAGGGATAAGAGAGACAATCATGAAGAAGGAAAGGCTCCAGTCACTAATTAGTGGTCAATTAAGAAATACAGGTATGGATTTGCAGAGAGACAGCCTGGACTTCAATAACACCCTTTGTAACAGGCACAAACTGGAACACGTGAAGTTCCACCTCAACATGAGGAAAATCCTCTGAGGGTGACAGAGCACTGGAACAGGCTGCCCAGTGAGGTTGTGGAGTCTCCTCTGGGGACTTTCAAAACCCACCTGGATGTGTTCCTGTGTGGCCTGCCCTGGGTGATCCTGCTCTGGCAGGGGGGTTGGATTCTGTGACCTCCAGAAGTCCCTTCCAGCCACTACCATTCTATGATTCTATAGGATGGGGACAAGCAGGACTGTGCAAAACTTAATAATGAATCTTTTCTTAACTACCTTTCCACATAACTTCCCACTCAAGCCTATGTGAATGCTGATTATGTGCTAGCAATTTAAGATTAGCATGACAGAATTTGGGCCAGGAGCTGGATCAGATCTCAGGAGAAACCTGTGTGTCCGTGGAATCAGCAGCTGGAGTGGGTGGGGGTCTCAGCACCAGTAGATGGAGGAGACATGGACCAGGAAACATATTTCTGGGATGCCCAGAAAAGGTGAATTCAGGACCAGCAACTGGTGTCAGACCTTGGGCAAAGGGGCCCCTGCAGTTGAAGCAGGAGAGGGTCCCAGAATCAGCTACTGAAGCAGGATTACAGTCCATAGGGCCCACATGCCTGGATGCCAGCTATGAGGGGGACTGAAATTCAGTGAAAGTCTTGGCTTAAAATGTTTCAATTTAAACTTGTAAAATAGTAGAATTCCAGAACAAAGGGAACTAGCAGTGGAAGGGCAGCAAGTGGGAGAATCACAGAAGATTGTTATTGTTTTCCTTATGGATCAATTTGGAACTCTGCTTCAGTGCAAAGAACAGTGGGTAAAGCTACTCTTCCCTGAGTTGAGAAACATGCGTTTGAACCTTTTCGGAAGAAACTGAATCCAGATCTCACATCTCATGAGATCTCTTATTTCTAATTCTACTAATGTCTATTCATTTCTAATTCTTATTTTATCATATAGAAGGCTACAGGAACCTTGTTCACTTCCTGCTCTATGGAGAATTTGGTTATCTTTACACAAGCAAAACAGGTTACAGCACCATGATGAACTGCAGCCTCTCATAAGGCACTTCACCAAAAATGACTGGCTCAAGAGAGAAGCAGATTATCAGTTACTATATTTTTATATTTTCTACTGCTTGACATGCAACGTAAGTGTCGTCACCACCTCACTCTAGCAAGAGACTCTGTCAAAGGTACTCAACTGTCCCTCTGTAGTACAGCTAAGTTTTTCAACTAGCAGTCTGTTGGCACTTGAAACTCTCAGAGCTTAGCTTTTAAAGAAAAAGTACATTAACTAGGTCAGAAAATAGTTTGCTTTAACCTTAACAGGTTCACTGTATCACAAGTCCAGTTAAGTTTAATGAGGGTAGAAACAATAAAGCGCTCATAAAGAGAAAGTGCTAGCAGCATCTATTATTTAAATTGTGGATCTTGCAGACTTACCCAAAGCAGTTAATCCTGAAAGTAAATTAGAATGTCTAAGGATTCCTATCTTGCTGATATTTTACATGGGAGCAACAGTTACTGTGTAAAGAGATCATGTTTCCTTTTCAGTTTAAACTTCTTCCAAATGATAAAACAGTAAACTACTGAAGTAGAATTTTTATGTTTTGGTTTTTTCTTCTCAAAGAAAAGCAAACCTCAGGCAGCACAAAACCTTCAAGGACTGTGGCAGGATGTGATACTTTAACTTCTGAGACTTTAGAAAGTGATACTTCCCATTTCTTTTTTAGCATGACTATCCTGCATGTGCCTGACATGAAAGCCTGCCAAAGAAAGTTGCTGAGGAGAGCTGCTCTGGAGCTGGCACAGCCTGCAGCAGAGTGGCAGATCTCAGTATAGAGAGTTTTTCCTGAGGTTTTACTTTGGTAGGGAAATGCCAGGGCAGCATAAAGACTTGGCAGGAGGCAGCAGTTCTTGCAGGGGAGGCTGAGGAGGCTTGGGTGTTGACAAGGGAATGACAAACCCCCACAAAAAGAAGCCCCTGTAGAGTGCTGTGACCACAGTGGGCAAACAGAACATGACACAGCAGTTTGCATGATAGTTCATGCAGAAAGGATGCTGAAAGCTCTGACATCTCTGACAGGGAGGGATGGTTCCCACCTGACACAAAGCCAAGGACTCTCTAAGCTCTGCACCCACCACGACTAACGCAGCTTCCCAGAAGTTCCAGTGAGAACATGACACCAGTCAGGCTGCAGGCTGTGCCCAGCTCACACTGGTACACGGTGGCAGCAGTGAGCACATCTGTGGGACGTGTGCCCAGGTAGAGGAACTTCTTCACTTGGAGACAGAGCTCCAGGAGGAGGTTAATAGGTTGAGGAGTATCAGGGAGTGTGAGAGAAGACTAATCACTGGAACTGCATCCTGCCTTCCCCAAGATAGATCCAACAGCCAACCAAGACACATAACACAAAGGCTTCCCCTTCTCCTCTCCATCTGACTGAACACAGTGACCAGAAGGAGGGAGCAATGGTGAGAAGCTCCTGCCTGGCACAGCAGGTGCATCCACTCTGCAACATCCCCACCTTCCCAGGTGCCCTTGCGTTAACAGGTACAAGACCCCATAAGTGGAACGTAACAGCAACAAGGATGATGGCTCAACTAGCTTAAAAGTGTTGCTGAGATGAAGTTGGCCTATGCCCCCCATCAAAACTACTTCTACAAAGAAAAAGACAGGTCACTGTCCCAGGTAACTCCCTTCTGAAGGGAACAGAAGGCCAAATATACAGACCAGACATACTTCTTTGGGCAGCCTGCTGTCTCCCTGGGGCCCAGGTTGAAGATGTGGCGAGAAAACTTTCTACCCTAGTAGAGCCCTCAAATTATTATCCACTAAGATTATTATCTTACTTTTCAGATAGGCAGTGACAAAACTTGCAACAAGAAATCTCAGGGCAATCAAGAGAGACTTCAGGGTGAAAGGATCAGGAGTACACTAGTGTTCTCTTCTATCCCTCCAGCTGCAGGAAATAATGAGGAAGACACAGGAAGACCCATCAGATCAATGTCTCCAAGCTTGGTGCCACCAGCAGAACTTTGGGATTTTTGATCATGGCTCAGTTTATACAACACCAGGATACACTGTCTCAAAGGAGAAAGAGGATTACTGCTCAGGAGTTGTCAGGGCTCATCAAAAGAGCTTTAAATAAGTCTTAAAGGGAGAAAAGGGACAAAGCCAGGCCCCCTAGAGATAAGCCTGGAGGGTGACACATCAATGTTCGTTGGATGGTGTGCTAGCGAGGTCCTTCAGTCTGCCATCCTGGTGGAGGTAGGGGACATAGTGACACATGATAGCTAAGACAGAAAGGATACTGATGGGGTAGAAATCACAGTAGCACTTGGGAACGGTCAGGTATGAATTAGGCTCTCTCCCCACCTAAAAGATAACAGGATCAATAGCCCAACATCAGTGCATCTACACCAATGCAACCAGCATGGGCAACAAACAGGAGGAGCTGGGAGCCATTGATACCGCAGGGAAGCTATGATATAGCAGAAACATGAAACCATCACAGAAACATGGTGGGATGATTTGCACAGCTGGAGTGCTGTGTTGGATGGATATAAACTCTACAGAAGGGATAGGCCAGGAAAGAGACGTGGTGGAGTAGATCTGTATGTTAGGAGGTGTTTGATTGTCTTGAGCTTAATGATGCTGATGACAGGTTTGAGTGTTAAGAGACAGTAAGAATCAGGGGGAAGGCCAAGAAGGCTGATACCATGGTGGGAGTCTGTTACAGACCACCCAACCAGAAGTAAGAAGCAGATGACATTCCATAAGTAGCTGGAAGAAGTCTTACGATCATTACCGCTTGTCCTTGTAGGGGACTTAAACTTACCAGGTGTCTGCTGGTAAGTTGAATACTGCACAATACAGCAGAGAGGAAACAGTTGTAGAGGTTCCTGGAATGTGTGGAAGATCACTTCCTGACACAGCTGGTGAGAGCACCAATCGGGGAAGGCTCCCTGCTAGAGCCGTTGTTCACAAACAGACATGGACTTCATGATGTGAAGGTTGGAGGCTGTCTTGGGCATAGTGACTGTGAAACGGTAGAGTTTTCAATTCTTGGCGAAATAAGGCGGGGGGGTGTGTCAGTAGAAATGCCACCTTGCACTTCCAGAGGGCAGACTCCGACCTGCTTAGGAGACTGGTTGACAGAGTTCCTTGGAAGGCAAAAAAGGAAGGGTAAAGAAGCCCAGGAAGGCTAGACATTCCTCAAGAGGGACATCTTTAAGGCACAGGAGAAGGCTGTCCCAATGTAGCATAAAATGAGCTGGTGGGGAAGACAACCAGCCTGGTGAACAGAGACCTTTGGCTGTAACTCAGGAAGAAAGGTAGGTCTACAGTGTGTGGAAGAGGGGGCAGAACACTCAGGAAGACAACCAAGATACCATAAGGCTATGCAGGGAGAAATAGAAAGGCCAAAGCCCAACTAGAACTTAAGTCTGGTTACTGCCATAAAAGACAATAAAAATTCTTTCTGTAAGTGTATATTAACAGAAAGAGAAGGACTAAGGAGAATCTCCATCCTCTCTGGGATGCAGGGGTAAACATAGTGAGCAAGGATGAGGAGAAGGCTGAGGTAGTGAATGCCTTCTTTGCTTCAGTCTTTAATAGTTCCCCGATTGCCCAGCCCCCAAAACTAGATAAAAGGGATGGGGAGCAGAATGAAGACCCCATAATTCAAAAGGAAATGATCAGTGACCTACTGCACCACTTAGATACACACAAGTGTATGGGGCTGGATGGGATACACACAAGGATACTGAGGGAGCTTGTGGAAGTGCTCACCAAGCCACTTTCCATCATTCATCAGCAGTCCTGGCTAACTGGGGAGGTTCCAGTGGACTGAAGGTTTGCAAATATTATGTCCATCTACGACAAGGGTCAGGAGGCAGCACTGGAACAGGAAAGTTGTTGCATCACTATCCCTGGAGATATTTAAAAGATGGGTAGACATGGACCTGAGGGACATGGTTTAGCAGTGAGTATATAAAATGCTGAAGATAATCACAGCTTTCAAACAAAATTAAGATATTTCAGTTCAACAACTTTAAAAACATGTACTTAAAGAAATATTTCAAAACCTGTATCATATTTAGCAGCTTTGTATGGATTTTTCCAATACAAAGTATTCTTGTGCTTGTCTCTTGGAAATATTCTATCCTTCTTATTCATTTTAATCAAGCTTATTCACCTTGTAGTATTTCATTTTTAAAGAATGAAGCTAGATCAAAGTGAATTTCCAGCGTTCTATCACATCTGCATAGATGTTCAACCTAAATACATCATAGTCACTGTTAGGGACCAGGTCTTCAGCAGCAGCATATTTGTATTTTGAGCTGGTCAATACCAAGTGAATTTGCTTCTCCTTCTTTGGGTTCCCACAAATAAATTACTTACATTATGCAAAAACACACATATACATTTGGTATGCAAGTTCTGACATTGACATTGCGTGTCTACACATGATTCCTCACATAAATGGGAAAGCAAACAAGTCTTACAGCATAACTGTTTTCCTGCTCATGCAAGTGCTCTTATTACATTTAACAGATCAAGATTACAGTCAGCTCCCTAGCTGGCAAGCTCTATGATACCTACTATGATCTATCTACATACCTACTATGATCTCCTCCTCCTGGCTGTACGTTTCAGTTCACAGAGGCTTCTTAATTACTCATGTTCCAGTTACTTTGTTTATTGATTCAATTTACAACTGCTTTTTAAATAACAGAGCAAATATTTGCAAGCCAAAGCTACTTAACATGATGGCATAAGTAAAAAAGCACTGCTGTCTAAGAGCCAGGAACACAGCACTTCAGATCTCAGTTCTAATGGACTTTTATGTTGTTGACACAGACACCTAAGCTTATATACTCCAAACTGGGTATAAAGCAAACTTCTGGCCAGTTTACATGAAGTTGCTATGACTGTCAGGAAGAACCTGCATGATAATGAACAGCACCTTGCTGAGGTGTCTCCAGCTTTTAGGGTCCATCTTACAGAAGACAGCAATATATACCACTGACTGCTGAGGTTTTCAGGCAGAATAAAGGAGTTAAAGGCATTCTAGCTCAGCTGCCCCTGATGTAGGATATGATGTGTGGGATTCACCCCATGTAGAAGCCTGAAAACAGATTTTGTACTTAAACATAAACTTAAACCTGAGATTAATCTTTGACTTTCACTGATCCTCTAACAAATACTACCGCATCAGCAATTGCCATGTTTTGCTCCTGAGACACTTTCTGAAGTCCTTCTACCACAAACAGCACATGATTTTAGACCACTCGTGCAAACTATGGCAAAAACCAAACACGCTTTAAGTAATTTCACAACTCTGTGTGAATCATGTCATTCCTTTTCCATGTTTCCAGTGTTACTGTGGCCGTTTTGGAGAAGAATCTCTGACAATTCTTACTTACATCTTTAACCAAATTTGTAAAAACGTATTTCATTCCAGAGTTTTTTTAAATGACAGGCAATGTATCATTTGCTACACTTGCTCATGTCACAGTTCAGCAAGGACAGGAAACCCTTAAGGAGGAAAAATACGGCACAGATCCTGTTGCTACCATGCCTAGCCATACTCAGGTTTCCAGATGTTTTTCTGAGACTTTAAGGTATATTAGAAAAGAAGTGATAAGTTTCTTAACCTGTCAACAGGAGAGAACTCCTATGATGTCTTCACTGTCAGATATAGAAGATTGTGTCTGATGCACTGCCTTTCATAGCTTTTCAACGGGTTGCGAAGTTAGACACAGAACATTTTCTGAGGTATGTGACAGCCTTTCATACCCTTCAGAAGGGTCGACAGTCAGGATTTAGCTTCAGTTGTGCAGTTCTCCTTCTGACTCCCAGGAAGATGTAGTTCCCCTTCGCCCTGACTGGGGAAGCTATCCACTGAAGTACAGCAAAGCTGTATACAAACTAGGAAATTAATAAACAAAAACTATACTTAGTGACAATCACGACTGCATCAGGATATACACATCCAACCCAAACCTTAAAAGCACAGAAATAAAGAGGGAAAAGACTGCTGTATTCCACCACACTTTTTCTCTGGCCTAGGCACTGCTGATAACACACTCTGAAAGGCTTTCACTTCCACCTCTGGTGCAGAAAAAAAACCCAACAAACCTCCTTTGCTTTAATATGAGCTACAAAAGAAAGTTCAGCACTTACTTTGACACGTTTTCATGCATGTTAACTTGTACTGCCTTAATAGTAGAAAGAGTTTACTTGATTGCGTTTGAGTGCAAATCTAACAGTGAGAGGCTTATCTGTGAGATATCTGTGAGATATACTTTTCTGTGAGAAATGGCAGTGAAAGCCTTTGGACTGTGCTATCAAACAGCATTGTAGGCAGTATGAAAGTGGAATTGAATATAGAAGTCCTTCCCTCTAACTTTATATTTCTATACTTTAGAGTGGGTGGATGGAGGGAATGTAACCCAATGCAATCTTAACACTAAATATAGCTCTGTCTGTTAATACCGGTTAGGTAAAGTACCTATTAGATTTACCTAAATGCTTCATTTTCTTCTAGATTATGGCTTGAGCACTATCCAAACTTTTTAAGATCCCAACTATTCTGGAGCAACAACCCATAAGACAGATCCAGCTGGTAACTTGCAAGAATGTGGTTTACTATGCCAGGCAGATGTTTAAGGTTAAAAAAAAAAAACCCATACCATGTGCTGAAATTATTCCTGTCTGATTTCTGGCTAGAGATTGAAATTCCAATCAGCATTACAGAGACTGGAATAAATCTTGCTACCGTCTATGGCCTCTAGTAGGAACTACTGAGCAGTTTGGAGGCATTGAGTAGCAAGAAAAATAAATTATTTAGTTTAGAGCTGCATCTAATATTTTAGAATTCCTTCTGGAAGGAATACCAATTCTCAAGAAGAAATGTTTTAATTCATCACAATATGAAATTAATTTAGAGGAAAAAGAAAGTAATACTTCCACTCAAAGAAGAAATAGGTTCATCCATGAACTTAGTTAAATCAAGTATTCTTCCCAGATGAGAATTATCTTATGTCCTCAAAGCTACTAAAAATAGGCTAGACTTTTTTCCTTCATTTTAGCATATGACCATCTTCAAGGATCATTATCAAACAGCATTTTCCAATGTCAAAAATTGTTTTAAAGTGGTTTTCAGCTCAAATGTTTACCATGATATTTGACATTGAGTAGGAGTTGTCTGAAGTAATTCCTCAGAGAAGGAGTTAGTTCTGAGAAAAGCAGACCTATAAGCTCTGAGCTGAAAGGAGATTTCATCACACCTCATATCTCAGATGACATTCTCTAGGTTGAGACTAGAAATTAAAGAATTACAGCCTTTCTGGAATATGTCACACATGTGACAAGTCTTTCCTTTCAAGATGAGATAATAATTGCAATTATACCTGTAATTGTCAATTTTACTTCCAAAAAGCAGTGGCATCAAGATCTTACATCAAGTATGCTGTAAATAGTCTAACTTTCCTCTAACAGGCCTCCTTTTGCAGTTCCAAATCCAAGCCTCGTGAGGGACATGATTTTCAAAATGTCATAATTAACAGGATAGTTATATCCTGCTCAGAATCAGAAACACTAATTTTTAAATCTCATTTTTATACTCCCAGTATAGATTAAATTGGGCATGCACTTAGGGCAGTCAGTGTTTCACTATGTAGCATGTTTGTGCTTGGAGTCTGAAGGCAGCTCAATTACTCTGAAAAAGGCCTGATTCTTAAAACGAACAATAGCTTTCAGTTTTGAGAAGGTGCTTCTCACATCTTTTTCCCTGAACTTGAGAATACACCAACATGCTTCCAGCCTTGTCTGTGACACATCCTAAGGCAGCTGCTTTGAGCTGGATTCTTTTAAACCTGCATGTACGTTGGTGATTTGGTTGAGAATGTTTTCTTCCTGATGCAGAAATCCTGAGAAAGCAAACTTCTACCCACACAACGACAACTATTTTTCTATGCTAGAAATGAAGGTGTAATATTAGTGGCTCATAGCATTTACCTTCCTCTCCCTGTCTTCCCACCTCACCTTTCGAAGTTACAAAGCAATTCTAAGCTTTTGAGTAGAAAGGGGGCTGATCTAAACTGGTGATAAGACACCCCAAAACCTTTAAATACACACACACATGCATAGAAGTACCTAACAATTTTGTTCAACTGGATTTGTCAAGTTTTGTTTCATGAGTGGAGAGGTTATTTTATTGTTACTTGTTTTCCAAAAAAGATGTCACAACAATTTAGAAGACAGAGTACCAGAAAGAGTATAGTTAAGATTCTCCACTTGAAGCCTGACTTTTACGTGTCTGTGTAGTGGATATCAGGTGTAAGAATCTGTGTGAACAAGGACAGGCACTTACTCCTTCACTTGAACAGGACAACATGGCACAATGAATACTTATGTAGAAGTCATAGAAGTGAATACACTATTGAAATAGCTTTTGATGCACTAGAATTTAAGTTACTTCTAAGACTCTTCACAACTGTATCTTCAGTAGATCCAAGAATATAAAAATAAGAGATTCTGAAGTTTGGAAAAAATACTCAACAATATGACAAACTTTACTTTCTATTGCCACTTTTGATACTTATTTCTTTATGGAATGACTTGTACAGGCATCACATTTCCTAAAGCTCTTCTTTTTCTGAAGTCTGGAACATTTCTAGATGATTGTGCATCCTGAAGCAACCCTCTGATAGACTTGGGAAAAACTACAAAGTTAAGAAAATGCATTGGGCTGGACTGGCGACAGAAAATACTCTTAAGACTTCCTAAGACAGGCAGAAATGACCTTAAATAGAGAAAATACTGCTCCTCCCTGTTTCTAAGCTGGTAGCAGCATTGATAAAGTAGCCAAAAGATTCCTCACTGCAAGAAAAGCAAAGACAAAAATATTTTTACCTCGTTACAAACAGTAGTAACTATCTTTTCTGCACTGCTAATTGCACAGCAATTACAATTGCTGATGCAGGAAGAAACAGTGGTACAGTTGCTGATTTTACACAGCACTTTTTGTTAGAAATTCAACTAATCCACAGATTTAACACACAAGCCACAATAAAGGCAGAATCAATATCTTTGGAGCTCTACCAATGTTAGATTAAGTAACCATATCTTTTTCTATATCTGACCAAAACACGATCTTCAGCAGTAAAAGTAAAATCTTGACTGAGAAAGCCAGAGCAAATACAATGGTAGGTTTCTTTGCTTGCAATTCTACTTCTTAGTCACACCTTTATACCAAACAAAACCAATCTACATAGCTTTCCACCTTTGGAAGTTTTGCTGTCTCGCTTACTCATTTCCTAGCATCTCTGAAGTTGAGCATTCGCTCTTCACTCCAGGAAGCTTAGCAGAGACTGAGTTATCTTCCACGAAAGTATTAACTTTATTTCCTGTGCTTTCCGAGATGAAGACCTCATCGAAGCTATTCAGGCTTTAACACTGCCCCCTCATCAGCTGAATGTTCTTTGTAAGGGAAAATGTATAACCTAAAGATTGCAAGTGACACCCAAAAAGAATATAACACACTTTTTCCTCAGGAAAAACATGGAGCCTTTTTATAATTTCCCGAAAGTTTTCTGCAAAAGGAGAAGTAATTCCATTCCTTAGGTGAAGAGCACTTCACGTGAATTCTGAACATACAGAATGAATAATCCAGAGCCATCAGATTTAAGACAAGTAAATGTCATGCTGTCTTCCAAAGAAAAGGATATGAAGAAACACTCATTGGCCGCTTTTGCCAGTGTACAAGGGGACTTGGTTTACTTTGTGCAAACATGCATTGTTTCTGCCTGGTTAGCGAGACAAGTATTTCTGTTGTCTAATATTTCTGCTATTTATTTCTATTCCTCAAAGAATAGCTATGTCCAACTGGACTTCCACACACCCTGTATAATCTCTGAAAATACCCTCTGTATCCACTGAGGGAGAAAAGCACTGAGGTAAGTAGCTTCAGAAGAATTCACTTTGATTTACATCAGGAGACTTTAATTCAACTGCCTTGATGGGAACTTTGTACATTTATCAGATAAAGCCTGTTTTCACTACAATGAAGTTTTCCATCACTTCTGAAAAAGAGAAGAAATGAGGCATTGTCCATCAAAGCCAAGCAAAAAAATCCCCTAGTATCGCTGTTCTGAAAATAACTCTATATCCAGGGAAAACAATATATATTTAGCAGTTTCTTCTGTACTGAATCAAACAAAAACTTTTCTCCAGGGAACAGATGGTCAGTCTCTCATTTATACCACCTGGGACGATGTCCTGGGAATTCTTCCCAATGTCTGACACTGAGTCCAGACTCAGAACAAAGATGTGGCCTTTTGGAGGCCTAATTATAAAAGACTGACATAAGGGAGTGAGCCTTTTATTTGCTTGTGTGCTATCACTTAACATAAAGGTACCACAAAATTCGGTATAATTAGAAAGGATGAATCCCAATGTAACATGGATATTCTTCATTATTGTTCTGTTTGATAAACAGCAATTTCAGATTTGGATAAACACAACTGCCTGTTATCAGGAATTATAAGACAATAAATAATAAAGGAATAAAGAAAGTACCTTACAATGTAGGTGTCTGTATTTGGTGATGAAATCAAAAAACATACAAAGCTATTTGATCCTTAAAAACTTTATAGCTTACTCTTTTCATACTTGAGAATTTGTATATTTTACTGATTGTCAAAGGGATGAAGAAAATTAATTAAGACACAGTTTTCTTGAGCTTAGCCTCATTTTGTCATTTTCTAGCATGACCATCTACCCCCCTTACAGGTGATTATAAAATTAAAGAATTTGAATATGAGAGACAACTGGGCCATTGAAACACTCTAATTACACACTCAGACTCTATAACAAACTTAGTAGTTTTTGTAACATGTAGTTATGTGTAAGTGACTGTATACACACAAATATGCACTTTATACAAAAAAACAATGTAGTGCCTGCTGTGTGTTTCTTCTAGCCTGCAAGACAAAGATTATTGATCATAGCTGAAAAGTTTACCTGGATCTGTGCTCTGTTTCCAGCTGTTATATTAGATATTGTCCAACATGCTTCCTTTTTGATAGATTCTTTTGGGCTGCTGAGCAAGTGCAGCAAACTCTGCAGGGCTGAACAATTCAGAATTACCTGAATACAAAAGAAAAACAAACAAACAAACCAAAACAAAAAAAACAAAACAAACAAACAAAAAAAAACCACAAAAAAAACCAACAAAACACAACACAAAACACCTTAGAGGAAATTTAGGATAAAGAATCACAGGAACAAGTAATACAATGTTTTCTAAAAATCCCATCAGATCATGCCAAAAAGTTAAAAACTAAACAACAACAAAATAAAAACAACCAAAAAACCACAAACCATAAACAAAAAAGCCCAAATCAGTAAGAACCAAGAAATAAATGATTGTATGAAAGCTAAAGATGAAAACAACTGACTAATTCAGGTAAGAGATCATGCCTTCATTATGATTTCAGTATGACTTGAACACAAGAAGATCCTAGGCCTGTTATGACCACACAAAAATGACAGTATTTTTCTATCATCTTATTCTCCGTATTTTTTGTACACTTGGAAGCTCCAACTAGTTCTGTTTTCTGTATCTGCTGGCACAGTGAGGTAGACTATTGCCAGTGTTGTGTCCACTCACATTGCAAATGGGCAATTCTTATTAAAAAAAAAAAAACTGTGAAAAGTTGCAATTTACAGAGCAGAACAGTTGCAGGAAAATCTGCATTTCCAAACTCAAAATATTAAGTGCCCAAAGCACAAGAGAAAACGCACCAGAACTGGATGTTACGTGACAGAATACTTAACTATATCATGTGTGATAGTGAAAGGCTTTTTGACCCTTTAAAAGGTCATAACAATAAATCTCTGGACTAAATTCCGTTGCTCATATTTTTCCCCCATGTTCCCAAAACTTTTATAGTTTACATTAAGATTAAGAAAAGCAAAAATTATGGTTCTGGATTGTATCAGGTATCTGCTGAGACTTTTTTTCCTCTTCAAGCATAATACCTATGGTTTTGGCCAACTCCAAGCACTGGCGATTGTTAACAGCTGGAACTGGGTATGTAAAAGTAGACAGAATGACAACGGTTGGAAAAGACCTTTAAGATCATCAAGTTCAACCGTTATCTAACTCTACCAGAGCCACCACTACACCATATCCTCAAGCACCACATCTAGGTGGCTTTTAAATACAACCAGAGATGGTGATTCAACCACTTCCCTGGGCAGCCTGTTCCCATTTTTGGTAACCCTTTTAGTAGAGTTGTTTTGCCCAATGCCCAACCTAAATCTCCCCTGGCACAACTTGATTCTATTTCCTCTTGCCCTGTCAGTTGTGACTTGCGAGAAGATACCAACAACCACCTGCCTACAACCTCCTATTAGGGAGCTGTAGAGAGCAATAAGGTCTCCCCTCAGCTTCCTTTTCTTCAGACTACACAACCCCAGCTCCCTCAGTGGCTCCTCACAAGACACGTTCTCTGGACCCCTCATCAGCCCGTCTCTGTACCTGCTCCAGCACCTCCATGTGTTTCTTATACTGCAGTGCCCAATACTGAACCCAGTACTCAAAGTGCAATCACTTCTCTAGTCCTACTGGCCGCACTATTCCTGAAGCAGGCCAGGATGCCATTGGCTTTCTTGGCCACCTGAGCATACTGCTGCGTGATGTTCAGCCGACTGTTGACCAACAGCTCCAGGTCCTTTTCTGCCAGGCAGCTTTCCAGCCACTCCTCCCCAAGACTGTAGCATTGCCTGGGGTTGTTGTGGCCCAAGTGCAGGACTCTGCACTTCGCCTTGTTGAAGCCCGTATGACTGGCCTCAGTCAATCAATCCAGCCTGTCTATGTTCCTGCATAAAAGCAGGTTTATGCTCTGAAGATGTACAGAGAAGTTTTCAGGCAACTGTGTTATATGTTGTGTTCATATTCAAAAACATCAAGGCTGGGCTCTTCCTTCTGATTAAGGATTTTATATGCATTCTGTACTCTTCTTTATCATACAGCACAATCTGCAGGCAGGACTATCAAGCCATCCTCCTTAAAACAGTTTTCTAGTGTTTTAGGAAAGCTTATGGTGTGCTCTGAAAAAACTGTGCACAACAAAGAAGTTTAGACATTTTTCTCAAATTAAAAAAAAATCTAAGACTTATGCAGTATTTAATAATGTGCATCACTTGTGATTTAGTGATCCCCTGTGGTTTTTTTTTTAATGAAACTATGAAATCACAAAGCACACCTCAATTTTCTTATGACTAATCTGCAAAATAAATGCCGTTGGAAAAATACAAGAATGCCTACACAATTCAGCTACACAAAAAATATTGTAACAAGCATGTTAACCTCCTCTTGATAATAAGATATTCAGTGTCCTGCTGCTAACTCATCTTTATCTCTGGTCTCATCGTCACAGAACTACCGAATTCCAAAGGATATATTTACACAAACCACAAAATAAGCTTTGAAAGAAGCCTCAAGACTAGGAACCTTGATTTAACTTGGCATCGTTTACATGGAAGGAATAATTTAACACTCTGAAAGGGGAATCATAAGCTTTACGCACCTACACCTCCCTGAAAGCATCTTTCTCTTAATGTCATCTCACACCTCTAACGGCTCCCAGTGCCGCCTGGATGTTCATTCCACTGCCTCCACTGCACATACCTCCCCATTCACAGCTACTACCATTTCTTGATGCCATTTCTGACACCAGTTTTAGCAGGGTCAACAGCCAACCACAAAATACCTCTTTGAGCCTGTTACTTCAATCCAATTCTGTTTCACATTTGTCAGGCAGCTCTGTACCACACAGTCATGCTCTTTAGTTCAAATGCGACAAGCCCTTGATGGCCCCACTATGGCACATCATTCAGAATAAAAATTCAGCCTAAGAGGCAGACTGAACAAGAAAAAAAAATCCAAAAAACAAACCTTGAAGATCATTGCACAGCTATATGCAAATCCCAGACATAGCTATGTAAGAATCACCAGCAGTTCAAGACCAAACAGAAAAGTTATGTAGAACACCGCATGTTTTGAGGCAACTAGCATTGTCAATCCTTCACTTTCAAACTTCAAAAAGAACAAGAGGAGGTGCTCATGAATAAGTTACCACAAGTAACAGAAAGATGAACTACAGTATAACACAAGAGAAAGTGAATCCATACCTGGGTCTGGATATCATCTCCTGTGACAATGTTCCCAACAGCTCGTAAAGCAGGAGATACAACTTTGTAGTCGTTGTGCCTAAAAATTACCAAGGAAAGATCTAAGCATTAATCATTCTGAAGCATCTCCACCTTTACATACTCAAGAAAGGAACATCCATCAGTCAGGGGAAAACTTAACTTTCACTATCTGAATCAAAACACTCTCTGCCTTTATAGTAATGGTAAGTCTTTCTAGGGTTTCTAAATATTTAGGCCTTTAGATCTCATTTGTCAGAATAAAAAAATATAACACAATATTAAAAGAATACAAGTACTTCACAGTATAGGGATCCTTGAGAGGAAAAAGGTAATCAGCTTTAACTATAAAAGGCACCTCAGGTAGCGTGCAGAAAGGCAGAGAATGAGACAGGGGAACACAGAAAGGAGCCATGTGTTAAGCCATGCAGCTGTTTGATCATCTTCTGTCATCACACGCAACCCCGCACCATCATTATTAAATCAGGATTGGAGCAGAAAGGGTGAAATAAGGAATTTTTCTTTCAAATTAAAACACTTCCTTATAAAAAGGTACCTTAAGTGATACATTCTATTCGTTAATCCAGAAACAGAGTTGCTTTAATCTGAAAAGCCTTGTCTTTTTTATTTACATCACTACTCTGCCCTAGTGAGATCTGTATCCAATATCGTGTCCAGTTCTGGGCTCCCCAGTTCAAGAGGGACAGGGAAGTACAGAGAGAGTCTGGGGGAGGCTATGAGGATGATAAAGGGACTGAAGCATCTCTCTTATGAGGAAAGGCTGAGAGACCTGGGGCTGTTTAGTCTGGAGAAGACAGAGAGGATCTTATCAATGTTTACAAATATCTGAAGGGTGGGTGTCAAGTAGAAGGGGCCAGTCTCTTTTCAGGGGTGCCATGTGATAGGATGAGGGGCAATGGTCACAAGCAGGAATACAGGAAGTTCCATCTCAACATGAAGAAAAACTTCCTTCCTGCAAGGGTGACAGAGCCTAGAACAGCTTATGGAGACTTTCAAAACCTGCCTGGATATGTTCCTGTGTGGCCTGCCTCTATTAGATCAGGTTGCTCAAAGTTTCATCCAGCCTGGCCTTGAACACTACCAGGGAAGGGAAATCCACAACACCTCTAATCAACCTATTCCTGAGTCCTAAACTACCCTCTTTAAGTTTAAAGTCATTGCTCTTTGTCCTACCACTACATGCCCTTGTGAAAAGTCCCTCTCCAGCTCTCTTGTAGGCCCCCCTTTATGTACTGGAAGGCTGCCATTAGGTCTCCCTGTAGCCTTCTCTTCTCTAGGCTAAACAATCCCAACTGTCTCAGCCTGTCTTCCAAAGAGAGGTGTTCCAGCACCCTGCTCATCTTTGAGACCCTCCTCTGGACTCACTTTAACAGGTCCATGTCCTTCTCATGCAGGGGGCCCCAGAGGTGAACACAGCACTCTAGGTGGGGTCCCACAAGAGTGAATGGAGTAGAGAGGGAGAATCACCTCCCTTGAGCTGTTGGCCACGCTTCTTTTCATGAGGTCCAGGATACACCTGGCCCTCTGGGCTGCAAACACCAACTACCAGATCACATTGAGCCTCTCATCAATCAACACCTCCAAATCCTTCTCCACAGGGCTGATCTCAATCTACTCATTGCCCAACCTGTATTTGTGCTTGGGATTGGCCCAACCCATGTGCAGGACCTTGCACTGGGCCTTGCTGAATTTCGTAAGGTTTTCACATTCCCACCTCTCCAGCCTGTCAAGGTGCCTCTGGATGGCATCTGTTCCCTCCAGCGTGCTGACCGTACCACACAGCTTGGTATCTGCAAACTTGCTGAGGATGCCTCAATCCCACTGTCCACATTGCTGATAAAGACGTTCAACAGTGCTGATCCCAATACCAACCCCTGAGGAGCGTCATTCATCACTGGACATTCACCACTTGGACATTGAGCTGTTGATCGCAGCTCTCTGAGTGTGTCCATCAAACACATTCCTTATCCACTGACTGGTCCATCAATCAAATCCATGTCTCACCAATTTAGAGACAAGGATATTGTGCAGGACAGCATCAAATGCTTTGCACAAGCCGAGGTAGACAACATCAGTTGCCCTTCCCTTATCCACCAAAACTGTAACCCTGTCATAGAAGACCACCAAATTTGTCAAGCATTCCCTTCGTGAAGCCACACTGCCTGTCACCAATTGCCTCCTTATTTTCCATTTGTCTTAGCCTAGTTTCCATGCTTCGTGATCTTGCCAGGCACTGAGGTGAGACAGACTGGCGTGTAGCTCCACAACTCTTCCTTTTTACCCTTCTTAAAAAAAAGGTTTGTGTTTCCCCTTTTCTAGTCAGCAGGAACTGAACTGGACTGACACAGCTTCTCAAATATGATGGAAAGTGGCTTAGCCACTTCATCTGCTCATTCCCTCAGGACCTACAGATGCATCTCTTGCATCTCTTCAGGTCCCATGGACTTGTGCACATTCAGGTACTTTAGATAGTTTCAAACCTGGTCTTCTCAGGTTCTTCATTCTCCCAGTCCCTGCCTTCCCTTCTGCAACTTGGGTGGTACGTCTGAAGCACTTACTGCTGAAGACTGAGGCAAAAAAGTCCTTGAGTACCTCAGTCTTCTCCATGTGCTAGGTAATCAGGTCTCCTGTTTCCTTCCAGAGAGGGCCCACATTTTCCCTAGTCTTCTGTTTATCAGTGATGCACTTATAGAAGCTTCTCTTGGAGGCCTTGATGTCCATGGTCAGATTTAACTGTATCAGGGCTTCAGCTTTCCTAACTTAATCCCTGGCTGCTTGAACAATTTCTCTGTACTCCTCCCAGGCCTCACATGTCCTCACTTCTACCTTCTGTAGGGCTCCTTTTTGTATTTGAGTTTGTTCATCCATGCCAGACTCCTGGGGTTTTTGCCTGACTTCCTCTTTGCTGGGATGTACTACTTCTGAGCCGGGGAAGGTGATGCTTGAATATTAACCAGCTTTCTTGGACCTCTCTTCCCTCCAGGGCTTTATCCCATGGTACTCTACCAAACAGATCCCTGAAGAGGTTTAAGTCTACTCTTCTGAAGTCCAGGGTAGAGAGTGTGATGTGCAGAGTATATATTATAAACCTATCTATATTTAAATATAATAGAATATACATATATTACATTGTATATTCTGGATTTTACAAAAACACAGCTGTTAGGTGCAGGAAAAAAATTCTCTTAAGAAATAGCAAAACCAGTACAAGAAAAGTTCCATTGTTTCTGTTACTTGCAACAAATAGAGAAGACTGAACAGACAGGTAAAATTAAAACTCAAATCTTGCTTTTGAAAATTATGATATTTCAAGGCAAAAAGCTTCCTATTGCTGGAAACTTGATTCTGTGTAAAAGAGTAGATCATACATTTGCTCAGAACAAATTTCTTACATCAGCAATTCCACAAGTCTTCTGCAGACTCCTGCATCAATCACAGCCTGGATTTTATCATTGGGGCCATCAGACAAATAGGACAAAGCCCAGCAGGCATCAGCTAATACATCTGTATCATTGACAAAAAGCAGCCAGGAAAGCACACTTAGACAAGGTGAAACCTGTAAGACATGAAGAGGAGATATGTACATTATGCAATTAAAAGGGTCAGAAGATATATTAACATGTCAGATAATTCTGTATGTGACATTATAGGACTACACACTGGCATCTCAAGGGTCAGAAGATTTCAGACTTATATAGCACGTCTATGCAGGGTTGTAGCTACACCAGTACAGAGGAGCACGTCATCAGGGAAGCATTATGAGAATTCTTCAGCCTCTACAGTACAATGCCTGGCAACTTAAGCTCATACTTGTCCACTAAGATGTGCCATACTTTCACTACAGCAGCCAAGATGTATAGCATTTTGTTCTGCTGAGTCACATTTCTGCAGGATCAAATCCATTTTTATGGTAGTTACTGAAAAAATTCTAGAAATAACCAGAACAAGTCTAAAAGGAAATGTATACTCATCTTGCCTTAAAGAAAATTTCTTTTTCTTTTTCACTTTGGTATTCAGCTTCACTGCCATAGATGGTGCAACACCATCAAGTTACCCCTGGTCTTAATACTGTAGCCCATACTCCTCTATAGGCATGCAGCTTTAATTCATCAATCTGTCACATGAAGAAAATAATTTGTAGGCGCAGACAGCATGTACTCTGTGACTGCATGGGGGGTGCACATCTGGGTTTGGCTGCAGTGACATTGGGTGTATCTGCACATTGGTTGGAGGTGCCCTAGAGTGCCTTTGCCCACACCCCTTCAGCAGTGTTCTTCATGCTGCTCTGACAGACTCTATAAAGTCAAACTTTTCCTGAGCTACAATTCCATGCTGTTTTTCACATCTGGGGCTGTGGGCACTACGTCCATGTGCCCGTGAATGTCTTGGAGCATTTCTACCTCCTTGCTCTGCACACACTGCCTTGGTGGCTTTCCCAAAGGTGTGAGTAGCTTAGAGTTGTTGGCACTGCAGGTGTTTGCATCACTTTTCACAGCATGTCTGCGTGTACCCACGTGCAGACAGGGGAATGGACATGGCTGTAAATCCGCTATGTGCCCATGTGTGCAGTGGGCAGAGAGCACCTCTGCATCCTCAATTCCAGATGTGGCACTGTCACTGTGTGCCCCTCTGTGCTGTGTGTGTGAGAAAGGAGGATGTGCTTGTTGGGTGTGTTGTGTGTGTTGTGTGTGAGGAAAAGGACAGGAGAATCTAGACAGGGTTGAGAGAAAGGTGCACATATTGGCCACGATGCAGCTCCACAGCAAAGGAGATCAGGTTCATCATCTCCAGTACAGGAACAAAAAGCTTTGTGGCAGCTACATTCAAACGGTGGTTGTGAATGTCTGCCCAAAGGACTACATACATTCAAAAAACTTCATCTGAAAGGAGCCCATACATTGTTTCAGAGAAATTCTGAAATATTTCTGCTGTTTAGTTCAAGTTTCACAACACTTACTGCTTATTTGGCTAACACCACCTCCTCTCAACACTCTTCCTTTCGAACATCTCTTACCTTGGCAAAGTCTGGAGGAGGATTTTTCCCTCTGCAAAGGTTGGATAGAGCCCATACAGCATTTCGGGTCATAGTGAGACGGTTCTGTTTGGAAAGCAATCTAAAACAAACCAACAAAACATTCCAACAACCTTTGATTTTTAAAAATAAAATCCAGGCAACCCTGTAGGGTCAACTGCATGACTCATTAAAATAAACCCAGGCCTACATTTTAACATACACTGGGACAATTTATGCTAGTTTTTTGGGGCTATAAAAATACACCTTGAGGAAAATCATGCTTGATGGCTGGATACTAACACACGTACTAAAAACATGAATCCTAGTATCCTGACAAGAACAAGAACCATTACACTAAAAGTGTGCTCATTTAATTACTTAGATACTGATGTGGCAGATTTACAATCAAAAGGCACAGGAACAAAATTAAAGGAACAAAATTATTCTAAGTAGAAGGATGTGTAGGCAGTTTTGGAGAGTACTCTCTTTGCTAAACTGCATTTTTATGTCAGTCTCAGACTATCAGCCTCACTTTTACACTTTTCTGTTAACTAGAGAAGAAGAATAAAGCTTAGCCTCAAAAAGTGCTTATCAAGTTTAGGGTTTCCCAAACATTCAAGACAGTCACGTATCTTAGAGCAACCACTGTTTACAGACTTTCTGTGCACGCTGCCTCCAATCCTAGCATAGGAGAGCATTGCCCACTGGGTTCTTGATAGAACACAATTCTACGGATCACCTCAAACCACTCTCTTCCTGCAGTTAAGGGGAAGCATCCACACACCAGTTGCAGGGTCCAACTTCTGCTCCATTAAACACAGGAAACCCAGCAATGTGGTGAATTGCAACACTGAAACCTTCATGAGATGTGCGTACCAACGGTCTTCTCACAACAGGACTATTGCACTGACCAAAACTGTGTCAGCCACTGTTACACTGAATCCCCTTAGATGAGATTAATTCTAGCACTGACAATGACACCTGTGGAGTTAAGTCAAATGCAGTGTGAAGCCTCTAAACAAGGCATTTCCCTGACAAGTCACAGCGGCCTAGGACAAATGCAGTAAGGCAAGTTCTAGTTTTTCCACACGAGTAACAACTCAATTTCTTTTCCTCACAGCCATCCCACACTGTACCAGTGCCCTTACGAGAGCACTAGAGTACTCCACTACTACAATTTTCAAAAGACTGATTGAGTAATCCTAATTTGGACATGACATCACAAAATGGTGTCACTGTTTCAGTAATAAATGGTCCTTCAGGAGAGGACCATCAAGATAATAAGCAGACTAGAGAAATGATACACAATGGGAGTATTAGACATGTGGATTTGTTCAGCCTTAGAAGGAAACTGTGTAAGGGGAGATATAACTGCTTCCTATAACTGTGGATATAGAAAAGAGGAAGCCAGATCCTTCTTAAAGGTATGTAGTGACAGGACAAGTGACAATTGTCACCAGGTAAAACAGAAAATTCTGATTAGGTATCAGAACATTGTATTTCACCCTGCCATAGGAAATACTGCAACAGGTTGCCTCAGGTGGTTACAGAATCTACCTTTGATATTACTTCCACACTGGCTAAGTAGTTGAGTAATCTAATCTCATTTCACCTGTTATGAAGAAAGCCTTTGACTAGATGACCTCCAGAGGTGCCTTTTAACTTATCTGATGACTCTATAAAAAGACCAGGCATCCACCTACTCTGTAGAATAAAATAGTTCCAGCTTAGCTGCTCCTACACACATTTCCATTTTAGCCTTGTTACAAAAGTAGTTGAGTGCCCATTAAAAAGTCTGTTTAGTCCACAATAAAAAAAAAATATCATGCTTCAAGGCAAAAACCAAACTTTAGGCTTATCAAGCACTCAAGCACAATTCTAGAAAACATATCAAAACAGACTTACTGCAATAAAGGTGGGAGTATATTACAGTCCAATACATAATCTCTGCACATAGTGCTGTCTCCAGCAATGTTGCCAAGAGCCCATACTGCCTGCAATGTAAAACAAAACAGTAATTGCTTTTATTCTCACAATTCACCCAGTTTAGTGTATGTATTAGAGTGGGAAATACTCTGTTCGCACTATTAAATCCTAGAAAACATACAGAAGGGGAATGCATTCTGGTTGAGTCTTGCATATATACACCCAAACTCATTATATGACTCTGAAATATTTACACAGATTTAAAAGGAATACCAAAACAGCCAACATGTATGTCTCCCAAGACTTTGCAGGCAGACATAACCTTGCTCTGTCCACAATAAAAGAGATGAGCTTATCCCTCAGACTTAGTAACTCTACACTTCTCCTCATTCAGAGCTGGTTTAAGTTCAGATGTTCATAGCACAGCTCAAGCAAGTTCGCATCTACCCAGAAATGTTTGTGAGGAGCAGCCCATATTAGTATCTCCCCGGAAGCCATAAAAGCATGCAATGTTCACACAGTCATACTAAGAATGCTGACACCAACTAAGGTGAAATTAAGAATCCATATGCATGATAAATCAATACCTGGAATCCAAGAGTTCAGATGGGCACTGGCATATAGTCTTTAAGAGAAAACTATGCAAGATGGAACCAATGTTGCCTATTAAGACATACACATGGCAAAATGCAAGGACAGGTATTTTTTCCCTTGGACATCAGTACACATCTAAAATACCAAAAGCTAATTAAAGAAGCATGAAATCGATATTCTGTAATATGATGAGAATAAAATATTTAATTGGTTTTGTTCGGGTCAAGTGGTGTTTTTGATACTACTGTCCACTGGTATGAGAGCTATAATAGAAAAAAACTGGAAGTAGCCTATTAAGTATAAAAGCCATTTTATGAATCCCATGCCATCTACAGACAGTATTTTGTCACACAAGAAAGTGTATGAAACTCACATTTGCTATTTATTTCAAGTTAACAGAGGGCTAGGTGTCACATCAAATAGATAAGTGTATCTGCTTATTTGATAAGACCCATACAACATTCACACAACCACTAGAAACATTTCCAGGTCTGCACACAGAGCACATAAGCAATCCTATTTTTCAAGGACAGCATCTAAATGTCCTCCCCAACTTTCTCTTCAGTTGAAGACTGTGTATTTATTTGCAGTAAAATGTGTTACAGTGCATAGGTATGTTCAGCTGAAGAAATAGTTAAGTTCCCCAAACAAAATAAACATGTTTTTCTCTCCAGCTCTTTACCTGAAATAATTACTCCTCTATTAAGAAAAAAAAACCAAAAAAAGCCCCCCCCCCCCCCCCAAAAAAAAACACACAAAACCCAAACAAACAGAATAAGCCAAATTTGTTACCTAAAGGAAATTTCCGGAGAACCTGAAATAAACTCATTTATTCATTATTGATGTCATCAACTGCTATGTTTCATTAGATTTCCACTGTAAAATTTTTAAACAGTGGCAAAAAGATGCTACTTAAGAAACAGATTCCAGTCACTCTAGAGGCCCCAAGTCACTAGAACATCCTGTGAAATCAATACGATTAAAACCAGATGTATACACAAAATGTGGATACAAAACAAAAAAAGACAACTCCTCTGTGCCTGTATTGCCAATAACATGGACGGATCGCTTGGAAGTCCCTAAAATCCCTAAACTGCGAGTTGTTAAGAGACTAGGAGATTATTCTTGGGAAAGATTAGTTTGCTTTGTTCTCCTACTGTTTTCCAGGCCTCTGCTGTCAGACAGTCACAGACAGGACACCAGGCACCTTTGCTGTGAAACAGCACAGCCATTACTGCACCATGTCGTCCCATCGTCCATCCCTGCCCCCGATGGATCTTCATCACGAAAAATTGTATTTCATTCCAATTCTTCTTGTTTTACAACTGTTTTAAACAACAGTTTGTCGAAATTAAAGTATAACCTTGGATATGGCAGCCTCATGGCCTCAAGACAAAGGCAGTTACTGGAAAAATTTACCGACAGAATATGTCACCTCCTGCAAAATGTCATTCATATTACAACTGTAAGAAGCCACCCTTGCTGCTCACTGCAATGTTTGTATTTCTGCAGCAATGAGAAGCCCAAGGAATGAATTCAAGATTTCAGCTAGTTCTCAGTAAACTTGTGGATCTTTTAAAAAACACTTAGGGGTGAAAAAAAAAGAATTTGCAACAGCTTTCTTTGATGGAATATGTGGATAACTTTGTAGTAAGATAAAATCACCTTGTCTGGACAGTCTTCCTCATGTTAAAACACCTGTGAAAGCCATACCTCACTTGTCTGGACTTTTCTTCTGCCATAATAGCAATATCTATTTTTAGGGTTGACAACAGTGATAATCACTTAATCCAAGAATCTGTTCTGACCCTGAATGACAGACTAGTTTTGCAACAGCAAATCTCACATGAAGAAGTCTGATCAAAGAAGTAAAACAGCATCTCTACTGCTTTCCCACTCTTGATGTTTTAATGGCAAGAAGAGTCTGACCAAGCAGTCTGATATCACAGAACCTGGTAAGAGAGGATGTTGCAAGAAATCCTGGAAATGCTAATGACTGATAATACACAAGATGCAAATAAATTGAAATATCTTTAGAAAAATATGCAAAGTTTCATTCAACAAGGAAGAGTGTCTTTCCTTAAGGAATTATTTCAGTTCTTCAGATAAGTGAGGAATTTAAGTCAAGCTCATTTTAACTTTCCTCATCAAACACTGCTATAAATACAAAGCTCTTTCATGATTTCCGCAGACAAGTGAACAATGACAAGTGTCTTCAGGGTTTGTCTGACTAACATTTAATTACTTCCACTGCTTCTTTTGTGCACTCCTCAAGATGTAAATGGCTTCCCTGCCATAACATTCCAGCTTCATTCTATGCATCTCAAATGTTTTTTATCTTCTTTTCTGGATAGTCGCAGAGGTAAAAGGATATTTACTTTCATTAAGCTTCAGAGTTTATCAAATCAAAGAAAAATTTGTCTCTTAAAACTAACTAAATAAAACCATTTCAGTACTTTCCAATGTCTACATCCAGATCTGAAGGTGAAAAGAACCTGTAATTTCAAGACTTGTAGCCTGACTTTTTAACCAGCTTCTTAGGTAGCAAAATTGTGTGTAAAGTGAAAATGCAAATGATGCCTTGTCAATTGACTGCATCTATTGTTATACATTTGTATAAATTTCTATTTATTGCAAACAGTGGAGTAGGGATTGATGCAGGTTTCCAATTTATTTTACTCATTATTAAACTCAAGTGGTTTTTTCAAGAAGTTCTGGACAATTTCAGTAGGCAATAAAGTGCAAGCCACATAGTATCTTCTGTGAATAATCCACATGCATTCTGACAACACTCCATAATCTCCTGCATTCTGAAGGATCTCAGCCCGTGGATATTTAAACCAAGCGCTAAACCAACAACCAACAGTGAGTAGTGTCTGTGCCTCTTGGTGGAGAAGAAATATTAGTAAGTGAGAATCAACATTTTTCTCTACTTTTGGCCACTGACTTGGGAAATGAATCTTATGCTGGGATGAGGACAGTAAAGATGAGCTTGCATAAAAGTGTGATGGGGTAAGTGGACACAAGGAAGGGTAGATACCAGAAGGCCAAAATTCCTAGGAGAGAACTTCTTCTATGCCCCACCACAAAAAACACCTGTCTTTCAGTGCCTAGGGTGGTCCTAGTTCCTTATTTCTCACATCTTTCACCCAAACAGAGGTAGTAATTTCTATTCATGCCTCAACTGTTTTTTTCTGCCTTTGATTAGTAAGACCTAGTTAATAGGACTGCTGATGTAAAAAACAAACAGAACTTGTATACCAGACTCATAGGACGCTTCTGCCAAACAAACAGTGATTACCAAAAGGAACAAAAATACAACTAGAAATGGAAAAATACTGGAGGGAAAACCCACTTCCTTTATCTGAAAACACAAACATTCCCAAAGGAGAACAGGGCAACTAGGCATGCTCCTGACACTGGCTGTCTGGCAGAGCACAATGACATACATCTGTCACTGTGAGACATTTGCAGTCATCTCATACAAGGAGTATAATGCCTTGCATGGTTTTTGAAAGAAATTCAATATTCATCACGGAAACCAAAGTTGACATCTGGGTTTTAAATACCTTTGCAGGGGAACTCAGGAGAAAACTGCAGCTAAGACATTGCTGAAGCTAGATCAACCTTAAGCATGTCAAAAGGGCTTTGATGAAGTCCTTCAATATAAATAATTTCAGGCTGACATATCTAAACTTCTAGATGCCTTCTTTCACTTATCACAATATTTTCTTCCAGAAGACTAGTACTTATGCCATAAACATCAATACACCAAAAACAGACATGGGAAGAAGTGGGTAGATGTAGCCAAAGTGTTTTTCACAGATAATGGAGATGTAGATTCTGTAATAAATTCTGTTTCTTTGATGGGAAAAAATGGATGCCAAATGGTTTGACCACTGACCACAGAGACTTATATACAACCTGAGACAGAGTAGTATACAACGCAACAATGAAAGTGTTAATGGATGGTAGGGTAATTAAATGTCACCCTGCATAGCTCAATGGGAAATAAATCTTGTAAAAAGACATAAGATGTGACTTCATTAAAATGTTTGTTGTTTAATAAACATGGTTATAAAGATTCCCTCACACAGACTTCTAGAAAAATGATGATTTAGAAACCCCTTACACTCAGAAACAAGCATATGCAAAAAAAGCCCAGTTGAAAACATAAGATTAAAACTGGCTTATAAATATGAAAAATGACTATTGGGAAAATCATGATCAGTTAAGGTAAACTGTTCCTGAGCCACTGCTAAGGGAAGTTTGAAATAAAATATGAATTCAATGGTGTTAAGTCTGTAAGACAAAAACAGTGAATAATGATTAGCCAGTAAGTCAAATTAAAAAACAGGATTTTTTTTCTTAGCTTATGCTATGCTACGTATTCAAAATTTCATTACCACTAACTTTTCCTTCTACAAACTTACTATCCCACTTAGCACAAACACTGGCTTACTAAACACAGCCTTCAGTATTTCTTTCTCTACATCCTTCAGTATATGGGCTAGCTTCTGGCCCATCAGCCCTGAAAATGTAGTTGTATGCTTTGTGTTTTCCTGTATTTTTGTGATTTGTTGCAAATGTAGTAAGACTTGCTTACAAATATTAATCTTCACAGTACTAATGCAAAAGAAGATAAGAATCATCATTTTACAGGTGAGAAAATTATGACCAAATATCTTTGTTTCAGAAATTCAGCTTGACAAGTCTAGCAACAGATCTGTTCAAAGCACAGACTCAGCTACAGAAGTCACTTGCAAAGCTGTTATCTTTAACTACAAAATGAAGTGGAAATATTTCACACTGAGTATCAAAAAACCACAGAACTAGTATCCATTTACTGAAACTGATAGAAGCAAATCTACAATTGCCTTAATAGCAAGAATCTCTCCCCTTTTTTCCCCGTCATCTTAACGCTGAAGGCTGCACAACTCATTCTGAACACATTTGCTCTTTCCACCTGCTCTCTGAGTAGCCCCTACCACACTCAAAGCATCAGTTATTCTGCAGGAACAGTGCTCGCTGTATTGATGGCTGAATTTGGAAAGTTATGCCACCAACTTCAACCCCCCCCCCCCCCCCCCCCCCCCCCCCGACACAAACTTTAAAAAGCATCATATAACTAAGTCTGGGTGGATTTTCGCATGGGCAGAACATGGAATTTATCTGCCATTCTGGCAAGCTCCCTATCACGTTTCCAGTTTCTACAATAGACACCTCCTCAAAGAAAGCTAGAAAATGGATAAAAAAACCAACAACCCTTATTTCCTTTAATATCATTTTCTCAATGAAATTGAGAATTGAATTTCCCTTAAAAAACCTTTTCAGAAATAATTCATCCTGAGACAGACTATTGAAAACAAAGTTACAGAGTGGAAGAACTAGAAAGCTATAGGCAACTGAGGGAAAAAAAAAAAATTCTCTTGTGGAAAATGCTAGACAACCTTAAGTACAGGTGGTACATTCTAAGTCTGCTGAAAGAAAGCAAGTTACACAATGCGATACAATGCTTATGAGTCGGGACTCCTCCAATTATGCACTTCAATATAGCCAAATGCAAAGTCAGACATCTAGGAACAGAGAATAGACTCACACTTAGAGGATGGAGAATTGAACCCTGGAAATCAGTGGCTCTGAAATGAACAATGGATCATATTGGATAATCAGCTTAACCTGAACTAGAAGCCAGCTTCTCTGGCAAAGAGTCCACAAGGACATCTTGAACATTTACAAAGCAAAGTATCAAGCATAAATTAAAATGAGGAACTATCTCTGCAAACAGCATTGCTGGAAGAGTGCTACTGGAATATCCAGTGCTTATAATGTCACCAACACAAAAAGATACTGAAACAAAGAAATGTTCAGAAAGTCACCAAAACACAAACCAACTGCCATAGAAATACCTTCATAATGAGAATTTAGAGCTTAATTTCATTTTCTCAAGAAATGCTTAAGCTATGATCTATAAGTAGCTATAGGCAAAAAAACAGAGCTTACTAATTGAGTAGAAAAATTCAACAGAAGTAAATACGTGGACAGAAAGCCAGTCAAATTTGTACAGTAAAGATACATACTTTAAAGTTAGGATTAAGATTAACTGAAACGTTCATTGTTAACATGATTAATATTTCATCACCCTAAGTCTTCAAAGCAAGATTATATGTTTGAAATACATCCTTGTTCAAACACAAGTTATGGACCTCATGTGGAAATTACTGAATCAATTGTTTGGTCTGTGCTTTACACTGATCCCTTTGGGCCTTAAAGAATATTCATCTACTCCATAAGGAACACAGAGAATAAGCCATAATTTTCTCTGTAGAGGACAAACTATAATTTCCACTTATGCTTTATCTTCAGGAGAAACAAGCATGAACTTTACATCTCTAAAGCAGTTTTTTAAACAAGGTTTCTTGAATCCCTCAATACACAGAAAAATATTCATCATTAACTAAAAAGTATTAACCTCAATGCACAGAAAAATATTAACCCAGCATCACCACACTGGCTGTGGCTAAATATATAATTTCCGGAACTGTTGTTCCTTTGTTTCTTCTAAAGGCTTTCTTACAGCACAGCCTTGTTCCTTTCTGAGGAATGAAAGAAAAACACCCCAACCCAAAACAAACTAACACAAACAAATTCCCTACATCCCAACTCCGTAAACCACCACACACACAAAAAAACCTGATGCCATTCTTCTTCTTTACCTGTTCCTGTACATCTTCAAACTCTGAACTAAGCAGCTCAATGAAGATGGGGACAGCTCCCGCTTGGATCACTATTCGAGTCTGAACGGAATTTCCAGAGGCAATATTTGTCAGCACCCACGCAGCTTCAAACTGGAAAACAAAATACAAAAGACAATTTACTAGGAGCCTTCTGTGCTACACCAAAAATGAAGACTAAATGGCTTTTAAAGACAGAAGGAAATGGCATAGGGATAATACGAGATATTACTAACTAACACAGACAATTTTCAAAGTAGTAATCAGAATCACAGAGTTAAGAGTTATCAATATCACTTAAAATCAAATTTTGGAGAAGTTCCTTATGATAACAAGATTGGGTTTGCTGTGGCTTTTCAAATACTATTTTTTGCTATGCAATTATATTACCTTTGGTCTGTTCTACTGCCTTTCCTTACTGGCCTATACACAAAAAATGAGGCTTCCCACAAGACATCTGATACCTGGATTCACTGAATCAGCAATGATATTCCTGAAGATGCAAGAAGATACATTGTTGGGCAAAACTTGATGGATATAAAGCAAATAAAAGCCATTAAAAAAAAAAAAACAAAAAACACAAAACCAAACAAAAAAGAAAACCACAAAACCACCCCAAAATTAAAAAAGAAAGGAAATGAGGTTTCAAAAAACCCAACTTTGTGACCACAATCTGATAGAACTCTGTAACTACAGGAAAGTACTTCTCTCCAACTCTGGTGATTGGTGTTACTTCTAAAAGTTATTACTGTATGAAGATTTTATTCAAGACTTGAAGCAAAAGAGAGATCCTGACAACACTCTGCATCTTTTAACTGTTTTTGTCATTTATTTTTCTTTTAATCTCAACTTGAGAAAGCATTAACTTTTTAAGCTGAAATGCAAATGTTAACACTACTACATGATACAGACCTCAGGAAATAAAGGTTCTAGGAAATCTAGATTTTTGTAGATTTCTATGTGCTTTTCAGACCTAAAATTAGTACACTACACTAGTACATTTAAATCCCATCAGATGTATTCAGAATCTAGGGGAAAAAAAACTACGAAGAGTTGAACAAAAAAGCAAAAATCCATGAACGATAAAAATGGAAATCTCTATGCTATAAACTGGTTTTGACATTA
Organism: Todiramphus chloris collaris; assembly: GCA_025345505.1. NCBI lineage: Eukaryota > Metazoa > Chordata > Aves > Coraciiformes > Alcedinidae > Todiramphus > Todiramphus chloris. The sequence continues at coordinate 886,133 of JANVCC010000044.1, forward strand.
GTAATCGATTTTATTAAATTGATGTTGGTTCGTCAATATTCTGTTGAAAATCCTGATATACTTTCCACGACTAGCTATCTCTGAAGAGCAGCAATGACTTACATTTAGGATTTAATCATAAAAGCTGCTAAGGAGATGCACAGAATCCGGAAATGGGTCTGAAATAAGAATTCAAGAACTAAGCCTAGGCTTGTAAGGTTCTTAATTTTTAAGTGTTATTAAAGACTTCAGTTTTAAAAATACAATTAATCCTGCCCTCCTGACCAACTAAAGGAGAAATTATCTTTTGGTAAGATGTGATCAGAATAAACAATTCCAAAATACACTGTTCTAATACACAAAGAGTACAGGCTGCAATAAAGCAGAAACACGCAATGTCAAAACTGCCAGGCTCATCATTAATGAACTAGAAGCAAAACATTCAGGCAAAGCTTAAGGCCAATATAAAATGTACATGCTTTGCTGTAATTTTACTTTCTCTGAAGTGAGCATGCAGTGTTTTGTGATATGGTCTAACAGGATTATTAATCATCTTTCAACCACATAGGTTTCTTACTCATATTTTACAACTTGCCCTTTGGCTTCCTAATGGATGCAACCAGGTTGAACTATTTATAGCTCAGAGACTTACACTCTCTCCGGTGATACACCCAATAACGGAGAAGAAACACTATGTATAAACAGATTAATCAAATTTAAGACCACATAGCAGGTGGTACTTGCTCAAATCTATACTTTATATTAAATATATAATATATATTATATATAAATATATATCTATATAAATAAAGGAACTTTTGATTATGAGCTAAGTATAAGATCTTTTGTGGAACAAAGTTCTGTTAAACTGAGCTCTTCCCAACATCTAACTAGAATCAAGGGCATATCAGATGATGCCCTTGTGTGACCACCACTATAACATTTCAGATGGTCTAAGTTACAGAAAGCTTAGGCTACAGTTTCTCTCCTCCCTCTCCACTGTGAGCACCTGATGCTCCAGGATATATAAACTGAAGAACAGATATGTGCAAATAGCAAAGGAAAGAAACACAAAAGACTTTGATAGTTAAAGTTATTTAACAGGATGAAAACCTCATCCAAGGAGTGATCTTGATATCTGTAGTATTGGGCTTTTTTAAGATTTCTCTCTGTCACAAAAAAATTTGCATGAGATATATTTCCTTTTTCATGTATGGTTTAAGTGATCACAGAGACAAGGGGAGTTTTTTTAAGTCTTGAAATTGCTTGAGTGAAAACTAGACAGAGGAATTCCTGGCAGATTAGGCCTTCCTGCCACTGATACCCGAAGTCCAGTTTTTACAGGATATTCCATTGACAACACGATAAAAAAAAAATGGGGCATAAAGTCACATAAAGTTCCAAGTTCATCAACATTAAAAAGCTTCTATAATCAATACACCATACAAGTAGTTATAGTATCTTAGAAAAATATACTTCAGTGTTTCCGGAGTGAGTTGAAAATCCTTTCCTTCTGAAGTGAGGCTAGAGTCAGGAAGGCCTAGAGTAGTGGGAATGCCCAAAATCTATGTCTGTGCCAAGGAACACTTTTGGAAACACTGACAGAGTAAAAACAGAGAAACAGACATTTGTGGCTTGTTGTCAAGATGAAGGAAAATTAACCACCTGGAGTGGAATATCAAGCACAATATATTCAGGTTTATATTTTCAATGCTTTCTACAAAACTCTTTAGGACAAGCTTTGAAGTTCCAACACTGACTGATTTTTACTCTTTCCATGTAAAAATCAACACATGTTACACCAGTAAGGTCATGAAAATTTGACTCTGTCTATGATTGCTTTTCAAGATTTTTCAACTAGAGATGTATCTGCATTTAAAGAAGTACCCTCCACCCTTATTTTCTCTTCTTATTCAAATACGTCCTTCAAACATTAGGAGATTGTCTCCCCTTTACCCATCTGTCTTAGGTTTCCATGCTAGAGCTCTATAAATACAAAAAGGCATTCAACTTTTTTTACATCAGATTGCTTACAAACATTCCAATGGAGTTGCAAATCAACTGGCTTAAATCTGATACATACTCTTAGTTATTGTCAATAGACTCCTCAAATGTAGCTAACAGACATGTACCTTCTTTTCTCCGGACTGAACAGCCCCAGGTCTCTCAGCCTTTCCTCATGAGAGGTTCCAGTCCCTTAATCATACTCATAGCCTCCCCTAGACTCTCTCTAGTATTTCCCTGTCCCTCTTGAACTGGGGAGCCCAGAACTGGACACAATACTCCAGATATGGTCTCACTAGTGTAGAGTGGGAGGACAACTCCCTTCGACCTGCTGGAGAGAATTGCTGAATTTGATTCCTGTTCCACCAAAAATCTAGATTTCAACGTGGCATTAACAAACCTGTTGCCTTATGCATTTTGAAAGAACATCAATTCTTATCTATAGATTGTATTTAATGCCTATTTGTTAATATTTTTTTTTCTTTTACTAGATGATTTAGTTTTTTTTTCCATTTTGTATTAGTCCAAAAGAAAGAAACTCTGAGCAGAAGAAAGGACAGCTGGAAATGAGACAAAGCTACAAGAAGCAAGTCCAAGACAAATTAACCAAAATTGTAAGAGATACAATTTAGTTTTTCGAACCAAAGCAAGTTTTAAGGTTTCTATGTTTATCATTGTGGACCATAATTTTAAACTTTTTCAAATTTCATCAAAAATGTTAAGTCATTATTCTAAAGACTTAAAACTGTCTTCAATTAGTACAAAAAAGAAAAACATTACAATTTAGTTGAATAGCTTTTCATCTGTTGAGGTCCAAGTTTCAAACTCTGGTTTTGTTAGATGACAGTGTAAAGACCCCACCCTAGTAATCACACAATGCAACTTGGACACCTCTCTCTCATCCCCAGAGGTCTTGCTAGAAACCCTGAAGATAAAACAGCTTTTTTAACCTAGTGAATAATAAGAGAGGAAGTATAACTAATATACAAATCACTGATTATTTTTTTTTCTTTCATAATTTGCATCACCAGATGCTTTCATAACATGTGAAGACAGATATATTTGTATACCTGTAATGTACAGTTTTCTTTTCGTTTGAGGAACTCCACAAATCTGGCCACCACTCCTGGTGTACTTATGACTTCATCTATTGGAGGATTTGGTTCTATTTAAAATAAAAAACCAAAGTTAGATACATTCATTTCTTTGTAAGAAAATCCTCAAATTACTGCATCAAAGTAATATGCAATGACATACTGACTCATCTTTTCTTCAGATGTGTCCTTTTCTACAATACTGCTTTACCTTTCCTAAAAGGCAACGGATTCCTATCTGTCACCATAAGACTCTAGCCTGAATTTGAGGTAATAAGGTAACATGATTCAAAACACTAATGCATTTAGTAATTTAGGCAGACCAACTTCACAGGACCAGTTCTGTGAAGTCCCTCTGCCATGTGCACATGCAGAGAAACTTTGGTATATCAATGTATTTGAGACGTACAGATGCTGTCTAAATTATCTAAACTTAGATTCGAGAGTTTGCATCACATCTGTATCACTAGTAGTTATACAGACTTCAAGAAAAGAAGTAACATACATCTAGCTGACATTTTACAAAACAAGCTTCATCTAGAAATCTGTGTACGAAAAGCAATCTTTATTGCTGACAAAGTTAAAACATGTGTCAGGGATGCTTCTGCACTTTTCTCCAAATCATTTCTGCTCTTACCTTTAGAAAGAAGCTTTCGGAACTTCTGGGTGGCTGAAAGCTGCTGCTCTGGACTATTGGAGAAAATCATCTCAGTCATATCAGAGGTGATGACTGCACTCTAGTATTCAGATGAAGGAGACAGAATAAGAGTGGTAGAAGGCAAGAGGGAAAACAAGACCTGGTATCAGTGGTAAAAAGGTTACAGTATTTGCTGAACTTCTATCAAGTTTATTTCTTATTGAGTAAAAACCTAGCCAAGACCATTGTGGACAACAAATGAGTCATCATACGTGTACATCTAAGTAAGAATGACGTTACTTAAGTGTAGTTTTTCTTTTCTGGAAGCCAAAATTAAAATTTTACTTAAGATACAGCACAAAAAATTACTCTTCAGAATCTCACACCAGTATTCTCTACCCTTTTTATTTTTCCTTCTATCTGCCCCCCTCTAAAATAAAAGTTAAATTATCATCTTCAACAATTGGAATAGCTATTACCATTATGCAAAATCACCTCTTTAATTATGCAGTTGTTTAGATTTCTAGAATATGTACATTTTGACCATACACTTAAACCAAAATGTACAGGATCTGTCCTTTTTAGAAGAGTTGACAAACCTAATGCTTGTCATCATAATCAAGTAACAGTATTAAATTTTCCATAATACTGATGGTTTCCACCAATACAGCTACATTAAATTAGCAACCTTTCTTAAACCAGGTAAAATCTGACACTCTGTTAATTGCACATGTAAACCCATGTAAAGAAGCAGAAGGAAAGTCACATTTTTTTTCTCCCACTTCTGGTCTAAATCCTTAGATAGATCTGATCAAAAAACAGTTAGACAGGGACATAGATGACATTGCTGAAACTACATAAGCTTTGTCTGTAACAGCTAACAGATCCAACTGTCAAGAAATGAATGATATTTATAATATTAATTGTATTATGATAGTACCTGTCTCAACTAGACAGCCTTCTTTCCTTACTTTTTACTATCTATTAATTTCATATAGACTTTCACACAAATGATCAAATGGTGTTTAGGACTTCTATGACATTTAAAGACTATCCTGAAGAATAAAATAATATATTCTATTGGTAATTTATCATATTGTTTATAGGCATTTCTGTTTCTCAGTTACTTTGAAGGCTAGTGTAACTATCAACAGAAACCAAGCCCAGCCTGACTTCTATGAAAACATCATTTGAGTACTCTGAATTCAGACGCAAGTGTGAAGATCAGTGGTCAGACTTTTAAGTAAGGACTGTACTGTCTTTAGATGTCTCTATTACAGTCTGATTCCCTTACCATTTTTCTTTCCAGGGAGAGGACTGAAGTAAAGAAACAGAGAAAGCTGAAAAGTCTATAAGGTTTTTTTTCTGTAGGACAAAACTCACGCTTGGAAAGGAGCCCAAGAACCTACACAGAAACTGGGTCTAGTTGCATTTCCAACACTACAGCTAAAATTGGTGCCACTTGAAAGTCCACTAACAAAGATTTCCACTGAGCCCCTTTTTACTTTGCAAATTGCAGTAACACATTGCCTGGAATGTATTTTCATGTTTCAACCAGATTTAAAAAATCTCAGTAACTCTGGGCAATAGTTGATAAAATAATACATAATGGTGAACAACAAAACCAGGGAGTAATAAGCATGCCTGGAACAATGACATTATTTATTTTTCTCGAACAAACAGTGTATTCCTCTCTCATCACTTACAGAAGTCATCTCCATGTTGTTCATCTGTGCCTCGTGGAAGCCACCATCTGACATCACTTCCTCCTCCGTTTCTTCCTCAGCTGTTGCAACATTTCGTCGTTTAAACAACTACAGAAAATATTTAATATATATTTTATTAGCACATATATACACAGCATGTCATGCTACGCTGCAGTAAAAATGACATATGCTATCACCTGAAATAAACTACTATATGGACTACAGGACTCCTCCTGACAGCAAATGGAGAAAGTTTGGTCATTGGTTCCGAACATTCCTGAAAACTTCTATTATTCCCTTCTCTTCACTGTCCCACTTCATCTACAAGCTATTCCTAGCTTCCAGACAATTGCTTTCTTGCAGAAGATGCTGGGACTCAAAGAACTGAAAACTGTCTGTGTTGTAGAACATGTGCAGAGGCTGAGATAACTGAGTTATCATAGCAGAGAAAGGGATTTGGAGGATGATCACATGGGATTGAAATTATACTAGGAAGAACAGAATTTGGTTGCTACCACTTAGAGAAGGTACCCAGTTTGAGATATCATGAGGAGAGCTAGAGAGGCTACAGCTTCTCCCCTTCATCCAGTCTTTTCATTGGAAGAAACATTAGCAAAGACAAGATGGTTTTGGGGATGCTGCTTGGCCTGTGGAGGTCAGGAAGCAAGACTCCAGCACTGAGCCATGTCAGATTTGCACTGCTGCAGACAGGCAAGACAAAGCCCTGACACAGACCTGCTGTGACTCTTCTCTCCAGAGAAGATGTGGAAGAAACAAAACTACCAAGTGTACAGCAACCCTAAGTCAGTGATAGGCATCCTTACAGAATACTGTTCCTTCTAAGCTACCGTATGATGTGCCCAACAAACGTATAAGGTCTGAAACTGTAGAGCTGCAGACCTAGTTAGGCCTAACAATTTTCCTTAAAAGAAGGAAATACTGCCACACGCTTTATTTAGCCAACCTGCAGTAATCAGTTTCAAGAGAGGTCAGAGGTACAGATAAGCGAGAAAATGACTCATCACTTTCCAAACTTAGCAATGGCTTTACAAATACGATAACACTCTGTGCTACCAGTAGTCTGGAAATGTTACCTGAAGAGCAATACTGAGCAATAGTTCTCGTCCATTTTACTACTTCCTCTCAGAACTCTTTCCTGCCTTTTCTTGAAGCATCTGGTATTGACACTGAAAATGATACGCAACAGAACAGACTACAAACCATATCTACCATTCCAAACAGAAGCATATTACTATCTTCATTCTAACTCCTGAAACCTCAATACTGGTGGAGGCTTCATTATAACTTTGTTTGAAATTGAAATAGTCTCTTAAAGCTTCCAATGAACACAACTAAGAATAAAAGGCAGAACTGTTCAGTGATAGCTGTTTTTAACCAGAAGATGGGTTCTCACCAGGTCTTGTCACTGCTGTTGTTTCCTGATTACCCCTGCAGAGAACCTGCCACTTTGCAAAGTGAATGAAGTAGTAAGAACTGGCAAGACATGAGCAGGTAGAGAAGCTTCTTTTCCAAGCATTTTTGTCAGTAATTTTGCTTATAACATCTAATGAATCCACTACTCAAGGTACTATGGCCTTATGGGCATAAGTACAACATGAATGTAAATTCATAAATGAACTGAAACGGAAAGGCAGAAAACTGACAAGACTCAGATCAACAAATTATTTCCTTCTTCAAGAAAATCATTACTGCAACTTACAAAGGACTTGGTCAGACCTTCTCTTCCTCCTATTCTACCTGCAATATGTCCTTCCATTTCACTCCAGCTTGCCACTCCAACTCAAGTAGGGGAAAAAAACCAACCCAAAAAAAACCACCCCAAAAAAACCACACCATAAACAAAAAAACAAACCAGGACTTCCCCAGTCACATAAAGTGCAAGGTCAGACAGCTTTGTTTAAATCATAGAATCACAGAATCATAGAATGTTAGGGGTTGAAAGGGACCTAGAAAGATCATCTTTAAGCTGTTCTGCCCAATCTTACACTTGGGTGAATGAGGAGCACTCATCAAGTTTTGTAGAGCCTGCAGAAGAGGCATCAAAGTCTGCAAGTGATTTCAGACTGACTATTTATGTGGCAGGGCAGGAACAACTGAAAAGGGACCTGGAAGAAACAAAGAGCCAGAGACTGCAAGACAAGACTTTTTAAGGACTGGTGACAGTTACTGCAACTGCAGTTTAGTACCTGCTCCTCCCTCTTTTGCTTTCGTAGCTGAAGACCCTCTTCCTCCCGCCTACGACGCATCTCATCAGGGTTTAGAGATTTGTTCTTGTAGCTCTTCAGTCGGAAATTCTCTTTTCCTGAGGTCGTCATGATTCCTTTAAAATGCAATTAAAAAGAGAAGTCAGAAAACCATAACACAGGATTTTATATTCTGTCTCCAACCCTTAATCTCTGTAACCATGCACTTCCAGTCACTGCCTTCCTAGACTCATCACCCAACTTCCAATAACTTAGAAGGTGTAAAATTTCACAGAATTTTCACTTCAGCATGCTAGTTCTTCACATCAGACCAACAAACTTCTATTTTACTCTGAAGTTGCATGGCATGAATAAATTAAATATTTTATTAAGAAAGAACTGAGATTTATAAGGCTGAGTATACAGACTGAATGAAAAAGAAAACTGCACTAATAAATCTTAACATTTTTCCACACAGAAAATTAGCCAAACTAATCATATTCCCTTATCTTCACTCAACAGTGAAGGGGTCTTAGCTGCTTTTTAGCTTAATTCACTTTGCAAAAGTCAGCACAGGGTTTTGTTGTTGGGTTTTTTTTTCACTCCAAATCCATATTTTAAGTTAATTCAGCACAATACTATATTCTTTCTATCCAGACAAAGTCTAACAGAAAAGTAAAATGGAGAAACAAATTTTAGTTGAGGGTTGTTTAACCACTGAAAACGCTCACTCCTTCAAAGAAAGCAGTTCTATTCTTCCCCCTGTCCACACCTCCAGGTCTTTTTATGCTGAGGGTCCTTTTTCAGTCTATGATTTCCAAGTACTGTCTTACGTAACTCACTGGCTCATCATTTATAGCGACCCATGATGATTTTTCACATATATAATGCTGCACTTTGGAGTTACTTAGCATAAAATAGCTATAAAACTGTGTGCAATGGGCTGTGGATCTGCTCCTGCTGCTACTTCTCTCCTTACAGCCCCCTCTAACTCCAAAAAAAGGTTGAGAACTAAATTCTAAACATCTTGGTATTTCCATGCATCTTCACACAGATGCAGAATCTCCAACAGGTTATAAGTATCTGCAACTCTGTAATACAAAATTTAGGAAACTATGCTGTATAAAAACTTATGCCACAGGGCTTTTAAATGTTTATTTTAAATTGTATTAAATATACTACCTACCTCAGCTTCCATAAGCACAGAATCACCAGGTGATAAATGATCTACTGTGCATTTTTTACTTGAAAATGGAGCAACTTAAATGTATACAGATTCTCAAGGTCTTAGATTTCACATTTAAAATACATGAAATATATAATTGAGCCTACTCTAACCTCTCTTCTATCAGTTAGCACAAAGACATTAACAAAGAAGAGGATACCCAAATGTGCCTGTTATTAGAGCCTCTTTTTAAGTTGCTGCTACCTGACAACCATTCTGATGATCAGAACTGACTTGCACAGAAGACATTTAGGCATCACTTCAAGAGTTTCTCACAACAGAGATTTAAAAACCTGCTAAGAGACAGAAAACTACTGTATTCAAGAACAGTTGGTCACAAATTGCACTGAGTGTAACATAAAAACCTGAGATATAGGCAAGTAATTCAGCAGCCTAATTCTGTAGAAAAGGCTCTTCCTGGAATTACTTTTTTTAAAATTAAGGTTCTACAAAAAAGATCTATCTCAGAATGCCAGAAGTTCCCTATACCATTCTTAACAGGTTACAGACCCCTTTCTTCCTGTGTTTAGGTGTCTCTGAGCTTAAGGCATTCATGTTTATTGGAATATGCTTAGCAATTACATTTTCTTCCCGTTTCAATTTAAGTGACTACCACCTTTAATATATAAACATACAAACTATTTGGGGAAGCCCTGGATTTTAACTGTAAAAAGAAGTTTGGGCTAACAAATACTCAAACAAAACTTGTTTCTAAAATACTTTGAAATAAATATTTGGTATGTTTTTGAATTAGCAAAATGAACTCAAACACCAGATGGACAACCATGAGCTAAAAGGAGACGCTTAACAGGAAAACGGCTTTGCAGTCACTGTAGTCAATCTGCCCTTGAACATGAACAAACATGGGCATACACAATAGTCCAGATAAGAGCTCAGTCCTTCTGTGACATTAGTAATAATTCTCCGGTTTTGTCTAAAACACCTCTTCTCAATCTCACACAATTACGCTTGCCTTTATTTGGGATTTCAGGACTTCAATAGCTGATGTGGTCATTTAATACCTTCACTTTCAATCGCTAAAAGTTCTTAATGTAAAGAAATCTGTTAAGAAATGAAGATGTTCCCTGTCAAAGTGAATTTCACCTCACTTCTATTATGTAGCCTCTCTGTATGATGTTACAGTGTTTCTAAACATCAATAACACCATCAGCAAGTTCTCCTAGCGTATCCTTCCTTCTTTTATTTATTCAGCTACTTCCCCTCATCTACCAACCTCTGTATTAATTTCTTCCAATTCATTTTGCTTCTGACTTTAAGGTAATAATTTTCATTTTCCTCTCAGAGCTCTATTAGTCCTCACTTGTACTTTACATCATCATTTATTGAAAATACAGGCACAGGATTTACTTGAATTCTCTGACTTTACCTCAACCCCTTGACCTAATCTCTTCACAAGAATTATCTTCCATTTCTTACACCCTTTACAAACTTTACCTGCAACTTTCAGCTGTGCTTATTTCTAACTTTCAATACAGCTCACTTTGCTGACTAACCCCTTCTTCTATTTTCTGAGTAATTTATACACTTGAAATCCCTTCAAAATAGTATATTGTTTTTCACCTAGGAGTAAAGCCCTCCTACAATTTCCTACCACCAAATGACCAGGAAGACAGTTTCTTGTATTAAAGCTGAAAAATATAAGCTCCCTTCACCCCTGAGAAGTCACCAACTCAACTAGTAATGAATTCAGTAATTTATTTTATAGTAGTCCCTCACTAGTAGTAAATAAATAAAATGCCAACACAGAATCACAGAATTGCCGCAGTTGGAAAAGACCTCTAAGATCACTGTGTGCAACCATCAACAAAACAAAACAAAACCAAAAAAAACAACCAACCAAAACTACCTCACCATCCCATTGGAGCATGTCCTGAAGTGCCTCATCTACGCTTTTTTTGAACACATCCAGGGATGATGACTCCACCACCTCCCTGGGCAGCCTGTTCCAGCAATCTTTCAGTATAGAAATTCTTCCTAATATCTAATCTAAGCCTGCCCTGGTGCAACTTCAGACCATTTCCTCTAGTCCTGGCAACCACCTCACTACAACCTCCTTTCAGATAGCTGGAGAGAGCGGAAAGATCTCCCCTCAGCATGCTCTTCTCCAAACTAAACAATCACAATTCCTTCAGCATCTCCTCAAAGGACATGTTCTCCAGACACTTCACCAGCTTCATTGCCCTTCTCTATACTTGCTCCAGCAACTCAATGTCTTTCTTGTGGTGAGGGGCCCAGAACTGAACACAGTACTTGAGATGTGGCCTCACTAGTGCCGAGTACAGGGGCACTACCACTTCCCTTCTCCTGTTGGCTAGACTATTTCTGATACAGGCCAGGATGCCATTGGCCTTCTTGGCCCACCTGGGCACACTGCTGGATCACGCTCAGATGTCTGTCAACCAGCACCACTCCGGGTTCTTTTCTGTCAAGCAGCTTTCCTGGCACTCTTACCCAAGCCTGTAGCATTGCCTGGGATTGTTGTGATAGAAATGCAAGACCCAGCACTTGGCCTTGTTAAGCCTCATCCAATTGGTCTCAGACCATCAATCCAATCTGTACAGATCCCTCTGCAGAGCCTTCCTGCCCTCAAGCAGGTCAACACTCCCACCCAATTTGGTGTCATCTGCAGTTGCTGAGGAACCACTCAATCCCGTCACTGATAAAGTTACTGAAGAAGACCAGCCCCAAAAGTGAGCCCTGGGGGACACCACTGGTGGATGTCCACCAACTGGATTTAACTCTGTTTACTACAACTCTCCGGGCCCAGCCAGCCAGACACTTTTTAACCCATAGACACATATCCATTTTATATATCTGCCTGTAATTATACCTGTATAACTGTAATAGCTATATGTGTATAACTATTAAATCCAAAGTTATTTTCTAAAAGAGGCTTTTGTAATGTCTCCTAAAATAGTTTCTTCATCTTCATTTTACTAGTTCCTCAATTACTGGTGACTACGATTCACTGGCCACAGCCAGGATTTGATCTAGCCTGCATCAGCTGCTAGTATCTTTAAACCTATGCAGTGTGAGCACATAAGTTATTTTTTTACAACTGAAAATATAACAATCCTATCTAAGTAGTTAAAGTCATCCAAGGATTGCCTGCTACAAATCTTCTCTTCTATTTTTCAGGATATAGCCTTTTCCCCAGATTAAACCCCAGAGGCAAGACAACTGCAAACTGCCTTGCTCATCTTTAGCAGCCTTGTTGTGGCTTAACTGAAAATCTTCCAGTGGTCACTATAAATTCACCTATGGTAATTTCTTCATAGCAAGTAGCAAACCTTGGATGTTCTCTGCACTATCAAAATTAATGCTACTTCTGGCGAAAATCTGTGGTGGTTGTCATGGAAATGTTCTACCCATCTTTTCTTTCCTAAAGATAGCATAGCATTTTCCACATTTTTTGCATACTCCTGTCTACAGATAAAAACCTTTGGCATGATGGTAAGAAGTTTTCATGGTGTATTCTTTGGGGATTTTTGTGCAGCACCACTCAAACCGCATAGGACACTTTCTCCTCAGTTTGGCTGCCATGAAAAAATTAGTTTTAGTAAAATTTAAAACACCATCTATTCCTGAATGTCTGCATTTCCCTAAGGAAATGATGATGCCCACATTTTTTTGCTGATCAAGACAAGCACACTACCAAATGTGCATGCATCCTAAGTACTCATCCTTTCTACGAGAAAGGGAAAGTACTGCATTTCTCCTTGCCCATCGAGTCAAAGAAATTCAGATGCACTGGGCAACGCAGAATCACTTACTGCAGTGACCTACCTTGTCCCAACTAATCATCTTGACAAGAACAAAAGTGAAGTCCCTGCCTTCTTAAATCAGATATCACTAGACTTAAGGGCTTTGCCAGAAGGAATGCCATGTGACTAACAGTCTTGGATATTCCACACGTCAGAGGTATCCAGATGTAAAAATAAAAATACAAAAATCATGACCCGCATAATGGTGTATATATAAACACAGATGACTGAAGCTAAGATTACCACATACACTGTTGATATTATAGACTGTTGGAGACAAACTTTTCTGCTTGGAAGCTGAAATGGGAATAAGGAGAAAAAAAAAAAAAAAAGATTGTATTTTAGAAATTCAGAGCAGTATGAGAAATTCTACCTTGCAATGGAAATATGTTGGAAGAGGAAGACTTGAAAATGAAGGCAAACAAGGACGTTGAAGAAACGGGGTAAGCGATAAAAAAGTTATCTTGAAGATCCGTGATCCAACATCCTATCAGTCTACATTTCCCAACTAAGGCAGTTGTCAGAAGGAAAGGACTTGCTGAAGGCATACTCATGAGCTCTACTGTACTGTCAAACTGTCTCTCCTTTAAGTTGCTGACAGAAAGACAGTGAAAAGATCCAAGAGGCACTGCTGGCCCTGAAAGGACAGTTTGTGCTGTAAATGGCACTGTCAAGACAGAACTCAAAGCAGTGAAAGAAGCTGGAATTTTTCAAGGTAAGATATGGTTCAGCTTTGCTACAAAACCTTTGCTTCCAAGGAGAGTTTTATTTGTTTATTGGCTCTGGCTCTGCCATAAAAAGGACTCTAGACATCCTAGAGAATTAGTTTCCTCACAATCACACTTCTTGACATCATGGCAAATACCTACAGCACAGCTTCGACAGATGTTTGAGCAATTCACTGAGCTCTGATTACAGGATGCATCCTCTTCTGATACTTAGTGAGAGACTAGAAAACCTATCCAATTTTAAAAACTACCCTGAAGCAGCACTTGGGCATTCATTACTCTCATCAACACACTCCTTACAAATCCAACATTTTGGCCACATATGTGTTTGGTTTTTTAACCAATTAAGTTTAGATTTTGTAAAGTCCTTCTAATTTGCTTTTTGTCAATTCCAAGGCGACAAGTTCAGGATGCTAGCAGAAGTATTTAAATCTTGTGGAAGTAAACTGTCGGCTTTTTTGGAGGTGACATAAAATGAACGGTCTTCATAATAAAACCATTAATAATATAGGGATAAAAACTATGACCTGGGATTAATGCTATGTCCCTGGAAAATACTCTAGAGCAACATTCTACATCTGCCATCATCCTAGAAAGATGATAAAACATCCACCAAGTTGCTACATTGTTGACAGTGTTATCTGAGGGGGAGGGGGGAGGAAATAAAATGACCAGACTGATTTCTCTCTTCACTGTCATCTCCTGCTGCAAATGTATTGGGCAAAGCATAATGGATTACAGGGGTCTATGGGAATGCCCATCAGCAGAAGCATACATATCACATGAGGGACAGGGACGTTACTTCCTAATTTTAAATATTTTCAGACTTTTGTAAAGTTCAGGACATCTAGAGGAAAGGATATTTAATCACCTCAACTACAAAAAGTTATTGTTCAAGAACAACACTGCCGATTTCTAAATCCTTTGCTCAACTTTCTCTAGCTGTAAAATGGGATTGGGAAACACATCTCATAGGCACTATAAAATTAACAGTTACAGTGTTTGTAAAGACCTGCAAAGTTTTGCTGATGATGTATCAAATCCTAACACTAACATGGAAACAAAACGATTACATAAATGTCATTTTCTGTGCCTTGGGAAAGCTGCAGCAGCAACAAGCATGCCTGCTATTTACTAGCAGCAATGACAGACTTCAGTCTAAGCAGAATTAGCAGGGACCCACACTCCCAGGGCAACTATCACACATGGACAGAACATACAGTTTTGAAAAATGGTTCAGATTTTTAGGGACTTTCTGTCAAAAACTGCAATAAGGAGGAGTCGTCTTCATGGAATTGCTGCCCATCTCTGAATCTTTCAAATGTGCTTTATTTTGCACACTTCCTGGACCTGTTTTTTGAGAGTAATTCTTCCTGGGTTTTTTTCCCCCATGCTCAACAGTAGGCCTTAATTTACAATTGTTTCTATTCTAGCACCTTTATAAACACACGAATAGCATAGCAATTACGAATCCACCTAATGTAAAGAAAATTGGGCATGTTCTAGTTCTAGGCCACTTGGCATGATGGGCTGGTGCTTGCTTAAAAATGAAAACAATCTTAAAATTTCAATTAATGCAAGACCTGAAAAGACATACAATTTTACACAATATGGAACACAGATATTACAGAGAAATTAAAAACCTCAATATTGACTATTACTCAAAAGCAAAGAGAAAAGAAGAAAGAAAACAGACTGCATTATCTGAACAATGTTGAGGACACCTCTTGTCAAGTTTGTAAGGATGTCACATTTTGATGATGTGACCTCATCTTGTACTAAAGGAAAAAGGTGGTTAAAATAAACAAACAACCACCGTCTCAAAGGTATTTCTGCAAAATGACTGATTTTCAGAAGTCAATTGAGTATACCCCTAGTAACATTCAGAAAGATTTTCTGTGCTTACAAAAAATAGGGTTGTTTTTAAGAGACACACCTAAAATCAGGCCAACACCAGATTGCCCAGTCCCTGGTCCTCCTTTTGTACTCTAAAAACCACTCAGAAAGAAACAAAACAAAATAACTGAGGAAGTATATTTTTGATTGCAGAAAAGCAAAAGCAAAAACAAACCACTCACAGAAATAGAATTACTTGACACTTGGTGCTGTGTCAGAAACTGATATGACATATCACAACCACACAAGTGGGCACTTAAAAGGCATAATCCTTAAAATTTTAAAAAAATTACTTAAGAAACACCACTGAAGAGATTGAGTAGTAGTGCATTTACAAGGCTTACTGGAAAAGTTTCACCAAAGGGAAGGTGGGGAAGGGAGGTGAAATCAATAAAAGATTATCCACAATATATATAGCACTTCACTATACATTTACTATCACCACGGTATTTCCAGGATGGTTTGAGTTGCATTTTTTTTAAAGGTCCATTTTGCCTTAAGGACACAACAGATAGAGCTTACAAAGTTCCAGAAAGCTTTTAAATTGAGTAAGAGGCAAAAGAAAGACTCTCAAAGCCAGGTCAACTTAAAAGGAAAACATCTGCAAATTTGTAACTGAGCCTTTGTGATTTGAGTTGCAAACACAAAATTCCTTTACTGCAGTCAAAGTCATTGTAGTGCAATGTATCTCTTTAAATGAAAGAAAACCACCTCACCTTTATTTCTATAACCCCATACTACACAATCAACCTGAAACCAAAAAGTTCCCACAAGCCATAAAACAAAACCCCTAGTGATGGGGAATTAAACTTTTCAGACGTACAAGCTTATACCAACATTAAAAAAAAAAAAACCCACAACAAACCCTCCCTCACTTTAATGCGCCCATCTACACAAAGTAACAGAAGTGATTATTCCTGTGTGCCAAACTAAAATGTAACCTGTTTTTCTTTTAAATTTAGGTTTGGATTAAGGTTAAAGCACATCCTCCCTGCGCTTATGGAACAAGGTGACCCACAATGTATTTTTTGTAAGGTCGTATCTAAAGAATGGAGTGCTTTATAAACAACAGTCATCTCTATCATTTGACAATCATCATCTGTCAGAAAAAAAAAAAAACCATCCTAACATGCCCTGAACATTCTTTACAAGGGAACAAGCGTGTACCTTTCAGCATCTCATATCATGAAAATATGAAATCCCAGGCATTAACCTAACAAACTAGGTTAAAAATACAATAAATTATTAATTAAGTTGACTTTGTAGTTTGATGCAACTATTGTTTGGCACTGTGACTATCAGAAGGCAGTGAAAACAAACCTACCTCACACTTCCCTTGATGACAAATTTGCTTTCAATACATTTATTGGTTTCTGTGACTCAGCACAAAATAACAATAAGTCAAAATTCTACTGATTTCACTCTAGCTTTGGCTGTCAACAACCAAACAAGTCATAGAATAGGGATGTATCAGCCCTATCAAGCCAAAACCCACAGGAGCTTTAAAGTCTGCTGACACTCATTCTTTCTTCCTCATCCTGTCTACACTTGGTACTCCTCCTACCAAAAGCTCTTGAATCCAACACACAGCACATTCACAATGACACTTCTTTTATTGTACTGAGAAATGATCAGAAAGGAAAAGGTAAAACAAGAACATACAGGCAGTTAAAACAGTGATCATGTAGAATTATACATTGGAGCCCTGCATCTTTTAAGAGGCAATCTCACTGTGCTTCAGACAAAATACGTATCACAACAAACTAATACTAACCACATTATCTGACTTTACTTAAAGGTACACTGATCTGTGTGCCACCAAAAAGTGGCCTGTTTGCCAAAATGACATTTTCATATATCAACAGGTGAATTTGCTTTCAAGTATAACCTTAGCACTAGATTTGGTAGGCTTACAATGCCTTGTTTGGAGATAAATACATTCAGGATGTCCAGCCACAATATTTAGTTCTAAAATCAGCATATCACTAATGTATATTCTCAACTTTATGCCCAGACTGTGCAAAAATAAAATACACATCTGTGTTTGTGTGTGCCAAACGGGTTAGTTTCTCACAGAAACCAACAATCCTCTTGCTGAGTCTGGCACGTAGCCTAAACTTCCAAATGAAAAAAAAAAAAAGGGGGGGGGGGGGGATAATTTTTCTAGATCATAAGGAAACTTTCAGCAGCCAGTGACTAGCTAAATTTTAAGTCTTATGGAATATTCTTAAAACTCAGAGTCTATTACTCTATATATCCAGGAACATGGTTGTATTTCTTTCTGTGCTAATGCTTTTAGCTCCTGCCTCCTCATGACACTAAGTGTTAATTATGTTTCAGTAAAGCATTCACTTTATCCCAATATCTTCTTTGTCACTGAACTCCATCTACTCCTGTCTTAAACGAACGGATCAACAAAAGTGACAATGCAATGTTCAATCTGCCATTACTTCCTACCATTTTTTTCATACCTTCCTAACATCTTTTTTAAACCAAATCTGGTAAAAGGATATTTCCTGCCCATCACCTTAGACTACCTCTACCTTTTATTCTCAAAATTAATTATTAAGCCTGCACAACATTTGATGCAGTTCAAGACATTCACAAGGTGGGATAATGTAATTTTCAGTCTTACGGATTTTATATTTGGCAGAGGTTTTCACTGAGAATGTTGTTTAAACTTACCTTTGATCTTTTTTCCAGGTTTCTTCTACCTTCTTGAAAATAATTTAAAAGAACTGGTATTTCTACAGGCCTTGCCTCCTATTGCTGGCATTCTGGATCTTGAAAACACCACATTTGTTCTTGGATATAAGGCAGAGCAGTTTCATCCGTTACATGCTCGACAGACTTCAAAAACTGTATCAGACTAAGGATGGAATTTTTTTCTTCAGAGAAGAAAAAAACCTGACTGGCTGTCATACTGCTGACCCTTATCTCTGCAATTTACATCAGCATTATCTCATTAATATTCTTAGATTATTTAATCAAGAATCTTTATTAGGCTTCAGCCTCTTAGTATAAAGCTGGATAATTTTCACATCAGTTCAGCTTCCAGTCTTGTTATCTGAAAAAAAGAGGTGGTCTGGTCTTTCTAACTTGTTACATCATTCCAGAACCTCCTGTTTAGATATTTCAGGCACTCAAAACATTTTAAGTAATTCCTTTAATGTCTTTTATTTTTCTTGCCTTGCTCATACTAGGCTACCTCACACCCCATATTCCCTTTGGCCTTCAGAAGTATTTAAATGAACACATTAAATTTAGCTATTTGCTGCTGCTTTTCTACTTCCCCTTATGTTTCCCATTGACATTAAAACCCCTAATGCTAATTCGCATCACTTCCCCCCCCCCCCCCCTTTCTTTTTTATCTCCTGTATTTTATGCTTTTTCATATAGATTTGATTTCCTTTTTTTCCCCAGGGCACTGCTTTCTGTCTATTAACCTCTCACCTCTTGCCTGTAAAGGTACAGTTTCCTTCTATGTTCTTAAGGATATGAATTAAGCCCCCACATTTGCCCCCTCCAGGACTCATAAAACACTTCAGAGGAAAAATGCCACAATCTTGTGGAGAGACAAACAGAAAGATACCAAAGCAAGCCTGCCAGATACAGAACAGTCTAAAACAAAATGTACCATTCTGTTCACTTCAGTTTATTCAACAGAAGGGAAGGGGGAAGTGCATTGTATTGAAACACTGAAGTTGAAATACGACTATCAAACAATCTGGTTAAATAAACATTTACACTTAAAAGTCTCTATAAAGAACGTTTCAGAAACTGCTACAAGGTCTGACTGTAGTACTTTCGGGTCTCACAGTGTCTTTAGACAGTGCTGCCAACACAGGCTGTTGCTGCCTTTACCTTTCCAAAGGGACTAAGCTGTGACTGCTCCAGGAATCAGCACTCAGCTGAATACACAGGACCACATAAACAAGCTAGCTCTGAAGACATCAACACACAGAACATAATATCAGGAAAGAAAACAAAACAAAAAAAAAAAAAACAAAAAACCCCCATGGATGGCATACCTATAGTAAAAGTTAAACATCCTGATACAGTAACAGAATTAGAGACAGGGTGTAACACAAGACTTGGTTTAGTAGTTTTAGAACTGGGGTTGTGTATGTGTGTAAACCTGAAACGTCCAAGACAGTCATGTTTCTTGAAAGTGAAGCATCATTGAACCTGTTTGAAAGATCATGACAAGGGAACCCCATTCTGAGAAAAACCTTTACTTTGCATGTCATCTGATGTTAGCATGCCTCAAGCTACTCATTTACCCTGGGCCTATGGCTATGTCTAAAGGGTAATTAAAAGGTGCAACCATAGTTCAAGCAGAAACAAACTTGTTTTGAATGAGCTAGTTCACCCGTCAGTGGATGTGGTAATACTGCAGGGAGAGCAACATCACAAAGTTACAATAAAAATAAGGACAGATATACTGAAGATGACAATTCAAACTACTAATTTATGCAGCGTTCTCTTAATTATTTTATCCTAACTATTAATTGCCACAAAATAGCTTTACAATAACTAGTTCCTAGGACTAAAGTTGCAATCCTTTTTCCAGATAGCTAACAGCCGTATCCCTGACATTAAGCACTCACAGCAAAAAATAGGCCAGCAAACAAACAAAAAAAATCCAGAGAAACAGCAGCTTGAATAAAGGATAAAGAGACTATTAAACAAAACCACTCAGCACCATTTGGAAATTCTGCAGAAACAGCAGCCCAGTATTTTCACAGTTCATGACATCTTTTCAGCCTGGAGTTTCAGTTTTCATGAAACGCCCTCAAGAGGCAAAGCTTAAAATCATCACTGCATGTAGGAGCAATACAAATTTAAGGATTATGAATGGGATGAGTTTCTGCTGCTTATAAGGTCTCCAGAGACACAACAGTAGGAAACGGCCACCACGGCTACAGAGAAAGCACCATCTCTTCACCACATATAGGTAGTTAAAGAGAAAATGTTGCAACTGGGATAATGTGAAGCTATGAGGTGATGTTTGCAGGGAGAATGTAGTTTTTGTAAGATCAGTTAAGATCAGGAGAGAAAAAAACCGTACAAGCTTGAAAGATTCAGGAAAAAGTTTCCCTTCCCCTCCTCCTCAAGTAGACACTGCCTCTCCTCCCAGCCCACCCCGCCAAAAGACAGCACGGCCAGTCCCGCCGGCACGCAGCAGCGCCGGGAAAGCCCGTCCTTGCGGCACCGAGCTGTTTGACTTCCCGCAGCCACCCCGCCGACTTCTAAAGCCAGAGCGCGGCGTTTCCGCGGCCCCGCTGCTCGTCGCCGGCACGACCCCGCGGCCCCAGCGGCCGCGCGGGGGCCCCCGGGGCAGTACCGGCTGGGCTCGGCTCACCGCCCTGCCGCTTCCTGGCCGGCGGGAGGCGACCGGCCTCAGCCCACGCGCGCGGCTCCCGCCGCGCCGGCCGGCCCAGCACAGCCCCGCCCCTCCCCTCCCGGCGGCCCCCGCCTGTTGCACGCGCGCAGGCCGGGGGCTCCCGTATCCGGCGGGGACACCCCCAGCCCAGGGCCTCCCGCAACCCGGGACGAGGCGAGCCCCGCCCCCTATAACCCCTACCGCCGACGACCTCCCGCGGCGACCCGACGCTCCTCCCGCGCCCGGCCTGACGGGCTCTCGCCTCACCACCCAGCTGCCGTTATCCTGTCCTCCGCCTGCACGGCGCCGCGCGGGCCCGAGACCGGGGCTCTGCCCCCCTCCCAGCGGCGCGGGCGACGACGCTCTGCCCTCCGCCCCGTACCTGCTGCCGGTGCGGCCCGGCGCTGTCTCCTCTCGGGCCCGAGGCGCACGAGCGCCGCTCACTCCCTCCTTGCCCACCTCCCTGCCCGCCTGCCCAGCGCTGGCTGGCGACGGCAGTACGCACGCGCCCAACGAGCCGCGTCGCTTCCGGCTTCGCCGCAGCGCCGTCTGGGAGAGAGAGCCCTTCCGGTGGGCAGGGCGAGGCGGCGACACCTCGGACAACAGCGGCGCCCTCCTCAGGACGGAGACGGCGGCGGGACGCAGCACCGCAGAAACACCACAACTCCCGGCATGCTGCGCGCTCAGGCGCAGACGCAGACCAGGAGCGACAGTGTGCCGCGGGGCATGCCGGGAGCTGTAGTGCAGTGGGTGCCTCCGTCGCAGCCAGGACGGTCTGGCGAAGGGGAGGGGGCGCGGTGGCGGTGGGTGGGTCTCAGGCCCGGAGACGGGGTCGCGATGACGGCCGATCGCTGACCTGCGGAGCGAGGCTGCAATAGCGCAGCGCCCGCGAGTGACAGGGCGGTCTTAGGCCGCGGGGCCGTAACTTGCCGCCTGTCAGCGCTACCGCGCGGGAGCTCGGTGACGGGCAGCGGTGAAATGGACAGGGACTCGCCGGGGGCTTCTACAGCCTAGAATAACCTAACGAGCTGGTGTTTCCCCTTCAGTTAATCCTTCTTGCGTTGTTACCTGGCGGTGGCCTCCATGTCCCCAGGAATCATGTCACTACAAGTGAATCGCTGCCACCTTCTGCGCACGCTGAGGGTGACGCGTGAAAACTGAAGCCATTTCACGGTTTCATAGGCGATAGCACCTGCAGTGGTAGCGACACTGATGGCAGCAGAGTGGCACCAGTAGATACAACGGTGGTCCTGGGCTTACAGTGAGCATGAAAAGCAACAGTAGCTCCTAGTTAGCTATGGTGTGTGTTGACCCGGTTGCATGTTAGGTTGTGTGACAAAAGCTCACCTGCACGCCCACAAAGGAGCACACAGAGATGACAGCAGGAGGGGAATCCCAAACAGGCTCCCCCCAGCCCTGTTCTGGGAGCCATCAGCCCACCAAAGGCCCATCTGGAGGAGCACAGGGACACAAAGACCAATCTAGGTGATTTGTGGAGGTTCAAGTGTGAGAGAACAGAGGGATATGGGAATAAAAAGGGTTGGTCATGTGTGGCCTATTTATGATGGTTTGACCATGCCCTGCACCTGATCAGTGCAGCCTGTCCCATCTTCTCATTAAACTTTCACACTTTGCTCTGAGTGAGGGGCTCTTGCTACCACATGCAGGAGGTGTGGGGGAGTCTGGGTGCCAGAGTGGCTGGGACTGGTGCCCCAGGCCTACAGGTGAGTGTGTAAGTGTCAGTGAGGGTGCAGCTGGACTAGCTGACAAGAGGGTATAGGACTCAGGAGAGGGCTGCGAGGGAGGAGACAGCTGGCAAGGGGACCAGCGTAGTCCTGTCTAGCTGCCAAAAAGGCTGGAGGACCTGGGGTTCCCTAGGATTGGGAGCACCACAGGGGAATTGGCTACTCCAGAACCAGAAGGACTGGAGACACTGTGATTGAGAGGCAGTTACTGGGCAGACTGCCTGAGCCCAGCTGCTGGAGGGACCCACACTGTACATATGTGTGGCTGGCTGTGTCATCTGTGTGGCCATCTGTGTATATATATGTGGTGTATATGGGTATTTGAGCACATGCCTACTGAGAATACAAGTTCAGCCTGGCTACAGCTTGAACCTGGGGGCACGGAGCTGTGGCAGCCTCACCTATGTAACATACCAGATCTGGCTCAATTTTCCTATATCAATATATGTATTTGTATACTATACAAATCATATACATAGGTATATTCCATAGACCTTCTATATAGCACAGCATTTCTACCCATAGAATTGAGGTAAGAAATTAAGGCAACAGCTTTCTCCCAAAACATTTACACCAAAAAGTAAATAAGAGTTAATACTTCTTTTTCAGAGATTTCATGCTTCTCTCACCCTACCAGTACGCACATCTATATTCCAGCACGAGGTCTGGCTATAGTACTGGTTGGCATTCCTGAGATACCATGAATCAAATGAGCACAGGTAAGGGTGTCAGCAGAGAGCTGCAGGTTCTCCTGGTTTTGCTGAGAGTCCTATTTCATGTGCAGCTGAGCTAATACAATGGTGTGCTGCAAGTTGAAGGATGATTTCCTATTTCTTGTGCAGCTGAGCTAATACAATGGTGTGCTGCAGGTAGAAGGATGATTTCCCATTTCCTATTGCCTTCGCTCTTCCGCTCCCTTCTCTCCACCATGTACAACTTTTCAGGTACAGTGAACTGTGTTCATTGTGCATGTCCTGTGATAACCTGCCAAGAAAGGCCACCACAAATCATGCTTTTTTGGAATACTTTCCATCACCTTCAGGTAAGGATTTGTAGAACTTGAGGTCTTGTATTATGTGAGGCTGAGCTGAGTGAGGCAGGTCCAGGGCAGGCTGTTTGGGTCTGCATGATCACTGAGCAACACATGGAAGCATTAAAAAGTGCCACCAGAGTTCAGACTGTCTGGAAACGCAGAGATCTAAAACGAGGCTGACATCAGGTGCTGGGAAAATTAAGACAGAAGTCAGCTTCATTTCTGACAACAGTTACTTCTGAAGCCCTAAGTATTTTAGTAATTTGGGTTAATTCAGCTGAAGGGAGTTTACTGCTAAACCAGCAATACAGAATTTTGAGAATCATTTTTTTACTTCATATAAAAGCGAGGCAGGCAAGCAGCATGTTCTTAAACACAGTTGAAAAAGGTGATGACATTGAAGGCTGACAAATGACCCTGAACTTGAGGGATGAGGGGTGGAACTATACAGGGTAAACAGAACAGCAATCGTATTGTAACTGGGTGAAATTTGGGTTTAGGCACATTACCAGTGGCTCCTGTTTTCCCCAGTGCAATGGGATGACAGAAAATGGTATCGCAACTGTACAGCCCTTTCTAAAAAAGGCCATGGAGCCAGACTGCTAACCATATTTAGCACTGCTAAATTACACTTGGCAACAGCGAGTCTTGGTTGTCACCTACTGACATTTTGTTCAGCCCCTAAAAGTGAAAACACAGTTGCCTGCACTGTTTCAAATGGTGAGAGTCACTGGGGACTCGCAGATAGGGAAAGAGAAAGATAAGGCAAAGCAACAAGTTCATTGTGACTTAGAATCTCAGAGTCACCACTGCCGCAGCCAAAAGGTGTTGCTCTGTGTTTCTGAGGTGGCAAAAAGTGGTCACATATGCCAGCAAGGTCACAAGAGGTGTCTTTGCAGCCAGACGGTGGGAGCACCCACCAGGGAGAAGCAGCACCTGCCCCATCTGCACCCCCAAAACTTGCTGACATGTAGTAGTACCCACATGTCTGTATTCACCATGAGTATGAAATGCTCACCATGAAACTTAGGAAGATCATGATGAAATGTTTAAATGGGAGCATGCTGACAGTAAAACATGACTGCTCTCCTTTGTTCCTTTGCTTCCTTGGGTTTGTCTGAGGAAGGGTGACTGACTGTGGGAACTTCACCCTTCAGGCTTCCTCCAGGTGGCTTATGGGACCCTTTCACTGTGCAGCGGAGAGGCTGGGTCTGGGGAGTCTCCTGGAGGTCCCTGGGAGGTGGGCAGGCAGATCTGCCCAGCTGCTCAGCTCCAGGCCATTTCTCCTCTCTTTCTGCCCACCGCTGCCCGGGCAGATCAGAAATCTGCCACTGCTGTTTGCACCAGCTTCTGGAATTGGTGATGATGGAATCCAGGGGCATGGCGACAATTCCAAGAGCAGGAACCACAGCCTGTTGTGGGTTAAGTTGTAAAAGGTAAACGTCCATCAGAGAGCAGCAGGGAGCTGATAGAGGACTCTGGAGAGGGTTTTGATCTTTTCCTGTACTGGTTCTGCCTCTTATGTGAAGTATCACTCCAGAAATGACAGTGTTAACAAATACAGTGGAAGAGACTGCTCTGTAAGCTGAGCTACATGGTCACATGCACGGGTTTTATTTTTAACATTCCAAAATTACTTGATGTTTCTTCCTGAGCTTGCTCTGTGTCCTCCCATTCTCTCTGCTTTCTTTGCTTGCAGTTCTCCCTTACCCACCTCATTTCAACCCAGCTAGAGCACAACCAGGAGAGCAAGTGTTTGGTACACACACAGGGACTCTATGATTAAGGTAAGGCTTTGCAAATAGAGTTGGAGTCTTTATTGGTGAAACCTTCTGCAATGCAATAGTTACTGTATGGAGCTGTGAAAATCAAGACATCTTTAAAACAGCCTTAGTAATTCTGTGTCCAAAATGCTAAGACTTAAAATCCAGTGAGTTTTGAATATTCAGACAGTAAACTTCATGTTGGTAATCCATACTGGATGAATGAAGTAAGAATTTCAAGAGTTACAGATGTTTCTGTACCGTTTAGAGTTGTGGCTGCTTAGCAACTTTTATTCAGGAATCTTAACTCTTTGGTTTTTTGTGACTTAGTCCTTAACCAGTAGCTCTGAAATTCTCTATACTGGGCAGCTGCCTTGGGCTGGGTTTCTTTTGTTTTGCTTAAAACCATTCACTTGACAATCTCAAGTAATTTTTGGAAAAGTATGTTAATGAGGTCATTACCAGGGCATAAAATATAACCTGAGCCTGAAGTAAAAAATATAGTTTGGACCTTTTTTTTTCCCCTCAAACTGCAACTAAACTGTAACCTGTTAATTTAAAGCATTTGCTGAACTCAAAGTAAAAATAAACCCATTTTCCAGTTACCAAGGCAAAGTGAGAGTTTGCCTGTGTCTACCAAGGACAGCACAGGGACTCCTCACATACACAATGAGCAGCAGAGCAGCTCCATACCACATCCTCCCCTGTCTCCCTGTCCTGCCTGTCTCCCACATGACTCCCCAACATGCTCTGCTTCATATCACCAGCCCAGGGGACCACTTCAGCACTTGGAATTTTGTCTCAGGTGAGCTATGGCTACTTAGAGTCAGACAGGGAGGAGAAATATTGCCAATCCAAGTGTCACAGGGAGGAGTGCAGTGTGGGATTTCTACCATCAGTGCCCTGTGTTACCCACACCTCACTACTCTGAACTCTCCCCTACACCTCCCATAGCATCACTAGTGCATTTCACTGGACAAAAAATGCACAGGCAAGTTTTGGTTCCACTTTACAGCCTATGTGCAGCACAGATTTACCAAGTGAAGGGGAGGCCTAATGGTGCGACAGCTTCTCTTGAGCTCCGTGGTCCTGCATGCTAGGTTTAGGGAGCTGAAGTGCAGCTGATGTGCTGCTATGAGAACCTAAGCAGCAGGCATGCTCTGGAAGAAAAGCAAGGAATATCAGTTGAGGTCTCTGACAGACTGATGCTCTATATTGTGGACTTACTCAACCTGTCATTTTAAAGCACTTTTTTTTTTTTTTTTTTCTACTATAAAGCAATTCCAACCCATTCAGTAACTCTGAACTAGTGGTTATTGCCATGAAACACCACAGCCTCAGCCAGCTGATCCCCAGCTAGAAAATACAGGGAGTAGCTCCCTAATTGTCACAGCTTCATCCTTCCATCTTTGGGCTTATCTAACAGATCAGTTGTGAGACAGAAAACCTTTTCACTCTACATGTCTTATACTGAGTAGAAGGATTGCCCCGGAATCAAAGTTCCCCTATAAAATCCATGTGAACTTGTTTAAGGTCTGAGACTCAAAGGAAATGTCTTGCAAATGCTCACTAGAAGGTTATTAGTGTTATTGATAAGTATTTCATCTATATATTTTATTCTTCCTTTTCACCTGCTTGGAGCTGTACCATATTCACTGACTGACTCATTTAAAGCTTGGCTGGCAACACATATATGCAAGTCTAAATGGCAACCACAGAGCAGGCGTGCCACAAAGGATAGTGACCTGCTATGCCTGATGCCAAGGTGGTCACTCAAGCTGTAGCTGTCCCTGCTGTGGATGTTGAGATGTGGGGTTTGACTTACTCAGAGGTTACTGTGATTCCAGGTGGTGGCATTCTTGGATTTGCTTTTTTAGTTTCTATGAGCGCAGAGGACTCCCAAGAATCAAACACAACTGTAGTACAGAACGGTTTCTAATGGCACAGTGTTTTCTTCCTCAGCTCCAAGAAATAAATACATCTGCTCAGCAAAAAGAAGCCCGAGCGTGATTTCTTGCTGAGATTAAGTACCTAGTGACTGAGGAAGAGTGCTACATGGAAAGAGAAGAAAATCTCTAGTTTAAGGAGACTTAAATGTCCTTACAGAAAATGTGATCCTAGAGCTGACTCTGCCAGGATTTTTATGTAGGAGGCATGATACTACAAGTGAAACATCAGAACCTGAGCATCTCCATGCTTGATGTATATATATATAATTATTTATAGAAAATATTCTATTTATTTGTATATATTTTCTAATTTTACATCCCCCAGACAGAAGTCACAGGATCTTTTAATCTCAAGTGCACCTCTAGTGCTGCAAAGACAAATTATTTGTTGTGTACCCCCTCAGATACTAAGCAAATATACTGAAAAACTCTGTAAGGAAATTAATAACTCTGTATTCACTTCAAGATTTAAGTATTATGACAAAAATGAGGTAAACACCATATACTGATGACCTCTAGAGGACCTTTCCAACCCTTAACATTCTGTGATTCTACAGGGTAACAAGGATTAAAAGAAATAGAGAATAGTGCCTGTCTGCCCTATACACTTCAAAAGTACTCACATTCCTTGAAAATAATTTGTTGTAATATTATATACAACTTTAACATTCCTGTCTCCAGCATTTGGATGAAACCTTTCCTGAGATTTTTTTAAGATGGTCCTTATCATGTTGTAAATCTTAGAAAGATTGGTTTATATTCATTTGCAATCTCATCTGAGAGGTACTCTTTAAGGTTTCTGGGGTTTCTAATGGCCCTTTTGGATGGCTCCTTAAAATGGGAGGCATCTCTTGATTCTGTGTGAAGAGCACTCAGATATAATAATATGTCATATATAGTAAATATAGTCACATGTATATAGTCACATATAGTAACCAAGAAACTAGTTGTGTTTTGGCTCATTGACTGCAACTGAATTAAATATATATTTATTGAAAATAAATTCTAATTGTTGTATAAACTGAGAGTTTCTGTCACTGAACAGATCTGCTCCAGACACATATCTGCAGTTAAAATAGCAGCTGTATATTTTTAAACCTTAGTTGATTTGCTGTCACAATGGTCTAAAAATAAAGATTTACCGAAGTGGACAAACTGTGGACTATAATTTGCATCCTTTCTTTCCACAGTAGGTTGAACGTGATTCAAGTTAGCATTTCTGGTTTGTTTGTTTTTTTTCTAGCCCTACTCTTAGGAAGTTTTGCAAATTGCAGGGAAATAAGAAGTGTACAGGTTCAGAGAAATGTTTCATCATCTGACATATACAGATATGTCACCTGCCTCTGAATGTTATGTATCAAACTTACTAAGGCAATTATTTGTAAACTTTTTGCTCAGGGCTTTGAAAGTTGTGGTTTGTGTACTGACAATAATACCATCAACTAAACCACAGAGCTAACCAGATCACCAGTTAAAATAGAGAGTCAGTGGTTACTGGCATGTCAGAATATAAGCAGCATTTAAACCCTGATAATATCAGAATAATTCTCTATCCTTTCTTCCTGTCCTCTGGCTTGACAGATTTGACAATGAGAAGAGAGGCAGAGAAAACATCTGTCTGAAAAGAATGGTATATACAAGTTAGAAATGAGGTAAACTCAACAAAAACGTACCTGAATAAAGATGAAGATGAATTCTGGAGCTGAATGCTCTGACATGGTCACTTTTCATAAACAAAACATGTCATTTTTTTTTTTCTACATGTGTTTTGGATGGGCTTTATTTCAGCACACAGCAGTGTGAAAGCAACCTCCTCTCCAGAAACCTTGCAAGCAGTCCTTTCTGCCTGTCTGTGTTTTGGAGAACTGTAAGGCCCGTGCCTCTGATATATTTGTATTTATCAATTATTTATCTCTAAAAGTTACTTTTGCAGTGGAAAGTATTGTTCACACATTCATGTTTTTATTGCCGTGTAATGTATCCAGGCTTCCTCTGACCTTATGCAAGTCATAGCTGGGACTATTTTTAGAGATTATATTTGCAGCAAAATGTTAAAAGAATGAGAGCAGCAAGGATACTGCCCATGTGAATTAAGTCTGTCTGTATCTCCTGCTTCTCTGAGCAGCATAAAAGTAGATGTAACAAAACAGCCTGAAGCAAAACAGATGTGACCCTAACCCACATGCATTTAAGGGCTGGCTATGGCTGGGGCCACTCTGGCTGGCAACCTGGTGTCACTCCTGTTCACAAGCCAGTGCTTCCCAAGACAAGGCAGGGAATGTTATAATGAGTAGTCAAGAAATATTATTTTTTTGCATTGCTGTCTCAAGCTCTTCCCATACAAAAAAAGGCAAAGGTACCTGAGCAAGGCAAAGGTACTTCAGAGTGTAAGTTCATTCCTGGGTAAAGCGACCACCAAGGATGTGTTCCTTTACTCTGCAGGACTGCGGGAGAATGTAGTTGATGTAAACAGATATTGGTCAGTGTTGGAAGTTGCAAAGCATGGAACAAAGATGTGTTGAGTAATTAATGCACATCAGATTCAAACATGAGTGTGTGGTCTGTAGTGACTACAGGAACCCACAAGTGTTGCCTTTCCCAGACATCTTTTCTTCTTCAGCATTGTTCATGACTTCCAGTGCTGGGGTGTGAAAGTGTGAAAGATGAGAAATTAAGACCTTCAAGAAAGAGGGGAAGCAGCTTCATGTAGCATCTCTTACCTTTGAGCCTGAGCCTACTTCCTCTGCAGCACAGCTCTCTTCATGGCTAAGTCACTTAAGCCTGGGGCTGCAAAAGCATTCACATCTAGGTAGATGACACTACTGTATTTTCTTTAACCTTAGGAAAAAAACCAAAAAGTCTAAATTATTTTACCAACAATGTCGATTTTTTCCCAGAGCCAAACGAGAGCCTGCTGGGCCTATGGTAGTTCCTACTGCATAGAAAGTGTGGTGGGAAGACTTGTAAAAAATCTTTTTCTCATTTTCACACACAAAATAAAAAGTGCCCTGAGTCCTGTTTGGAAACAGGGCTCCAGTTCCTGGAGAAGAGAATGTTCTGGGGAGACCTTACTGTGGACTTTCAGTATTTAAGAGGGCCTATAAGAAAGATGGGAACAATCTTTTTAGGAGGGCCTGTTGTGATAAGACATGGGCTAATGGTTTTAAACTAAAAGAGGATAGATTTAGATGAGATATAAAGAAGGAATTTTTTACAGTGAAGGGGGCAAAACACTGGAGCAGGCTGCCCAGAGTGGTAGTAGAAGCCTCATCCTTGGAAACATTCAAGGTCAGGTTGGACGGGACTCTGAGCAACCTGATCTAGTTAAAGATGTCCCTGATGATTGCAGAGGGGTTGGACTAGATGACCTTGAAAGGCCTTTTCCAACCCAAAGCATTCTATGATTTCTCCATATCATTAGCTTTTTCCCTTCCATGAAGATTCACAGTAGGCTGAACCAAGCTGGAATGCAGCCCCGACAGCAACGAGCAGAAAGTCAGAATTCAGGAGTTTTCTTCTTGCAACAGCTCTTCTTTGGGCCAAATTACTGATAGCAATTGAAGGTATCTGGGCAAGTAGCTCCAGATAGTGACCGAGCACCCTCTAGTTCTCTAATCCAATAACTGAGGTGAAAGGACCACAGGAGGTCCTATGTGTTCCCTCTGAAGAGCATCCCTTAGGAACATAGCTAAAGAAGACTGCTGGTTTGGGTGGACTAGTGGTTTGATCCAGAATGTCATTTCTTATGTTCTTAGATTTTTTTTTTACAAGAGAAGACATGCCTCATGCTAATCACCATCTTCATTTACTTGCTATTAGACTCTGTTCTTCTGTTTTCCCATTTTTAGGAAGGATTAAGAAGGAATATTGCAAGGTTAGCAACATTATGAGCAAGGTGAAGTGAGAACTTTTGGAAGTAGAAGGATCTTCATACCTCATATTCTTGTACTGCTTTCCTCAGGAAAATTGTATGTCCTTTTTATATCAAAGCTTTTTAAGGGAAGGAGAGGAAAAATGTATATAGATTTTGAAACCGCATTAATATGGAAGTATAAGAACAGAAACACAGTCTTCCTTAAGACGACATTTAACCCATGTATAAAATAAAGTTGGTTGAAATTTCTGAAACATTTGGTTTGGCAACCTCAGCTTGTTCCTTTAATCCCGTCTGTCAGTTGCAAAATGTTAAATTCAGGAAGCTGCCAGGTGGCAGCTAAATTTATGAAACAGAGATGGGTATTCTTTATTACTTGTTGCCTGGAACCTCTTTGTCTATTTTCTGTCCCCTTGTGGTATCACCAACAGCTTCATAAACTGAATCTAAAATATGATCAGCTCAGGATCACCTACTCATCTCCGGGTAGCATTTGGCTTGTCAGAAGTATGTTGGGTGAACTGAAAAAGTAGAGCAGTGGTGACCAGTTTTTGTAGGTCTGTGCTCTAAAACAAATCCAAAAAGAAGAAAAATGGATTCTTTCTCAGAGAGACACCCTCTAAAGGCATGCTCAGGCTGACTCCCCTGCACCATCACAGGAAGGGAAAAGCTCTGTGGAAGTTAGACTTCCGTTGCGCCCCTTCTGCCCTAACTGCACCCTGTGGTGCTGAGTGGAGCATGAGATAAACCATGCCTGCTCTCTTTCCCATCTTCCTATCTACTCGGTGTTCACTGTTGACAGCAAGGGGAAGAAAGGTGAGAGGCAGTTTGTAAAAAACATGTGAAAGAGAATGGATTTAACTGTCTGAATATAACCTTGCAATAAAGCCTCCACTGCATTCCGGAGCTTCTCTTCAAAACACAGACCAAGACACCTTATTCCATGTGAAAGTAGATGTGACAAATAACCTGCCTGAAGGAAAGTACCCCACAGTTTCTCTTCCACAACATTTTTGCATCATTAAGGAGTGTAAGGGGAAATCAGGAAGGCAAAGTAAAGAAGGCCAGGCAAATTAGCCTTTACCCAGGCTAGCTAGTAAGGACTGTATCTATATCCGTGCTGCAGTCAGGCTGTGCTGTACCATGGGGATCACTGCCAACAGGTGACTGTATGATTCTATGATTTGATGTATTGACCTGGCAGTCATTTGCTCACAGCCTTCTTCCTGGTAGAAGTGCATGTAAGCACCTATCTCATAGAAACCAAGTACAGGCACAAAGGGGCTGTGGCCATCCTTGCTCTTTTTGGGAAATAACTCTTGTCTTCTTGTCTTTGCTACACACAGCACCAGGCTCAGAAATCTCATCCTGGGCAGCACAGGCACTGTGAGAAATGTTTCAACCGGCACTGCCACACACCAATCGAGCCCTCCATCTCCTGCATGATGATCAGCTGCCGCTTCCACTGCGGGGCCACCTTTCACATGTGCAAGGAGGAGGAGCACCAATTGCTCTGTCCCTTAGAACATGTCTCCTGCCTCAACTCAGCCTATGGCTGCCCTTTTTCCATGGCCCGCTTTAAGCTGGCAAAGCACCTCCAGGTCTGTCCAGCCAGTGTTGTCTGCTGCTCAATGGAGTGGAATCGCTGGCCAAATGTGGATTCAGACATAACCCTCCACAAGAACATTATGAAGGAGACTTTGAACGAAGAGTGTCTGGACACAGCCTTGGCTCTCAGAGACCAGAACATGCTTTTCAGGACTTTGAAAGTAGCCAACTTCTTTCCAGAGTGGAGGAAAAAGGATGAAGTGGAAGAGCTAATGGATGAAGCTATGGATGGAGAAGAAGGTGCTGTGGGAGGAGTAGCCTGTGGTTCTCAAGAGGGTGACAACCAGTTGTCTAAGCTTAGCCAACGTGAGCGTGAAGATTTGGCAAAGGACAAGGAGGGAATGGACCTGGGGAGTTACCAAACCTGGGAGAACATTTTCAGCAAAGAGCTCCTGGCTTGCAAGGTAACAGGCTCAGCAGCCAGCACAGGACAAAGAATGGAAGAGGCTTCCAAGAAAACAGCATCAGCCCCTCATTTTTCTAGCTCCACAAAGGAGACAAAGGAAGTACCTGATGGTGCAGAAGCGTCAAAGGACCAAAAGTCTGAACAAGTAACACCGAGTACAGAAATGACAGGACTGGCACCCTGGCAGGAAGGGGTACTGGAGAGGCTCAAGAAGGAAGTTGGTGTAGGTGATTACAATATGTATCTGGTACATCATGGGGGAATGCTCATCCGCTTTGGCCAGCTAGCTGCTTGCACTCCCAAAGAAAAAGACTTTGTCTATGGGAACTTGGAAGCTCAGGAGGTAAAGACTGTCTACACCTTCAAAGTGCCAGTTAGTTACTGTGGCAAAAGAGCACGATTAGGAGATGCACTGGGCCACAGGATACCAACTTCAGACAAGTCAGTGGATACATCAGAATTGGGAATAAACCTAGAAGAACTGCCTAAGACAAATATAGTTAAAGCCACATTGCTGTGTGCACTGGAAAAAGAACTGAAAGGCCATGAGATCTCTGAAGCAAGGGGTATTGATGGACTATTTGTGGATTTTGCAACACAGACATACAGCTTTCCTCTGGAACCCTTCTCCTCCAATGCTGTTCTATCAGATATTCTGAATGAAAAAAACCCTTCAGAACTCTACATGGAGCTCTACACTGAATGTGTAACCAGAAGACACAACAAAAGCAGTTCAGCTTTCACATTCACTTGTAGTCACTTCTTCAGGAGGGATGAGTTCCCGTCCCACTTCAAGAATGTGCATGCTGATATACAGTCATGTCTGGATGGATGGTTCCAGCATCGCTGCCCACTGGCCTACTTGGGATGTACTTTTGTTCAAAATCACTTCCGCCCTGATGGACTTAAGGCCAAGGTTATATACAGCAAGCCTCTCAAGACATTTGCTATTAAGCCAGAGGTGAACACCATCCTTGCTGAACCAGGGAAGTGCAATTCCACAGTGGCTTATCAAGGGAGAAACAAGGACTTGCTGAGCAGCCTCCCACTGGAAGTGCTCAAGTACATCGCAGGGTTCCTTGACAGCTTCAGTTTATCTCAGCTATCGCAAGTGTCAGTACTGATGAGAGACATCTGTGCCACTCTTCTTCAAGAGAGGGGAATGGTCCTGCTGGTCTGGGAGAAAAAAAGATACTCCCATGGTGGTACTTCATGGAAAGCTCGCAAAAAGGCAAGTGACTGTGATACTGGGAAAACAGAAGGCCATCGGTTCTCTCCAGACAAAACACAAGCATAGCAAGGGATGCTGCACATAAGTGTGCAGATGTGGGGAAGTTTCATGAGGTTGTGAATTTGAAACATGATTGTCAGGGGCCAGGACTGTAAAATGCAGTACATCTAGCAAAGGCAGGAAGATGCAAATGGACATCTTCTGACTAGAGGGAATTCCCCACCCAAGCTTGTCTTGGGTAACCTGTTTGCATGTAGACCATTTTAAGCATTTTTAAGGATTACACATGGACTTTTGAAGAACTTGAAGTTCATACTTTTTTTATTTTTATTTATTTCAAGCTGATCTAGGATATTTCCAAACTGAAATATGCTTTCTAACACCAAAAAGGTAAGAAACAAGGAGATATGTCTGAGAAAGGAGCTCGGGCATTTGGACCAGCCCTCGAGGAACTTCATGATTTCTAGTTCACAGGAATGCCATGAGTGTTGGTTGGATTGTGAGTACCTGAAGGAGCAGCATGGGGACAGGAAGCTGTCTTCTGCAAAGCTGGTCTCCCACTGTTTGTGCTGCAACATTGACACCCTTATTAGCTGATTAGGGAATCTGAAAGAAATATGTAAACACAGTTTGGTCTAAGTTCTAGTTGAACAAGAGTTATTACAGTTTTTTGGTTTTTTTTTTCTAGCTGATAGCCTTGCAGCTGCTCTAAGATAAAACCATTTGGAAGAATAACATGAAAGACTCCAGTATGACCAAGTAGACAAGACAAAGATCTTGGGAGAAATAATTTAAAGATTCAAGGAAGATGAATAGTAAGGGCCTGGCTTTCAGGCAGACTCCTGAAGATCTCCATTTATTGATTCCTAGAAGACAGAAGATTAGCAGTTTATGACTCTTTATAAAGAGAAAGTACTCTTTATTAAGAGCTTTGAATTAAAAATCTGTGTAAGAAAGTTTGGTGGCTGCAAGTTGAATTAGCTCAGCCCAAATGAGGAAATAGCCACTGACATAGTTTACTGGAGGTCATGGCTTCTGTAGGTAAAAGGAAGAAATTCTGTCTGAGTTATCATACAGCAATTAACTTCAGTTATTGTAGTGTGATTTCAAACCAGCAGCACTGAATTTAACCCTTTACATGTTAGTTCTCTCTACTGACCACACAGGAATCTTATTTCCCATACACAGACTCTGCTTGTAAACATTCTGTTTGTAATGAGTTTGAATTCCTTGACTACTTTGTATATAGCTGTCATTACTTAAGACTAGGACAGGGTCAGGTAATCTTAAGTGTAGCACACCCACATACTGGCCTTCTATAGGAAGAAACATTTTTAGGGAGAAGAAATATCTAGGAACACATTTAACCTTAGATTTCCCTTGTTTGTTCTGGGGTGCGGTGAATAACAATAGTTTTGTCATGTTGATTACTTTGAAGTTGCTGATAGATGCTTTTGAAGGTCTTTATGAAGTCTTTTATTAATGTTTCTTTGAGATGCATATCACACAAGCACTTTGCTTTATAATCATCTTGGATCACACTCTACATGTGATGGAGTTTCCTGTAAAGGTGCAATGGTCAGGTGTCCTGGATTTCTGTATGCCCTGTATTGGATTAACACCAAAAAATATAGAAGTATACTTTCACATTAAAAATGGCAGGTGATTACTAAAGCAACAAAACCCATAAGTATAAGGTACGTAATAATGCAGACCACATTTTAAGTTATTATGCCAGCCCTGCACAACCAGATGTTCACTATCCTATATGTTCACTATATGAGTAATGCACACCCTTTATAAGCATACCTAGGTTTTTTAAGTCCTCTTTTGTTTTTACTAACACTCCCATTTTCTCTCCCCAATTTCTCTTCCCTTTCTTGTATTAGATCTGGCAGTTCAGCAGCCTGTTCTCCAGAGTTAACAAATGGCAGCGCAATGACATCACATGCATGTCGGAGCACCTGAAGAATTGTCCCTTCTACCAAGTGGAGCACAAGACAGACCCTGTGCTCCTGACAGGCATGTGCGAATCTCGAGAGCAGACTCAAACGACTTTGGTTTCTACTTTCAAGCGCAGAATCTGAACAACCTGCCTTTCCCCTCCACCACACTCCTGTCAGGACCCTTGAAAAGAATATAGGAGAATATGTGTAAAGATTGTTGCTTTCAACTCTCCCTTGGACGTACAAAACTGCCTTCTCCCCAGATGAGTTTAAAACATCCTGCTTTTTTTTTTTTTTTTTTTTCACACATTACTTTGATTGTTAAGACTTCATCCACTGCTTGCTGATATTACATGCTTTCTGTTTATGTTTATGTTCCTTGCTCAATACAGCATCCCGAAGAAAGTCATAAGGATTTTATTTGAAAACAACATCTTTGCAACCTTGAAGGTAGGCAGCTGCTCCCGTCCCCTATCCCTGAGAGAAGCAAGAGCTGTTAATGTATGTAGTTCAATGAGGTCTGAAACACTTGAGTTTTGTCTGGAAGGCCAAGTTCTAGGAGCACTGGTAGATGCCTTCCTGCCTGGCAGACCTAGAGGCTGCTAATCTGCTCTGAGATGTGGAAAAAAGAAAAGGACTCCCCCAGTCTAAATGGACTAGAACTTCAGTGAGGACTCAGGAGTTCTCTGCGCAGACCAGGAGTCTTAGGAATCCAGTTCAGGCAAGCCTAGTTTGAGTGCATGCATAAAGCTGAGCTCATGGGAATGCTCAAACCAAAGCAAACAAACTTGTTATTTTTTAGAAATAACCAAGTAGCAAACCATTTTAGGGGCTCAATTGACTTTATATAGTTTTCAGTTAATAAATTTCTCTGTTTTATTTTAATTTTTTTTAGAATGCCTTACCTACTCAGTTTTGCCATTGCAGATTGTAATTGTAAGCAACTGTAAACCATACATCAAAGAAATATTATTCTTTTCTGTAAAAGAAAAGGCATTCAGCAACCCATTCAGTAATGATACAGATAATGTCTGCTTAAGTGGACTGGAGTATAAGATTTCTTTCTTTTTTTTACAGAGTATAAGAGTGATTAGGATTTGTCTTATTTTTTAATAAATACACTAGTTTAAAACCAGAATGTGCTTGTTGAGGCAGCAGATGAGAAAAACCAGGCATGTTACCAACAATGTCTCTCTTATTACACTATTTAAACCCATTTCAGAGGTGCTAGTTAGAAATGCCATAGTTGTGGGAGTGGGAGGGATTGCTCTGAAATGGCTGTAAACTGATTTGACGGGTTACGTCCACTGTACAAACACAGTGGTGCAACTCATGCCCCTTCTTTTTTAAGCTCACGGACAGAA
This sequence comes from Todiramphus chloris collaris, assembly GCA_025345505.1. NCBI lineage: Eukaryota > Metazoa > Chordata > Aves > Coraciiformes > Alcedinidae > Todiramphus > Todiramphus chloris. Next base: position 923,696 of record JANVCC010000044.1, read on the forward strand.
GTGTGAGCTCAGGACATGAGGTCCAGCTTTTGTCTCACTGTCTTGGGCAGGAGGACCTCACTGGGAGCTGGGTCATCTGCTGATCTGGACCACTGCTCTCCTTGCCTGGACTGGCCAGGTGAAAACTGGCCTGGGTGGATGGGCACATGCTGCACTTGCCAACACCAGTCTCAGCGCAGATCTGGGATGAGGCAACTATGTAAAGAAAGAGCCCTCTCTAACCAATAAGCATTGCTGGTGAATCTGAGCTGAGCACTTGGTAATCGAAGTCATGAACTGTATCGTGACTAAATCCATGCTGAGTGCAGCTCATCCTTGTCTACACTAGCAGCTCAAGAGATCTCTTTGAGATTTTTAATCATAGAAGGATGTTTTTCTTCTCCAGACACACACCCTCAGGAGTGTATCATTTGAGTTACCTGGAGTATTGTGTTCAGTTCTGGTCTCCTCAGTTCAAGAGGGACAGGGAAATACTAGAGAGAGTCCAATGGGGAGCTACAAAGATGATTATTAAGGGGCTGGAACTTCTCTCTTATAAGGCTGGGAGCACTGAGAAAAAGAGAAGACTGAGAGGGGATCTTATCAATGTTTACAAATATCTGAAGGGTGGGTGTCAAGTAGAAGGGTCCAGTCTCTTTTCAGTTGTCCCCTATGATATGACAAGAGGTAATGGTAGCAAGGTGAAACACAGGAAGTTCCACCTCAACATGAAGAAAAACTTCTTTCCTGTGAGAGTGACAGAGCACTGGAAGAGGCTGCCTGGGGAGGTTGTGGAATCTCCTTCTCTTAAGAATTTCAAGACCTGACTGGATCTGTTCCTGTGTGGCCTGCCCTAGGTGATCCTGCTCTGGCAGAGGGGTTGGACTTGATCATCTCCAGAGGTCACTTCCAACCCCTACCATTCTATGATTCTATGATTCTATGAGTTGTGGATTGGTCCCAGGAGCAGGAGTAGTAGCAGTTACAGATTTATTTACTCTACAATGCTATTCTGTTTTCTGTCCCTAGAGATCCTTTATGAGGAAGTCTCATAATGCTTTACACATGAGAATAAACTTGTCTGTGGAAAACACAAGTAACATCCCAGTTTTATGCAGAGAAAACTGAAGCAAATGAACACAAGGAACCTAAGCTGGGCCAGGAGCACTTAAACCTGGGTGCTCTGATCCTTCATCCTGTATCTTAAGCCACTGCACAAAAACATACTAGCCATCCTTTAAAGTTGCTTACAAAAACTCACTTGTCCTCAAAACATCCCATATAATATAAGTTGTCCAATATTGTCACCCTGTTTTACACAGGGAAATTGGCAGAGGTGAGAACATACAGCCAGACTTCCCATGCTGGCCTCTACATCAGGGCCTCATCCTTCATATATCATGTACCTGATTTTGAAAGATGCTGAGCACCAAACTTTGTAGCTGAAGACCACAGTAGCTGCAAATGCATGTCCAAAAATTGTGTGCCAGTATCTATGCTGGGTACTTGACAAATGGAGCCACTCAAAATAATGGATAATTTAGAGAAGGGGAGAAAAAAAAACAAAGCATGCTTAACAGGGCCTTAGAGTAAGTCAGTGTTCAAGTCTGGTATAAGAGATCATGAAAAAGTTCAACCTGTAAACCATTTCTCACCTGATCAGCCACATAGCTCTTGTAAACTAGCGTAGGTACCCTGAAATTGTGGTTTATGTTAGGTATGAATTTGGCTTGTTTTACTTTTCATGCAAATGGCACAGACACTGCTGTTATTCTGCTTCTGGCCTTCTCCTGTCAGTGCCAGAGGATTTTCTTCTTTTATCTTCCTGCACCTGGAGACTGCATGACTTCAGTTCCCATCTTATTACCACTGATCCTAACTCTTCCCTGTGCAGGGGGTGCTGGAGTCAGACTAGGGAGGATGCAACCTTTACAAATGTGGTGGTTCAGGGTGCAGGTTACAGAAAGGAACTTCGCAAACTCTATCTCTTGTGATCATCCAGGATATACGTATGTCTAGGAGACTGGATCATTTTCCTTCTCATACTGCTATAGTGTATGCTGGAAAGACACAGGATGTTAGTTCACAAAGAAACAAATTTGCATCTGTGAATATATATATACTTCTGTAAACTGTAAATTTGGTTAAAGTAGTCTTCAGCATATACAGTGGAAGCTGAAAATCCACAGTCATCTTCAGGTTAGTATGGGTAATTCAGACCTGGAAGACATCTGCACAGGGAATTGGAGATCACCCTTATACCAGTGCCAGCTGGTAGCCACTTCTTGCTTTACCTCACATTTAACACTAGTAGAGATTGGTGGGCTAGTGTTGGATGCAGTTTAATTAACCAGAGGATGCATGCCAAGCTAACTCCATGTTGATGGTCCTGTTCATTAGCAGAGTTGGTGGAAGCTCTAGAGAGCTGCAAGTAACCAAAATTGCCTGCCCTGTTTATCTTGGTGATCTGGCTTATTTCAAAGGTGTTTGGTTTGGGTTCAGCAAGTCCTTAGTCTCCTAGTTTAAGCTTGTAACTTGACTGATGGAAAGTTAAAACTATTTCCTAAATTTCAGCTTGAGGGATTTGATAGAAAAAAATTGGGTGTTTGGTGTTTTTTTCAAAAACAAATGTTTGGTGGTGGTGGTGGCTAAACTGGAAAAGGGCATCCAAGTCTAGCAGAGTATTGAGGTTGTTCTCAGTCCAGATCCTACACTCTGGACCTTCATGGCTTTGATCCTGTGTTGCCCACGAGTCTTGTGAAGGGAAAGCACACTACAGGCTGACATGTTATGCACCGTTTCCTCTTGTTGGAAGAATGGGAACTGAGTTGATGGCATTATGGAAATTAGAGAGGTCACAGCAGGGAAAAAATGCTCAGGACAAGAGAGCAGAAAGATCGGAAACATTAAAGGTAATGGGTTTGGATAAAGGAGACCTGCCTGATTGTAGATGTCATGGAGAAAGGCAAGTGAAGAACAGTAAAAGGGCACAGGAATGAAGGGAAGTGGGATGTGGAAAAGGTTATGCAGCTGCAAGTGTTCTAGGAGGAAACTGTTCAGACACGAGAATAGGAGTGGCATTTAGGAGAGTAGAGACACAAGGGGAATGAAGAATTTCATTTATTTTATTTGGTTTCTACTGACAAAGTAAAATATTTGGATGAGCCTGCTGAACTCAGTGAAATGCCAGCTCTGTTTTGAATTGTAATTTATACAGTGGATCTCACTCTGTGTAACAACTTCTCTTCTGGGTTATTCAGCCAGTGGATTGCTGAGAGGCCACAGTAAAAACCACAAAGAGTCACGAATTTTGATGTTCCTGCATGCTCATCATTTGCTGCCAACAACAGTCTTTTTTGATAAATGCATCTCCTTGAGGAGGGGGCTGGAAATTCCCAATCAGTGTTATACAGTAACATGGGGCAGAAGATAATTCTTAAGCAGTGAAAGGGTATGTCACCTCCTGGCATGAGCAACAAGTTCATGTTGGAGGAAGAATTTACCTGCCAGGCTTCTAACTCCCCAAATTGAGTGAGCACAAATAAGGTCAAGTTTTATCTGAACAGCGTTTGTTATTTGCAAAACTCTGTAACTCTTTGTTGTTCTGTTAAGAATAAAAAAATGTTATGGTTTAAAAAAAATCCAGCAAAATCCAAGTCTTCTCTTGTTTTCTTAGTTTCACCACATTAATATTTGCTTTGCTTTCAGATCAGATATGGTAGTTCCTGTACCCTCGTAGTCATTATGCTTCTTTCCTCTGCTCCACTCTTCACTATAATTTTCCTGGTAGAAGATTATTATTGGTATGTCCAATTTGGATTTATTTTGTATTTATGTAATTCTAACAATTATTTTTTATTTCTGACCCATTCTCTTTGGATAGCTACTTTCTCCTTCTTGGTTCAGTTATTTACTTACAAGAAAAATTTTCTCTTCTTTTAAAACTTCATTTTCCAGTTTGACATTACATTATATCTACAAGCATTTGAAGATGTGTTTTCTTTGCCAGTCTCACTCCTTGCTCTTCACCTTGTGACTGTTTATCTGGTAGCTACAGAGGGATTTTTCTGCTTTACTTGGGGTGCAAATTCCACAGCCTCTGTGCATTCTGTCAGATATCCTGAGCATCTTTCACATCCAGTTACCTTGCAGTCCCTTGGGTTTTAATTTCTTTTGAAAGAAAACCTGCATGTGCAGTGCAGGCCTATTCTTATTTTAGCTCCTTACTTCATTTATAGGTAAGGAAATTATACTCACATGCTCCAAATTTATTTTAGATGACCAGCTGCTCCATGACTTAATTTCTGTTTACAACTGATGAATCTTTTGTGGGTTCAGTGATGGTTTGGTGAAGGAATTTGTTGTCTGTCATATGGACAATTATAGGCCTAAGGACCATTATGATCATGACAGATGTTTTCTGATCCATAATTATGAAAGTGATTTCCCCTTGGCAGCACAGTTCTTGCTGGGATTGACCTCTTTTAATATTAGCTTTCTCCTTACATATCCAGTTATGAACTTGAGTGGTTTGTGGATTACTCTGAGCTGCCCGAGAAAAAAGCCTCTTTTGACTTTCTGAGTTTCATCTAAGCAACCTATAACATCACTCATGTGATACTAATGCACTATTTTTATCTTTCTTTATCAGTCCTGAGCAGTGGAATATTTTAATACCAGGGATGACTGTTACTCTACCATATTTCTGTTACTTGCATGATAGCTCCTTTACACCCTGTATTATTTGCTTATATATAGTGTCTCCAGCCTTGGAGGGTTTCCAGACTTGGTCACACAAAGTCATGGTGACCTGATTGAGCCAGAGGTTGGATCAGAGACCTCTGGATGTCTCCTCCCACAATCATGTCTCTGATTCCACAGCATCACCTGAGATTCCCTGTAGTACAAAAGCATTTGCCTGCCTGGCCTCACCTGCTTCCCTTAGTTGAACTAGATAGCCATTTGGCTACCAGTATTATCTGCTGCTGCTTCTCTCATCACAATTAGCATATTCTTTCCCCTTGTTGTCTAGGCCTCTGCCCATTAATACCTCCTTATCTGTCATCACATAGCTATTTAACTGGTTTTCATCTCCCTGCATAGGAAAACAGGTACAAAGGCCTCTCTCATCAGCTGCAGCATCAACAAATAGCTCTCTTGAACATGATACCTATACAGTAAAGTTATATTTACAATCTAGCTTGATAAGTTGCACTACTTCTTTACCAGAGCTGTTCCTTTTAGCCAGGCTGATCCAGAGTGCAATGGATCGCAGCTCTGGAGAATGGAAGAAAGCCCCAGCTTTGGCAGACACCTGGAGGGATTTGATTACAGAGAACGGTCAAGAGCAGCTTGGTGCTCTGTAAAACAGCATCTATCACAACTGCTGTGTTGGAGTCTCTCTGCAATAAACCATAACTCATTTCACAGCCACCACACAGGCTGCAGACATTCCCCAGCTCTGCTGCATAAACAGCTAATGGGCAAATCTACTGAAATGCATTTTGGCTTCACTGGAGCAGGTATAGAAACAAATCAGAGAAAGGAGCCTTGCCTTAGCAGACACCACTAAGAAGTGGTGTCTTCACCCCCATTTGCCTGGGGTGAAGGAGTTGCACAGATGATTGTGCTCTGCTTCATTGGCTGATGGGAATATGTGGGCCTTCTGAGAGCACAGATAATGCCAGGTAATAGCATGTAGGGCCAGGGGAGCAAAGATGACTGCGTCTGAGATTGAAGAGGGATGCAGGGACTCACAGGGTGTGCTGGTAGGTGTGATAGTACCCTGGTGAGGCAGTGGGAGAGCTCATCAGAGTGGCTGTCCATGTCTGACAGCTCAGGGCTCCTAGGCATAACTTCATCAGGAAGAATCAATACTCCTTGTGAGGCTTTTCTAAAAAAGGACTGAAGTGGTGAGAGAGGATGGGAATATGATGGAAGGGGAAAGTCTGTATCAAGAACCCATGTCTGGCCAGCACAAAGTGCTTCTTGGGATGTTTGTCAGGAAGTTGTACTGGAAGAGCTGTGGCTGGGGGTTATGGTTTCCTGCTGATGTGTATATGTGGTTACAGCAGGCCATAGCAAGGGTGGATTGTGTTACTGCAGGAGGAGCAAGACTGTGAAGAGAGGAATAGACCAGCAGAGAAGCAGCCATCTCCCCTCTGTGTGTCTGAAAGAAGCAGGGAGAAAGGCAGTAGTTAAAATACAACCAGAGCTCAGACATTCCCTCTCTCGCAGCTTGTTTTTTCCCCTCAGTGTTTTTCTGTTCATCTGACTTGGCAGCTGGTGGTGTCACCATGTGCCACAGAGATCTGGGGGGGCTGACTCAAACTGCCCCAAAGCAAACTGACTGCTATGCAGTTCAAGAAGGGTCTGGGGAAAAAATAAAACCAACAAACCAAAACAAAAAACAAGCTTCAAGTCTTTCACAAAGACAGTCTTCTGAAAAGCAAGCAGAGATGTGACTGCTTTCAGAGGCTTCTCAGCAGGTCTGGAGGAGATGAGCTTGCATGCAGAAGCACGGTGGGAAAGGCTGATATAATATTGACTTAAAGAGGCAAAGACAGCCCAGCAGCAGGTTTGGGGATCACAGAATCACAGAATGTTAGGGGTTGGAAGGGACCTCTGAAGATCATCGAGTCCAACCCTCCTGCCAGAGCAGGACCAAAACTAGGGCAGATCACATAGAAATGCATCCAGACAGGTCTTGAAAGTCTCCAGGGAAGGAAACTCCACAACCTCTTTGGGGAGTCTGTTCCAGTGCTCTGTCACCCTTACAGTAAAGTTTTTCCCTGTGTTGAGGTTGAACTTCCTGTGCTCGAGCTTGAATCCATTTCCCTCATCCTATCACAGGGTGCAAGTGAAAAGCAGTTGTCCCTGCCTTCTTGACACCCAGCCCTCATGTAGTTATAGACATTAATTAGATCCTCTCTCAGTCTTCTCCTCTTCAGACTAAAAGCCCCAGGTCTCTCAGCTTTTCCTCGTAAGGCAGGTGTTCCAGCCCCTTATTCATTCTCGTAGCCTCTGTTGGACTCTCTCAAGTAGATCTCTGTCCCTCTTGAACTGGGGAGCCCAGAACTGGACGCAGTCTGCAGGATGCATCTGATCGCACCTACTTACGTGCTGCCTCCGGTCTTCTCTGTGTGGCAAAGCGAGAGTTAACTGGATGGGGCTTTTTTTTCTTTTTTCTTTCTGCTTTGCCAGAGTGAAAGTGAAACCAAGCCTAGAGGTGCTGCTGGCAGCCGGGTCTGGTTCGCTTCCCGGCAGGATTCACGGGTTTGGAGGCAGCCGGGGGACAGGATGGCCAGGGCACTGGTGCTGTGCGGGGCATGGCTGGCTCTGGCGGCAGGTGAGCGGCAGGGCAGGGGCGGGGGGTCCTCCTGCGCTCAGTTCCTCCCACCTTCAGTGGAGGCCTCCTAAGGAAATCTTGTGTCTTCCTCAAGGTTAATGCTGTTGCCACAAGAGGGTGGTGCAGGGCTAGAGGGTTTTGCTGCCATCAGAGCTGGGAGAACCTCAAAGTGGCAGCCAGTCCCTAGCCCCCCCATCCCAGAGAAAATCAGCTGCTCTTCATTTGCAATGGGGTTCATGCATTCAACCAGTTGTTTGACCTCCCTACAGGGCCAGCGAAAGCTCCCACACCGGTACCTCCATTTCGCAGGGTGGATATTGCCCTGGCCTGCTCCTATGTAGGGGAAGATGTAAGAGGCCTGCAGCATGCCCTTGGCAGCTCGTCCTCCGAACATCCTGCTCTCCTTGTGCTGAGGGGTATCAGCGTCAGAGATGATGGGAACTTGTATGAGGAAACTGAGTACAAAGTCCCACAGGAATATCCTGACTCCTCTTCTCCCATTGTCTTTGAAGCCTCAGGTGAGTGGGAAAGCTGGGGCGGGAAAGATGCCACTGGATTTTTGACCACTTACATGCACCAAGCTTCTGCAAGATTTTTCTTTAACTGAGTTTAGACAACTAAATTTTGAATGGCAGCTGAAGTTTCCTGCATGATTTCCTTAATTCAGCAATTGAGGCTTCAAGAAAGGAACTTTGTGGAAGATGTTAGCATACCCTCTTGAGGCACATCTCTCTCGTAATGGAGCTATGCCAGATTGCCTGTCTCTTGGGAAATACTTTGTCAAGATCAACTTGGGAATTATTTCACTACACAGTATTATTTTACCCATGAAAAGCATTCACATCTTTAGTCATGCAAATTTTTTTTGCTATCAAGAAGCATGGTAGCATGTGAGCACGAAGCAGAGCTGTCCTGCTCAGAAGGCCATCTGTGTGTGACTTGTCTCTCCTTACTCCATTCACAGGTGCCAACCTGCAGTCCAGCCTCTGTAGCCCTTGCTTCATGTATAACTTTAGAAACAGTTAAGCAAACGTCTGAACCTGTACTTCACTGTGGTCTGCCTACAGTGCTCATCTGTGAGCACGTGTTTCAGTACAGGCTTATTTGAAGTTCTGAGACATTTCCAGAGAGAAAAATGAAGGCCTGTCACTATCCATTAGCCTGGGTCCAAACTCTCCTTCAAGTGGTGTGGATGGACTTGGCATGAGTGAGTTCAAGCATGCATGTTACAGCCAGGCATTGCAGACATGGAGTTAATTTCCAGTGATGTCTGTGGAAAGTGTATATATGTCACTAGGATGCTTACACCGGAGCCTGAGCCCATGCTGTGATCAAAGGCACAGATGCAGCATGTCTCTACATCCAGCCACGCCTGCTTTTCTGACAGCATTTCTTTCCTGAAGGGGTGCTTCAGTGTTCCCTTCATTTCTCGATTCAGGTCTAAAAATAAATATTGCAGGTCTTTACTGGGCATTTCACATACATATCTTGCTTTCTCAATCTAGACAAAGGTTTATTCCCCTTTCCTAACAGTTTCCTTTATTACCCTGTTTATTCCCCTTTCCTAACAGTTTACTTTGCCCAGTGTGAACTCTGTGCAGTCTGAGGGATGTAAGACAGTCAGGACAAACCTCTTGTATTCTTTGCAGGCCTTCCTCTATTAAGCCCAGACTGGCATTTCTGGGATCTGACTGACCCCCACAGTTTGTGATGCTTCTCCAAAATATGTGTCTCGTTATCTTGCACTTTCTTCCCCCTTTTGGATTCAGATGGTTACACCTTTTCCTCTGTGCCCACAGCCCAGTTGGTATCTATCCCACATGCGGAGTCCCTGCTGCATGCAGACTGTGATGGGGAGAAGGTGAACTGCGAGATCTCCCCATACAGCTCCCAGTGGGATGGTGAGGAGTCATGCCATACCTCCTGGTTCATGGCAACCCTGCACCTCTCTGGTGGGATCAGCATTGCCCTGGTGCTCAGAGGACCCCACTGTGGCAGCCAGCATGAGGAGAAGGAGCATGATGCAACACTGCACCCAAAGCTGAGGATTCCTATGAGCAAGGAGGGGACGTTGCTGACCACAGGTGACCAAATGGACTGGGGTGCCCCCACAGCACCAAGGGACATGAGGGGAACATGCTTCACCATGAATCCCATTTCCCACCTTTCACTAAGACCTGAGGGAAGCCAGGAGTTGGTGCTTAGGGAAAAGGGGGTTGTGCAAATTGCCCCTCATCCTACCTCCCATGCCCTAGCCCCTGAGGATGACAAGCACCTTCAAGACCATGACAGGCACTTGCTGTCTCCCTGTCTCCCTGTCCCTCTAACCACACCAGGCTACCTTCCTTCAGTTCTTCAGTCCATATGGCCCCTGGGGCATCCATCAAATAGAGTGCCTGTGTCTCCTCCTTCTCAGAGTGGGGAATTCACTGACAGCCCTTCCTACCTGAGGGTGCCTTCTTTAACCACATCTGTTTAACTTTCTGCTTGCCTGTGTTTCTGTTTCTAGTTGAATTTCAGTCATCATCACACAACACTTCCCTGTACACACGTCTTGGCAGCTCAGTCACCCTTGACTGCCACTTTGCCTTGGCTCCCAGCTCCTCACTCTCTTCCCTGCTGTGGAGGAAGCAGCACCGAGGCAGTGGCCATAGCATTTTCCACTACCAGGTGGGAAGCACAGGACCAGCATCCCAACCAAAAGTCCATGTGGATGTGGTGGAGCTGCTGAAGAATGGAGATGCATCACTTAACCTGCAAGGAGTGAGCTTGGGAGACGAAGGGACGTACATCTGTTTGGTGTCCACACTGCTGCATCAGGCCCAGCACATCATCCAGCTTCATGTTGCCGGTGAGGAAGGGAAATGCCTTGGAGCAGCAGCAGTCCCATGTCCCCAGGCAATGCAACTTTACCCTGCACCCTTATCCCATTGTTGCCAACATGCATCATGAGAGGCAGCTAGACTTCTCATTCTTGTGGACAGGGACTTTTGCTAATAATAAGTCAATTTCCTGTTTATCTCCTCCAGAGCCTCCAAGAGTTCATGTCATTCCAGCAGTGGTGTCATTTGACAGAGATATGACAACTACTCTGACCTGCAACATTGCTGGCTATTACCCTCTGGATGTCTCAGTGAGCTGGACACACAAGATTCCTGAAGATGATGTGGAAGTCCCTCTCTCAAATGTGCATTTCTCCAGCCACCGGCAAAGCCAAGATGGCACCTACAGCATCACCTCTTACCTCAGCATCAGCTCAGCCACAGCATGGGCACCAGCCACCTACAGCTGCCATGTTTCACATGTGGCCCTGGCAGAACCCATCTCTGTGAGCACCCATCTTAAGGCAGCAGGTATGTGTCAGGGGCAGAAGGGGGAGTTCTTCATCCTGCCCGGACCTCCTCCCACCTCATCTACCCACTGCAGAGATCAAAGCCTCCAAGTCACACCACACATGCCTGTTTCTTCCTGCTTTCCTTCTGGTGTCCTCTCATACCCATCCTGTCTACTGTGCTCTTCACTTTCACCTCCTCAGCCTTTATTTCACTTTCTGGAGGAACAAATATCTCATTTCCTCTGGCAAAAAGAGATTTTATGGCTGAAAGTGGAGCAACAGAGCAAAAGTTTGTAACACATGGGCTGGACCCCACTGGAAAGCCACAAAGAAAACAGCCGTGCCCCGAGAAGTTAGATGCCCTTTTGTGCTTGATGTTCAGCTGGAGACCAATGTTGCTCAATCGTGATAGCAAAAAATCCTTCTCCCTTGTCACAGTTACGGTCAGGGCAGCCCCTTAGACCTATAACAGGCATCCCCTCCATCTCCAAAGGGGAAGAGAAAGGGAATAAGGGAGAGAGACTTGGCGATTAGAAAAGGAAACTAGAACAGCTTTAATGAAAATGAAAATAATAATACTAATAAAAATTGAATATATATAAATATATGCAAAACCAGTATCAAACCCAACCCCACCGATGGCAATTACATCACCATCACCACTGATGCTGTGGAGCAATCACTTGGATAGTCCCAGACTGGGCCCAGCAGCAGATGAGAGCTGTGTTCAGGAGATGGATTCTGGAACTGGATTCAGGAACACACAGATTGGGATTTAAGGCTGAATGGGCAGAGCCCTCCTCACATGCTCGGAGGAAGAGGACCTAAGCCAAGCTGAGCAAAGCAGGCCAAGAGGGCAAAGAGGGGCAAGACCCTCCTGACCCCTCAGCTTTACACTGAATATGATGTATATGGGATAGAATCCCTCACTGGTCAGTTTAGGGTCACCTGTCCTTTCCACTCCTCCTTGCAGGTGCGGCCTTTACATTCTTCACCCTCAACATGGTACACAAGATCCAGTAGTGACCTTGGTCTGCACAACAGTCCTTGGTGGTAGCTCTAAACATGGGGTGATACCATGGCTAGAAGCAGACACTGCCTGTGAAAACATGCTGCTAACTTCAGACAGTGCAGTTAGTTAGAAGAACTGAGCTGAAAATTAAAATCACTGCACAGAATTTGTTCACTCAAACCAGGATACCCCTGTTGAAGCTCTTGGTGTTCTCAATCTCCTTGCTGATGGGACCTTGCTGGGTCTCAGCAGGTAAAAGCAGGCAATACTGCAGTTTAACAAGTTATGACACATCAGTCCAGACAGTATAACCAGCCCTGGTCTTTGTGGCTTATCTCACGTTTGTCATGTTACAGCTATGTACCTGATAAGACCATGCACACAGAGAGTTGCTGAGGAAGCTCATTTAACTGTTCCAACTTGCCGATACAACATCATTGATCCTCCTCTTCCTTTGCAGAGCAAACAGGATCAGAAGGACTGGTGGGGGCTTTCATTGCTACTGTCATTTTCATTGTTGTCCTCTTCATCATGTTCAGGAGAAGAGCAGGTAGGAGTTTAAAATGCAAAGCCACTTCCCTTGTGGGCAAGATGCAGCAAGGAGCATCTTCTCCTCTCCTGCACTCTCACTGAGAAGAGATGGAGGTCGGGATATCCCAGGATCCTGGCAGGAGAGGTGGGGAGTGGTTGAGTTGGAGACTCACTCCTAGTGGAAGGCAGCATGAGGTGATGTTTTACACTGCTTCGATCTTCCTGCATCTTACTTCTTTTCTTTTCTTTCTTTTTTTCTTTCTTTTTTTTTTTTTTCTCTCCTTTTCAGCTAAACCAAAGTCCAAGCAACTTATAAGGGCTTCAGAATAGAGCAAACCCTTCTGTCACCCACTTGCAGTCCATTGTCTCCTGTCCCTTGACACATCCTACTAAGGAAAGCCAGCCCTGCCTGAATATTAACAGAACTATTGGTCAGTATGGGAAGGGTAGGGCTTCCCTTGGTGGAGGAGCTGAGTGACCGTTCAGAGGTGGACTCACAGCAAAACATGTCTTTATCTTGGGAGGTCAACATAGATCGCCTTAGCTCTTTGCTGGGATGATGCATTATATGCATCATTTTTAGAAATTACTCTTTTCTGGTTTCAGTGAAAATTAAAGTATATATAGGTGATTGTTTGTATGACTGTATATATGAGTGTGTATATATAGATATATGAATGTATGAGTACATGTTGTAAGTAGGTATACAGCATTTGCATGTGTATGTAGGTATGTATCTGTAAATGTATATAGGTACATTTGGTTAGTGCCTATGAGGCAGGTGTTTAAGGTCTTTATGTCTATCTGTGTTTTAACTGAAGTGCAAATGTAGAGGCAAAATTGATATTTCAAAATGGTAAATCCTCAAACAGAGGAAGTTATGGGTTAAACTGATTGCAAATTGAGCAATCAGAAAAATACGGCTCTCCAGGAGAAAGCTATAATAAAATTGCTAATAGAAATTTCTCTGAAAGAAGTTTACAAGGTGGAGAAGATCTGTGGTTCTGTAGCTGTGAAAAAGAGACATAGTTAAACACTTTTCCTGCCTAACAGGGCATTTGAAAGTAACACTTAGAAATCTTGTATATAACCAATAGGGGGAAAAAACCCCAAACAAACAGAAGGAAGTATGGAAAGGAGATGTACGACACACAATAGAAGTGAGAATTTATGAAGCTTACAAGATAATAAGGAGTGTTCAAAATGATCTGGAAAACATGGATTGATGCAAGTGGTAATGGAACTTGGAAGAAGTTTTTTCAGAATGCATCGAAAAGCATGACATTTTAGCAATGCTCTAGGTTCTTAGTGGGTGGATATAGGTAAAACTGTTGATGGAAAAGATTTTTGATGGAGGCTTTTTGATACAGAGAAGATAGTTGTTTATACAGAGAGAGAAAAAGAATTATGTATTCATACTACTACATGAGGATGCTAAACAACTTCCTAATCTATTTTCAAACTAAGGAAGGTTTTAACAGAATCTATTAAACATAAGTATGTTGAGATCAGTAGCCTAGAAAATGTGAATCTGAGAATCATAAGAGATTTGGCTCAAGAGGCACTGGCTCAGTGGAGCTGGGTATTTAAAAATCTTGGTATAATAGAGAAATCCCAAGATCGTGGAAGAGCATGTTGTGCCATTGTTCAGAGAGAAAGTGAGATGACACCCAATGACTGTGAGATGTTTCTGTAGTAGTAGTCACAGGTAAAAGAGCGTGAAGTTATTACAAGTTAGCTAACAAACACTTCAACAATGAAAATAATAATTTAGTATGATTAAAAAAGAAAAGGTGAGAAACAAACCCAACTTAATTCTTTGACAATGCAGATTGAACAAACCAAGAAATTTGTACATTCTGAAGAAACAGTAGTAGTGTATATGTACATCATAATTTGCATTAATTAGTAGCTAACAGACAAATGGCAAAAATTCATTGTCCATAAAGAAGCTGCAGTCCCTGCTGAAAGTGCATGCCTCTGCAAGATTTGTGCTGTTTAATATTAGTGCCAGGAGGGAGATACAATTGTAAAAAATATTGCTGATAAAATTTGCAAATGGCAAGATCGGTAGCTAAAGTGGAGGGAGTCCTTCAAATCAACACAAGTCACCTGGTCATCTGAACATTCTCAAACAAGATGCTCAGTAATGCCAGTGGAGTCTCCTCAGGTACTGGACCACCATGCTGCCTCAATGCTCTTGATCCATGAATCCCTATCAGTTGTCTGACCTGTGGGAACTTGTAAGAGTCACTACGGATGGAACATATCTACTGGTGAAAGTAGTTTTTGCTTGTATCACTCCCTCTTCATTTTGAAGTGTTACCAGTAAATAAGTGTCTTTAGTTCCAATGGTTGTCATCTTCTGTCTGTGCACCTTGCATAATGCTCTGTGAAGTCAAGTCTACTGTGTGGTTTCACAGACAATGAAAAGATGGACTGAGCCCTGTGCAGAGGAGGAAACCACCTGTGAGTCAGGAAGAAGAGTTACAAAGGACCCTTGGTGTCAATACAGTCCCCTCGCTCCCAGAGACTGCTACTCTGGAGGAGGACTCATGGAAGCTTTTTGTACTGCCTACTGGATTCAAAGACACCCTTACATAATGGACAGGTATGTAACAGCTGGCTTCTGTGCAGCTAGGGGGGAAGGACAAGCAGCCAAGAGCAGGAACCTCATTGGCAACCACTGGAGAAGTCACTGTCATGCTGACAGAAGACTGGCAATACTGCATTGGAAACCCTGTAAAACCTGAAGCTGCAACACCCACTGGCAGTGCAGGTGCCCATGTGGTTTTTTTTATTATGTTGAAAACTTGGAGGTGGTCCAGAGCAAACTGACAGGACCAATTAGGAAGGCCAGAAAATTCCTTTCAGGGGGCACTTTGAGGTCTTACTAAACCAGTATGTCTCAATTGCACCACAGGAAATACAGAGTACTTGGTGGCACTGTAACTTGCAGAGAAAGGAACAGTAAAAATCTATAGCTGCATGTTACATTTAGGCATGTTCAGAGTAGCATGAAAAATAATATACTCAACAGTGAGGATGATTGTCCTAGCCATCTGACAATGAAAATAGTACACTATATCTCATGGTCTTCAAATAAAGGCCAAGTTTTTTTCAAAATGTCTTTTAATAATACTTTTACAAAAAGTTAGTGTCATCGGTTAAAGAGACACTGGATAAAATTCCAAGGCCTGTGTTACACATGAGGTGAGATCTGGTGGTTTGTCTGCCTTTTCTGGCTAATAAACTGACATGAAAGAAAGTAAAATTAATGGAGAGATGGAAGAAATGCATTAGGAGTGCATTTCATATGTTCCTCATAAGGAGAAATATACAATAGCACTTTCAATACTTTTTCAGCACTTTTTCAATACCGCGTTAGAAATTTCGGCTTGTCCATATTAACAATACAACGCAGCCACAGCCCTAAGGTAATTTATGTTGACTGAAGTACAAAGAACTTAATCTTATGTTTTACAGGTTGACAAAATCCACATCAAGTTTCATGTCTTACATGAAATAATTCTCCTAAAGAACCAGTTAAACCCACCTGCATTTAATATTAATTTGTATGTAATATTTATTTATATTGACACAGTATATCTTAGAACAGGTGCTCCTGGGCACCTTCTTGTAGTCTTTTAGTTATCTCATATTGATGTAAAAGCATAAGTGAAAGACATTATAATGGTTAAATGTTTTAAGATTTTGATTTCAAATAGAAAGAACAAAAGGAGAAGGAAGATGGACAGACAGGAGAAGGGACAGATGAGCACCAAATTCTTCAGTAAATTGGCTGACCTTCACAGGGAAGGAGTATTTTTCTTTGTTGCTTTCTACAGAAAGTGCCTGTGAACACAGACTGGCACCATATTATTTAGCATGTTGCTAACTGTGTTTTATCTTGTGAGCACTGGCATCTACTGGCAAGTCTGAACCCCCTCCAGAGCAGCTGGTATGCTCATAACAAGGAGATGGAGGCCACTGGGAAAGAGAGAGGATGCACTCAGTGCAGAGCCTGAAGCAGAGAATTTAGTGGAGGATATGAAGAGACACTGTGCAGCTTTTATTTTTGAACCTGCCTTTCTGACATCCATGAACTCTGCTTTTTCTTATCCAGTGGCTGACATTTAGACTCCTTCTGTTTCACTGTCTTGGTTATCATGTTGAAGATGGGCAAATGTGAAGCTATCATGCTCCTTCCATTTCAAAATGGCACTGCAGGGCTCATTCCCCCATATACATATCAACTTGCCTTAGAAACCTATGATTAGGCACCTGGATCATTTTGTAATAATAATAATTAAATACATGCACTGTAGGTGACCAAGCTATTTTTTGCCTGAAGATTGCTGGAAGTTAAAATACATGACATAAAGGAATGTATGAGGTAAAGACCATACCATCTTTGTTTTGTCTTTTATCTCAAGTAGAGTGGAGTTTCTTGAGGAACAGAAGTGGCTTTGCTTCCATGTTTTCTTCTGCTTTGAAATGTAGTAGCACTTGTCAGCTCCACTATTTTTCCAGTGGAGCTCACTGGACAGAGAGCATGCTTTGTTTCTAGAAATCAGAGAAGGTATTATGCAGACCTGTGAGGAATATAGGGGCTTCAGCTACTGGCTTAATGTGGAAAAGATTAAGGGAAGCCATGAGTTATCAGAGCTCTTGAGTGGCAAGAGACAAGTTGGTTTTCACCTTAGTGTACACATATCCACATCTCAAATACAACCAAGGTTAAAAATAGACATGATCCAATCAGATCTTCTCCCTGTGATTTTATAGTCTCTCAGTTAATGGGTTCTGAAAAGGGGGTGATTTCTGTTTATTTACATAACAACCACATATTCTATTTTTCTCCTTCCCCAATGGTTCCCTCATTTTCTGCAGCTTCTTTCTCAGGATCCTTGGAAACCTGAAAAACTGAAGGGCATGAAAGTGCTTATCAAAGATTGTTTTTAAAAATTGTAGCTTTAATTTGTAGCTTTTGGCTTCCTTTTTTGTATTTTTCTTTTGGTCTACTTCATTTGTATGTCCACCACTGTGTATGTCATCTGCATTTTCTTCACCGGGAGGGTTGTGCAGACACTGAAAAAGGTCGCTGGAAAGGTGGAATCATCTCCACCCTTTGACATCTGGACACAGATACAGACGAGTTTATCTGAGGTTGGTGATAGTCCAGCTTTGAATGGCAAGGAGGAAAGAGTGGCTGTTAAACTAGAAGCATGAAGAATTGCCTCTGACCTAACATTTCTGAGATGCCATGGACCACCCTGAGTTTTGGTCCTGGGCACTTGTAACTGTTTCACTCCTGCGAAAAAAGAAGCTGGGGGGACTTTCTATCTCTGCTTCCAAGTGTATGGAGGATACATATTGTTTGATGCCAGGATTTGATACATTTTTGAAGCCAGGATTGCTTTCCCTGAAAGAAGTTAGCAATTCAAGAGAGGGAACTGTAACTGTGAAATATTCCAGTAACAGTCACAGGGGGGCACCATTATCTGGAAAGTGTGGCTAAATTGGTGAGCTAACAATGAAAACCAAGAATTTCAGAAATGAGTTAGGGTTAGGATTAGGATTGATTAGGATTAGGATTAGGATTAGGATTAGGATTAGGATTAGTCAGCTTTTAGGTTTAGGGTTATGGTTAGGGTTAGGTTTTCGGGTAAGGGTTAGGCTTAGTTTTAGGGGTTGGTCTTAGAGTTAAGGTTGGGATTAGGTTTAGGGTTAGGATGATTATGATGCAGGTTAGACATTAGGTGTTAGGGGTTGAGATATGTTTATGGTTTTGGTTCAGGAGTGGGGTTGGTCTTACGTTTAGGGTTTAGGTTTTTGTTTAGGGATAGGGATACGTTTTGGGACTAGGGATAGATTTTTGTTCATTAGGCATTCATAGCTGAAGGATATCTCCTCCTGTGACATATGCACAAGTCATTACAAAGAGTATGAATGCCTGTGCTCTAGAGCAAATATTATTATTACTAAAGTTTGGGAACACTTTGGCCCCCATTCCATGTTTGTGTGTTGTATACTCCAGCCTACTAGTGTATTAAAACAGTCAACAAGACATCAAAAGCATCTCCTGAATGTTTAATCCTCATCATATGTTCTCTTACAGCTATACAATTATGAACTGACAAGTGGTATTAGTTCTGTATCAGTAGATGCTGGTATATGAGCAGTATCTTTACGTGCTTGCCTTCTCATAGTGCTTTTTTCCCTGGCCATCACTTCTGGACATTCTGTCCATCACTTGTGTTGGTTAAGACTGAGTAATCATTTGGTAGTTTTGGATCTGGAACAAAAGACTTCGGTTGCCTCTGGAGCCTGTCACCATGCTTGTTTCCTTACTATGAAGATATTTTAAAGTATGTCTGAAAAAGAATGAAAATAGGGAAATGTATTAGGTCTGATCCAACATATTTAAATTCTGATGTGGTAGTTCTCAAAGAGAAAATAAAAAATTCCAACCTTGCAGAATGTCTTTTAGCTTTTCATAATCGTTTTGGTCTGACAAACCAGTCCTTCTGCCAGTGGTTGTTACCTCGCTGTAACTGGATGGCAGACTTTTCACAGACATAGTTGTATGGGTATGTACATAATGTGCTATGTACGGAACCATAAGAAATATATAGACAGTACTGGGGGTCTGCAACATTTACCCTAGGAAGGAAAAATCTTTATTGTTATATCTCACCTCATTACTTATGTGGCTATCACAAAGGATATATATCTCCAACAAAGAAATAAAGCATTCAGTGACACTGTGCACCAGCTCCTAGGAGTCTGGCCCTATCCTGAGCATTCCAAGCCCCCTCAGCAGACTCTAAAGGTGGATTGTAAACCAGTGAAACACCAACTCCTGGGTCCCATCTGGAGGATGTCAGTGACTGTTTCAACAGAAATATTGAGGGGACTGCCTAATAATGAAAAAAAGTTGGCAAAGCATGTTTGAAAGCAAGAATACATTGTAGTTCTGAAATAACATGTTAACTGAAAGTGAAATGATTCCAGCAAATAAATAGTGTGTTATGTAAAAATAAAAGAATAAAAAATCAAAAGCATGAAACAAAACACCTTCCCATTGCAGTTTTTTCCTTGTGTCCTCACTGAAACAACATGTCAAATACAAGAAAAATATATGATGTTTATGGTCAATCTGAAACCAAATTGTGGAAATAAACTTTTTCTTTTTAAGCTTTTAAGCTTTTTCTTTTTACTCAATACTAGTACCTAAATCACCCTCCAAGCTGTTCTGGGTGAGTTCAAGAAAAATCTGAAAAGGAAAAGTGATACCCAGAACACAGAATCACAGAATTGCTGTGGTTGGAAAAGACCTTTAAGATGATCAAGTCCAACCATTAAACACAGAGAAAGCTGCATAAAATTTGTCTGTTCAATGTGCCCTTCTCATCAGAGAAACAGGGATCTGTGTGTGCGTGAGGGACATCTTTATGTACTGTGGGAAAGCTGCCCACTTACCAAGACTTTTGTTCTTCTGTAAGAGTTGTGTTGTCTGCCCAATACCAACCATTCTGTTCACGTCTAAATGATAATCCAATCCAGTATGAGTTTCTAGGAAACTTTCTTAACAATTCCTATGCAGAGTAAGGACAATTCAAATTAGATATTCAGGAAGATATTTTAAAAAGTAAATATTTAGGCTCAGAAGTTGAAAGCATTGATGTAAATTGCCTAAAAAACATACCACAAATTGTTAACCCGTCAGGAAAATTTCTGCACTTAAAAGAAAAACCTAGTATCAAAGAAGAAATGACAATAGAGCTGTTTTTAATCCAAGAGAAGATACACTTCTACCTCTGAAGAGCAACCCAATTTAAATGCTCTGAGTGAAACACTGGATCATTATTTCCCCTCCCTTTAGTCATAAATCATTCCTACACCTTTACTCTATCCTTAGCATTTGTCAACAGTAAAAAGGAAGCCTCTTCAAGGAGCTGTTGGGTTTGATTTGTTGAACCTTCACACTTGGCTCTAGCATCATTAACTTACTTGCAAAAGCTGGACCATGACAAGTAGAGGACATGTTATAGTTGAGCATTTAGCTATAGTCTGGTCTTAAAAAATGTTCTGAGCAGGACAGGTATGAAGGTAAACTTGAATAACGCTGCACTTTTCCCACTGCTACTTGAAAGGAATCTCTATATATGTGAATTCAATTTTTATGTTGTTCTTTTCCTTCCTTTATCATTGTCACTCCAAATGCACTTCCTAATTTTCTTTTTCTCCTCACACCTCACGATGCTGTGATTAAGATGGCTACAACAGACTACTTTACCATCATTGCTGTCACCAGTTTGGGAGCATGAGAATAAAGCTGCTGCCCTTTACTTCTGGGAGAAACCTTATAACCTGCAGGTCAGTGAGTGGGAAAATGGCTTTTGTAGAGTGCTGGAGAGCAGGCATGCCCAGCCCTGACTAGTAGCTCTTGCGACATCTTTTCTGCCTTCAGTTAACCAATACGTCTGCTAACATCCAGATGCAAAAGCATTATTTTACTCTACACCTGGCATTTTCTCTTTCCACCTCAGTTTTTCTTCATTCACTAGAATATTAGGCCAGATTTCAGCAACTTGCTGACAAGTGGTTTAACTTTGATGGAAAAGATGAGGTCAACTTTTGTGGGAAGAACTAGAAAACAGAGAGGAGTATGGTTTGACAATGGGTAGACCAGGTTAAAGAAGATTTTCACACAAAATCTTACCAAATCCTTGTATGGATATGTAATACTTGTTAAATTAGTGAAAATATTGACCATGACAAAACAGTCATGAGCCCAATTTTACCAGTCATCACAGTAAGTAGCCAGGGGAAGACAAGGCAAGATTTACTGTCTCTGACTGCCACCTGCTCAAAGGGCTGCTCAAAGTGGCGATGACCAGTCCTGTGCCTTAGGACTGCCAAGGACAACAGAATCACCGTAGAAAAGCTCCTGCTTACAGTCCCATTTAAGAAAATTTTGTGTGAGGTGAGTAGCTGCTAGGGTGCCTGAACTTCCTCCATGCTAAACAGAGTAAGAAACAAATCCATACCAGCTTTCTTTTGTCTTTTATCAGAAGAAGAGTAGAATTTTGTGAGGCACAAAACTGGACACTCTCTCCCCACAATTTCTTTTCTTCAGAGTTGTAGTAACAAGTATCGCCACCTTCCCACTTCCAGTTTGCAGGGCAGAGTACACAGTTCTGTCCTGGAAAAGGAAAATCATCATGCTGTTTCTGTTCCCAGGTTGTCTTTGACAGATTACCACTGATGGCCTGCGACAACAAGATCCGCAGGGCCTGAGGATGTTTGAGATGGTCCTCATTCAGTTAAAATCCCACTGTGATCCCAGAAGGTTCAGATAATGTCAGAGAAGAAAACTGAATCAGCCCCTTATCTCTCCCATTATTTTAGCACTGGGAGGAGGTTCAGGTGTTGCAAATGGCATTTATTTTGCCTCATTTTAGAGTTCTACAAAGGTGACATGAGTCAACTCATGTGGATTTCCATTTTATTCGATGGACAGAAGTATGTGTGTCTCGTGTGTTTTTTCTGTAAATTCAGGTGTCTTTCTTGGGAAGAAGCAGACTGTATCTTTGCATTACCAATTTCTCTTCATTAACTGAAAGGGAGAGCTAGACAGTTAACTTCTCTGTAGAACAATATCTGCACAAACAAAATCCCAACAGTCACAATAGGATATCTTTCCCCTATGTCCCCACTCTTCAGAGTACAGTTTCTGAAGAGAACTATTTCTCTGGCTGGCTCACTGTCAGATGCTACTTAAATAACTGAGCTGGAGCAAACTGTTTTCAGGAACACCCATTCACTCTACACAGTCAGGAGACAGGGAGCAAACCCACAGGTTGGTTTAGCTGTGCTTTGCTGTACATCACTCTTGACAGTAGGAGAATCCTGACTTACCTGGGTCAGTATTAGCATGCTGCCCTGTGTGTGAACTGCTGTCCGCATAGAGTGCCATAAGTTGTTTAATTATTAGGCACCACTGTAAAATTGTCAATTAGGTGCAGATGAGCATGTTGTAGAGATCCCTGAACCATTGCTGACAGGAACTGGCATGTCCAGAGACGTCTCACAGAACGTTTCCTTATGGAAACTAAATCCTGAAACCCTAGTATCACTTCTAGATCCCATGCCAGTGCACATATGTCCAGGCTGAGCACCTGTCTCCAGGCACTGCATGAGGCAGCAATGATGCTTATTGACCACTTTGTAGGTGGTCATATCTGAGAAGACACAGGTTCACCTGAGGAGGCAGACCAGACTAGACACAGAAGACACATCTCATTTCCTTCCCTGACACGTTGAAAGATAAACTCTCATCAAAACTTACTGATTTACCATTATTTTTAAGGTTGTTTTCCCCTTCCAAGCACAGCTCATTTCCTATTGCTCGCAGCATATTTGAGAAATTTGCATGCAGCTCATTCTTTGTCATGTTGAGGACTCTAAGTTGTGTCCTGTAGTCCTTGCGAATCTGGAAAACTGAAAGTCACAATAAGACATTTTCCAGATAGGGAAATGTTTTAGAAGGAGATAGGGAATGTTTTAGAAGATCATTAGGTATAAAAAAACCCCTTGGGATACAAATTATTAATCCCCAAACAGTTGCATGCAAGAGCTGTTTAGATGGAGAACATCAGAATAGTGGATTTCTTAATATTTGTGTGTAAGTGCACAGCAAAATCAAAGTGTCACTTTTTATAATATAGTTCTATTCTTTCTCTTATATTGGTTTCCAGGCTGTGTTGTTTTTTTCCTAAAACTGTGAACTTCAGTTCCAGATCACAGCGGAATCATTGCAGATAGAAGGTAACGGGCACAACCTGTTTACTGTGACACAAAGCTTTTCCCTTCCCTTCAGATACAGATTCCATTATCAAAGGTGGATTCACTTGATCATTGTGGGTTAGTACAGAAGGATTATTGACACAGTTTTTCATAGACCATGCAATGGCAGACAGAGCAAGCAGTGAATCTCCTACACCACCCTTTTCCAGCCTCATCACATCAAGAAGAGTACAAAAATTCTGTGCCAAGAGAAAAATCTAGATTGCCAGGTTGCCTGGTCTAAGATGAACCAGAAATTGCACCTGAAGGAGATGTCAGCCTGATGCTATTCAGTAGCTTGAGCACCCCAGCAAACAGAAATGCACTAGTACTTACGTAAAACTGACAGGGCTATCAGTGCCACCAGCAATACCAGGCACAGCGTCAACAAAATCAGGACTACAGGCCAGGAAGAGTGTGATGAAGTAGGAGGCCCTGTGAGGAATTTAGTGATGAAATGGAGGTGAAGTACTAAGAGAATGGTGAACACATCAGTCTCATTAAACTGCAGCCATCTTTGTGGTACATTGGTCAAATAATAAGCATTTTTACTTTATGCTTGTATATTCCTGCTTCAGAGTCTCTGCTCACAGCAAAAGCTGCCCAAACAAAGTAAGAGAGTGAGACATCACAACAGCTCAGTGGAGAATATGGATAGCCTTGGTCCTTTCAAAGGCCATAGGCTGTGTCAAGAAAGATATTGAGAAAGCAAGATATTGCAAAATCTAGAAAGTTGATTGCTTAAAGCTGAAAACAAGTATGCACTGCATGGTTGTGGTAATGTGTGACATGTGGCATATATCTGTGGTCGTCTAGTTAATTTGAGTGCTACAGTAAACTCCTCTGGTACATCATGGTAGAGATTTCTAGCTAGGAATTCACAGAGAATTCTTCTGTAATAAGAGTTACAGTCTATGTAGAGAAGTGAGCATTCAATGAGAAGAAAAAGGAACAATCTTCCTGAGCAAGAGAAATTTTAAGAATATGTATCATCCAAAAGAGACCCTGTTCATAGGAGCTGGAAGGTTCATTAATCATAGAATGGTTTGGGTTGGAAGGAACCTTAAAAGTCATCTATATCCAACCCCACAGCCATGGACAGGGACACCTTCCACTCATCCAGACTGCTGGAAGCCCCATCCAACCTGACCTTGAATGCTTCAAGGGATGGGGCACCAACAACCTCCCTGGACAACCTGTTCCAGTGACTCACCATCCTCATGGTGAAGATTTTCTTCCTTACATCAAATATAAATCTACATGCTTTCAGTTTAAAGCCACTACCTATGTGGTGTCCCATCACCACATGCCCTTGTGAAAAGTCCCACTCCATATGTCCTTGTAAGATGCACTACAGGAAGGAGAAAAAAAAAAATTAATTTGTCAGGGAAGCACTAAATCTCAGGCAAATATTAAAGTTGCCACTATATGGACTTTGTGGAGAGATTTAGTGTGTTAGGCTGAAGGAAACTATGCAGTATGCCTCTCTCACAAAAAAACTTGTGGTCTTCTTCTGTGGTGAAGCAATCCTGGGCAGAAGGATTGCTTGTACAAAATTTCACTCTATAGAAATTTGACTTCACTCTATAGAAACTCAAGTTGATGAATATTCAGATAAAACAAGATTGATGATGTTGTCATGAGCTGGGACACGGATCACTGCTAGCTTATATTCATCTTTCCATTTACCATAAACCTCATGTCCTTTTCAGCCTCCACAGCCAGTGTGCTCCCAGTCTGTACCACTGCCTAGGATAATCCCAGCCTCAGTGCACAACAACTTGTGGAGCTTCATGGGGTTTCTGCTCATCCAGTCCCCAGGTTTCTCAAGGTTTCTCTGTTTTGAAGCTCTCCCACTTGGTAGCATCAGCCACTGCCCCTAATTTAGTATCAATATAAATTTGCTGAAGACTCTGTGTAATTTTTCAGGTCATTGCTGAAGTTATCAAAAAATATGGGCTCAATATAAACCCCTGAGGAACCCCCAAGGGACTCTGTCACCAAAGATATGTTGAGCCATTAGTTCCCTTTGAGCCTGGTAGTCCAGACAGTTTTCAATTCACCCAGCAGTCCACCATCCATCCCATAACTTGCTCATCTTTAAAATGACAATGCCCTAAGAGACACTGACAAAAGCCTTGTTAATGCCACTGCCCTGCACTTGCATTTCATCACAGAATGCAACCCCAGCCTAAGGAAGTGCTCTAACTGCTTGGTGTTGCATAAACCAGAAACAGAAGGAACTTCATTTCCCTTCTGCATTAATTTCTGAAGTCTGATCTCACAGGCATACAACAGATATACTCAGAGATAAAGCCTGCACAGGAGAATCACATACATTATAGATTCTAATAAGACTTAAGGATACATTGGCTGCTGGGACATATGGATTTTTTTAAGGTCAAAGTGCTTCTGAACATGGTCTGAAGCCGAATATTAAGTGCCTGGAGAACTTCAATAATAGAAATATGACTCCCTGTGGCAGGCTGATAAATAAGCTTATACAAATAGGAGCTAAATGGGAAACATAAATTGTTCCCATCCCTACAAAGTTACAGCCCCAAGGTGAAGACTGGAAGAATTATGGTCCATGCTTCCTGGAGCTTTTATATGAGAAGAGAGAGATTTTGTAGTTTGAAAGTGAGATTTTATAAACAAATAAAAAATAACTTTTGGCCAGCAATATATATCAAGCAGTAGTTTTAGCTTTATCTGTTTTAATTAATGTATTGCTTTAAGAGTTTCTTTAGTTAATAAATGGTTCCCTGTGCCATACTTTGTAGCCTTGTACTGCTTCTTCTACATCTAACACAGGTGAAGGAGCTTGGGCTGAGTGCCCCTTCCTGTACACTACTCTCATTGTGCTAGAACTCTTATATTTATTCATTAGGATTGTTTCAATTTGATGTTTCTGAAATAACGCACAGACTGTGCTGAGCCTTCTCAGAATGGTGCTTTCTCACAAAAAAAAATGCACACTTTTTCTATCCTGAGCTGTAGAAACAGGACATCTGGAGTTGTGTGAGGATACTGGTGTCACTGGATGTTAAAGGAAAAGAAGCTCAGAGCTTAACAGAAAGACAATTCAGATTTTTACTTTTTTTTTTTTTTTTTTTCTCCTCTTAGCCCCTGAATAATACTTTGGCAATTTTTAAAACTGTAATTTAAAATACAGTGTTCAAAAAACCAGAACTTACATTCAAAAAACATAAACCTGTTTAAAACCAGCAATCTTTGATGCAGAATTCCCCAGGAGTTTCTTCTCAATCACTAGGAAATTATTCTCTTGTTTGTAAACCTCTGGTCCAGAGCCTAACCCCACAAACAGCTAGCACTTTCTATATTCTTTTTTCCCATGAGTTGCACCACACAAACCTAGAGCTCAATTTATCACAAATTTATCAAAATTATTTTTAAATCAGTATTTAAAATAGAGTATTTACAGTGCATTCAGCTCTTTAACAGATACAGCCATTTCAAAGACCAGTGTCTTAATTCAGGCTAGAACTTCAGAAATAAAATTAAGTGAGTCAGTTAAAGCTAATTCATTTTTAAGCTTGAATGCAAATGCATGGATAAATTAAATGGAACTGAGCCACTTTAAAAATTTGTTAGCTTGCATTTGTGGTTTAGACAAGTAGTATTACACACAGTAATATGCTTTTCCATGGAAGAATAAGATCACTAGCTTGGGTACACATTCCAAATTCTAAAAACTTCAGGCAGAAATGACAGCAACAAAAAACCAGGATACCTAGTATACTAGTATAACTTCTCTGATAGTAACAAAGCTCACAAAGGCCCCTTGAACACATAATTTGAAGTATTTCCTATTCCATCTACTTTAGGAAGAATACATCATAAAAGCTTAATGAATACTACACCTTTTTCCTTAGTATCTTCAGGCTCTGTGATATTATACAGTTCATGGCTGTTTTCAAATTTCAGATTAGCATATGTTACTTCTTCTGTCATAGCTGGCAAAAAGAAGGGTGTCAGAACAACAAGGTAAAAAGAGATCTAGCTAGGAAGAAAATCTACCCTTTTGTGAGATTTTCTTGTATTGGCAGTGTCACAGTTTAGGGTCAGGGTGGCCCCTTAGACCTATAACAGACGGTCTCTGTTAACCCCCCTCCCTCCCCAAAGGGGAAGAGAAAGGGAATAAGGGAGAGAGGCTTAGTGATTAGAAAAGGAAACCAGAATATCTTTAATGAAAATGAAAATAATAATACTAATAAAAAAGGAATATATACAAATATATACAAAAACAGTATCAACCCCACCCCACCCTGATGGTAATTACATCACCGTCACCACTGATGCTGTGGAGCAGGCACCGGGAGAGTCTCAGACTGGGCCCAGTGGCAGATGGGAGCTGTGTTCAGGAGCTGGATTCTGGAACTGGATTCAGGAACACACAGATCAGGATTGAAGGCTGAATGGGCAGAGTCCTCCTCAGATGCCTGTCATTGAAGAAGAGGAAGAAGAACTTGACCCTTGTGATCCCTCAGCTTTATACTGAATATGACATATACGGGATGGAATCCCTCATTGGTCAGTTTAGGGTCACCTGTCCTGTCCACTCCTTCCCACAGTTACAGCCTTTTACTTTCTACACTCCCGTTGTAGTACACAAGATCCAGCAGTGACCTTGGTCTGCACACCAGTTCTTGGTACTAACTCTAAACATGAGGTGTTATCACTGCTAGAAGCAGACACTGTCTGTGAAAACATGCTGCTAACTTCAGACAGTGCAGTTAGTTAGAGGAACTGAGCTGAAAAGTAAAATCACTGCACAGAATTTGTCCTCTTTTCACTCAGACCAGGACAGGCAGTCACAACTTAAGCAGCAGAGATATCAAGATACATCTAGGCTTCCTCATTCACAGTACTGCCAAGAAAATGTTCCTCTTTCACTCACTTCTATATTCTCTTCCTTCCTCTTTATCTTACTTCTACCCTCCCTGACTGGTATATAATTCTGGCCTGGTTTGTGTGAGAACTTCAAATGCTGCCCAAGCAAATGGACCACCATAGAAAAAGGTATTAAGTACCTGAGAAAATTGGCTGTATGACAGCTGATTTATTGTGACAGATAAATAGTAAACCCTGATGCAATCCCATGCCAGCAACCTATGTTGTGGAATTTTGTGCAGAGTGCCCCATCAGTGTATTCTCACATATTGTCCCACATTGTCAACAATGATATGGGGAACAGATGGCAAGGCACCAACTGTGACCAAAGTGGCCAGAAGAGTATGACAGTATGAAGACAGTGTGTCTGGTCCCCTACAGGTCTGTGTATCAGCCCTGGAGAGATCAGTTGAAAAACTGAAAAACTAGAGAGAAGGGACAACAGATCCTCTTCATCCCCTGACCCATGTTGAAGCCATTAGGAGAAGATGCTCTTTTATGAGACCAGCTAAACAGGAAGAGTACATGTCACAATGTACCCTGGGGTATCTCCTGCAAGGGTTTGGAGACAAAATGAACAGATGGGATGGTAAGCCTACCTCTGCTCTACAGGCACAAGTGCTCTGCTTACAAGGTAAAATGAAGAGAAGAAAGAATTCTTCCAGATTCTCCCGGCTGCTCCAGTCCTCTGTGAGCATTCCTCTGGTCCAAGGAAGACATGAGTAGGGGGAATGAAAATGTGATGCATGTAGTCCATACAAATCCTGTAAACTCTGTAAATCCTGTGAACTGCACACACCCTATTACTTGTGTACACCCTGTGAACCAGGTAAACCATGTGAACCTGGTGAACTACACAAACCCAGCTGGCATCTGTGGGTACTACCCTCAGAATGGGCCTTGTCTTCAGGTGGAGGAGAGGGATAAGAGAGTTTATTGGACTGTGTGGATTTGATGACCTGGCATGTTAAGACCACAAAAGTACAGAGCCCTGGTAGATACTAGTTCACAGTGCACGCTATTGCCACAGAATCATAAAGGGACTGAATCTGTTACCATTACTGGAATAACAGGAGGATCTCAAGGACTGACTGTACTATAGGCTGAAGCAAACTTAACTGGGAATAAATGGGAAAAGCACTGTGCAGTGACTGGTCCAAATGCCCCATGCATCCTTGACATAGACTTCCATAAGAAAGGGTATTATAAGGACCCAAAAGTGTATTGATGGGTCTTTGGTATAGCAGCTGTAGAGACTGGGGACAAGAAACAACTGACTGTCCTGCCTAAACTTTTAGAGGAGTCTGCTGCTGTGGGGAAGATGAGTATTGAAGATCATCTTGTTGAGATCAACAATTGGTGCCAGTTGCTACTGAAATGGTGTATTGATGACAATAGGATTTTGGAGTTGAGGATATAAAGGCTTGGAGGCCAACTACACTCCAACTGAAAAAGAAATACTGTCAGCATATGAAGGAGTTAGATCTGCTTTGGAAGTGAATGGTAATGAAGCACAGCTCCTCCTGGTACCACAGTTACCAGTCCTAGGCTGGATATTTAAGGTTAAGTTTCCTTCCACTCATCATGCAGCTGATGCTACATGAAATGAATGGGCTGCATTAATCACACAAAGAGCTCAAATAAGGAATCTCATTCATCCAGGAATCTTAGAAATGATCATGGATTGTCCTGAAGGTAAAGACTTTGGAATGTCACCAGAACAAGTGGTGATATGTTCTGAAGAAGCCCCACTGTATAATCACTTAACAGATAATGATAAGCAATATTCTCTGTTTACTGATGGATTTTGCCATCTTCTAGGAAACCATCGGAAGTGGAAAGCTGCTGTTTGGGGTCCCACATGACAAGTGATAGAAGCATCTGAGGAAGAAGGTTTTTTTTTTTTTTTATCGTCAGTTTGCAGAAGTAAAAACCATCCAGCTGGCTTTAGCCATTGATGAACAACAAAAGTGGCCAGTGCTCTATCTCTACACTAACCCACGGATGGCAGCAAATGCCTTACGGGGGTGGCTAAAACAGTGGAAGCAGAATAACTGTCAATGCAGAGGTAAACCCATTTGGGTTGCCACACTGTGGAAAGACATTGCTGCTAGGCTTGAGAAACTAGTTATAGAAGTCCGTCACATGAATGCTCATGTACTTCAAAGTCAAGTCACTGAAGAACACTGAATCAATCAGCAAGTGGATCAGGCTGCTAAAGTGTTCAGACAGAATTAAACTGGGAACATAAAGGTGAACTATTTTTAGCTTGGTGGGCTCATGATACTTCAGGACATCAGGGAAGACATGCAACATACAGATGGGCTCATCACCAAGGGGTGGGCTTAACTCTGGATTCTATTGAGCAGATTATCCATTACTGAAACATGCACCACAATCAAACAAGCTCAGAGGTTAAAACCTTTGTGGTATGGGGGGCGATGGTCCAAGTATAAGTATGGTGAGGCCTGGCAGATTGATTACATCACACTTCCTCAAACTTGATAGGGTAAGCACTATGTGCTTACAATGGTGGAAGCAACCACTGGATGCATATGCAGTGCCTTATGCCTCTGCCCAGAATACCATCCTGGGACTTGAAAAGCAAATCTTGTGGCAACACAGTACTCCAGGAATAATTGAGTCTGACAACGGGACTCATTTCAAAACAATCTCACAGGAAATTGGGCCAAGGAGCATGGTATCAAATGGGTATATCACATCCCCTATCATGCACCAGCCTCTGGAAAAATTGATCAATACAATGGACTGTTAAAAACTGCTCTGAAAGCAATGGAAACCTTTAAAAACTGGGACAAGCATGTAGTTAGTTAACATCAGAGGATCCATCACTCTAGCCAGTCCTGCTCAGTCAGACCCTTTACACACAGTAGAAGGGGATAAGGTCCCTGTCGTGTATGAAAAGAATCTCTTGGAGAAAACTGTGTGTTTCCTTCTTCGGGCAAAAGCAAACCCATTCGCAGGACTGCTTTCACTCAAGGACCTGGAAGTACTTATGGTGGGTGATAATGAAAGATGGTGAAGTACAAGGTGTACCTCAAGGAAATTTAACTCTGTGTGAGAATACTGTATATTAATTACATAATTACATAATACTACCAGTGTTCAAAAAGTGTCTTTTAGGATAACTCCGTGGTGGTGGCAGGAGCTAGCTTCATCGAGTGGCATCCAGTAACCTCCTGAGACAAACCTGAAACCTGTGGGCATGAACTGTGACGAATTCCATCTTTCCTGTCCTGAGAGACTGTTGTGATAGATGGAGATCCACATCCATGAACTAAATGAACTTTCCTGTAGAAAGAAATGATTACATAGTGATGGGAATGATATAAATAGTATGGAATAAGGGGTGGAATGTCCTGGTTTGAGTGAGAACAGAACTAATTCTGTGCAGTGATTTTACTTTTCAGCTCAGTTCCTCTAACTAACTGCACTGTCTGAAGTTAGCAGCATTCTTGCACAGGCAGTGTCTGCATCTAGCAGTGATAACACCTCATGTTTAGAGTTAGTACCAAGAACTGGTGTGCAGACCAAGGCCACTGCTGGATCTTGTGTACCATGTTGGGGGCTACAGAAAGTAAAAGGCTGTACCTGTGGGGAGGAGCAGACAGGACGGGTGACCCTAAACTGACCAATGAGGGATTCCATCCCACATACGTCATATTCAGTATAACGCTGAGGGTCATGCCCTGTTTTGCCCTACTCTTCTCAGTTTGGGCCCTCTTCTGGCTTCTTCTTACAGCATCAGAGAGGGACTCTGTCCATTTTGCCTTCAATCCTGATCTGTGTGTTCCTGAATCTAGTACCAGAATACAGCTCCTCAACACAGCTCCTGTCTGTCACTGGGCCCAGTCTGGGACTTTCCTGGTGCAGGCTCCACAGAATCAGTGGTGATGGTGACATAACTGCCATTGTGTTGGTTTTGATACTGTTTTTGTATATATTTGTATATATTCCGTTTTTATTATTATTTTCATTACAGCTGTTCTAGTTTTCTTTTCTAATTGCCAAGTCTCTCTCCCTTTCTCTTCCCCTTTGGGGGGGGTGGGGGTTTAACAGAGACCATGTTATAGGTCTAAGGGGCTGTCCTGATCCTAGAGTGACAAATTCTTTCTACTGCTCTTGAAGAAAATGCAGCTGCTTTTTTTAGAGCTCTTCTTTTTTCATTAGAAATCTTCTTTTGGATAAACTTGGATAGCATTTAACTTCTGATTACATCAAGTTCAGGCTTGAAACTCAGAATTGAATAAAATGTTCTACTGCTTTGGGGTTGTCTTTTGGTTTGGGCATCTGTGTTCAGTAGCAGATTTGTGAACACTCTTTAATTTCTTTTCCCTACCAGAATGTGCTGAAAGCAAACCAGAAAGCGAACTTGAATCTTAAAGCTGGCAAATCATGCTCTCATCCAAAAGAAAGAAGTACTTGTACTGGAGGTTGGCACCTCAGCTAGGATGTCATACTGTTGCCTTCCATGACACCTTCCCAAAGTGATTTCTTGGCCTAGTCACCAAACTAGAAGGACGTCCTGACAAAGGCTACATCTCAGAAGATATTTTCATCCACTCATTTTTCTGGCATTAATGTTTTCTTTTCATTTCTGGAATAATTTTCTTTCTTTTTCATTTCTTCTCCAGATCTACAGCATGAGGAAAAGCATACATCAGCACTCAGATTTAGAGACTGCACAGTAAAACAAGTCTTCAAGAAAATGTATTTCATATGTCTCACTTGCAGAGAGGGACACACCTGTAGAAACTACCCTTGTCTGAGGTGAACAGTCATTCCTACAGAGGAAAAGAAATGTCAGGAAGACCTGATTAGCTGAGAAGGAAGTATGTGTTTTATTATGTGAGAAACTGTCCACCTGCTCTACTGCTGCCTCCTGTGTGTGTATTGGTCATTCCATTTCTCTGGAGAACAGCAATTCTGTGTTATTGTGGTAGGGCAGTGCTTTGCTGGACTATTGCTATTGTCTAGGGCAAATTCTGTAACACATAACCAATGTGGTAAATGGCATAACTGAGGCCATGAGAAAGGATCATCTATAGCAGCAGCAATATGTTTAGTTGATGCAGAAATACCAGTGATTATACCTGGAGTAGAAAGGCAGAGACAGACTCCTTAATGAAAATGGAAGCAGGAGACTACATTGAGGAGTTTTACGACACTCTTCATGGTGTTTTTGACCACTTCCACAGTTATGAAACCTTAAATATGCATGATGAAAGCAGGATGTATGGAGTTTCCGGTATGATTATTGCAATTTAACAAATATGAGAAATGTAACAGAAATAGATCACGTGCACACATTACCACCTGCGTGATTAATGTGAAGCTTATGCACACTGTTCTATCCCATATTAGAAGTCTAAAGCATTCTAAAAATGACCAGGAGTATAAACTAATCCTCCTTTCTGCTTCTCAACCTGCATAACTGAGACTTAGGCTTTCAATTTTCACTTTACCAAGAAAACTAATCAAACAATTTTCTTTATAATAATGTTAAAACTAAAATGACTAGTCTAAATGAACAAAAGAGATTTATATTGTTAAAATATTGGATAGGCTATATAGATGGAGCAGTAAAAAAAAAATAGATTTAATACAAAATATCAAGAAAACATGTTTATTTGTAAATAAATGATCCATCAGCTTTGTGCACCAAAATAATTCTACATCTTTTGCAAATTCCACTCTACAGCCTCTCTTAATCACTAAGGTAAAAGATTTCAACTTTCAGAGGATCTTCATTGACTTAAAGGAGGCAAGCCAGCATCCAGCACCTCTCAATGACATAATATTTTCATGTAAGCATTAAGAAAAACAAGCATCTGCATAATTATAGCCTTTAACTTATTGATTGCATACTATAATTAATATTTAACTATTGGGAAGGAAGGAAGGAAGGAAGGAAGGAAGGAAGGAAGGAAGGAAGGAAGGAAGGAAGGAAGGAAGGAAGGAAGGAAGATTTGTGGGACACAAAGATCATAGTCAATATTATTTAGAATACCTTTTCTTAATTCACAGCTATTGTTGATAGAGCCAAGCTGTTATTACTAAAAGCAGATGGCTACTCACAAAACACATTCTCTTGCTCCCTGTGTGCAGTTCACACACTCGTTCATTGCAACCTGATCAGAGCAGCAGTGGCAAGGCCAAGCACAGCAGGACATTCAGCAGCAATAGGGTTTTGTCACACTGGTAGCTTCTAATCAGATGTTCAGAAAGTCCCTCAGGGTGCCTTGAATTTCATCAGATGTATGCACAATCCTGCAGCCTTTGTTGGAAACTGCAGCCACTGCTTGGCAGTGGTCTGTGTTACTCTGTATGTTGTGAGTGCCAGCATGTACTGGTGGTATAGATTCATCAAACTGATGGTATTCTGGTCTGACCAGGTCTTGAAACTTGAGTAGAATTCTTGGTATCCAGAGTTTATTAGTCCTTGGGAGGTTTTTGCATAGTAACTCTCAGTACACACTCTCCTTCTCCTTGTCTTGCTGTTTTATGGTCACTTTTTCTCCACCACCAACCACCAGTACCTATGGGATCCATTCATACAAATTCACACAAAAGGCACAGACTTCCATTGACTTTGTGTCTCCTGCTTTATTCTTTATCACCCTTTAAATGAAAAATTGTATTATGCAAGAATAGCATGGATTACTAGGCAACATTCTTAGTAAACCTATAAGAGAGTTTTACTTCCCTGAATCATGTTAATCACGGAAGTACGCAGCAGACCATGTGTCAATGCCAATTAAACAATAAAAGGATAAGCTGCTACCCATGCTTACAGCTACAGCTTCCTATTGGTTTGTATCCACCTAGTTGAAAGGAACATTTATTTCCTTACTTCAAGACAGACACAATCACAAAAGAAGTTTCCAGTCCCCAAAAGTTGTTCACAACTATTTTACAAGGCTGGGACAGACAGTAAGCAAAGAAAGCAATTCAGAGGTAGGTAAGAATGCCAGGTAGAGATAACTGAGCTACCTTCTAAAAAGAAAAATGTTGAAGCAAATCAGTCACTCCGGAAAAGAAAGTCAGGAAAGACAAAAAAAAAAAAACAAACCCACAAAAAAAACCCCACAAAGAAATATCAATACAAGATAAAGAAAGTATGATTATGGAGTACCATCTTACAAAATGCCTGAGAAGGAGATGAGATTTGAATCTGCCTTTTACAGGCCATTTGGAAGAGGAAAAAGTGAAGACAAAAATGATCTACAACTCCAGGGCTGGGTTGGCCTTCTTGGTGAGCCACAAAGACAGGCAGCTATGCAAAGGGAAATAGGCAGCATGTATTGGGGTTGGAGCCCCTATGTGTCTAGTTCCCATGCTCCAGTACTTGACATATGAGGCTGTAGACAAGGACAAGGAACCTTCAGAGCAGCACATTTCTCAATGCATATTCTCCAGACTATCAAAATACAGTTTATTTAAAAAACTCCTGGCAGGCATTACCATCTGCAAGACAAGGCACACCAAAGAAAGATGTCAGCTGCCTCACCTCTCCAGAACAGGAATACTAAATAATCAGCCATAAAAAAGATTGTAGGAGTGTCACCTTCAAGTGCGCAGAAAGCAGAAAGTCTTGCCCCATGCCGTGCAAGGCAAGGCAAGCGCTGTCTATGTGCAAGGCCTCTTGCCAAATCCAGCACTATAGTCTAAGGGTACAACAAAAGCCCTTGCCCTTCCTCCCCCTCTACTTTGCCCAAGAGAGACCACATCTGGAGTATCATGTCCAGTTCTGGGCTCCACGGTTCAAGAGAGACACAGAAATACTAGAGAGAGTCCAATGGAGACTACGAGGATGGTTAAGGGACCAGAACATCTCTGTGGGGCTGTTTTGTCAGGAGAAGATGAGAGAGGATCTTATTAATGTTTACAAATATCTGAAGGGTGGGTGTCAAGTAGAAGGGGCCAGTCTCTTTTCAGTGGTGCCCTGTGATAGGACGAGGGGCAATGGTCACAAACTGGAACACAGGAAATTCCACCTCGACATAAGGAAAAACTTCTTTCCTGTGAGTGTGATGGAGCCTGGAACAGGCTTCCCAGGGAGGTTGTGGAGTCTCCTTCTCTAGAGACTTTCAAAACCCACCTGGATCTGTTCCTGTGTAGCCTGCTCTGGGTGATCCTACTCTGTCAGGGGTGTTGGACTCAATGATCTCCAGAATTTCCTTCTAATCCCTACCATTCTATGATGCCATGATTCTATGAATGCTGTGCTGTGACTTGGGTATGCCTTGAAGTTTTTAGGCAGCAAAGTATGAAGAGGGAGGTCAGGAGAAAAAAGAAAATCAAGTCCAGATGCCACCCTTTGACAGGCACAGTAGGCTTTGGGGATTGCTTGAGATTCCTTCTGTATGGGTCACTATATACCCTGCCTTCCTGAAAAGGAGAGGAAAGGGAAGCAGAAGGGGAAGGGAAGAAGGCACTGAAAGAGGAAAAGTAATGCTTGGAAAAATGTGGGCTTTCATTGGAAGGACTATCTGAGAGAGTTGGAGCTGTTCAGCACAGAGAAGAGAAGGCTCATGGGCATTTCCCAGAGAGATTATGGCATCTCCACCCACAGAGTTATTCAAAACCCATGTCTGGGCAACCTGTGGCTCTGGGATCCCCTGAAAACGTGGAAGGAGGTCACCTCCCAGACAATGTCACTGTGGGTTTGGGTTGGAGGGGAAAGGCAAGGGATGAAGGGAGAGTTGTCACAGTGCAAGGTCAGGGAGAAGAACTCAGAAGAAAGGAGAGCACTCAGCCTCACAGTGGATCCTTTCTGTGCCAAGTGCTGGGAAAGTCTCTGCCATGGTAACAAGGAATGGAGCTGGGGAGCAGAGATGATCAGTGAACAAAGGACAACGCCAGTGGGTGTGAACAGTGGGGAGATGAGGTCATAGAGGAATTCATTTCCTATTGGTCCCTGCCACCCAAGGAGAGTGCTTGCTCCCACTGCCCAGGTGACCAGAGGACCAGAACCTGCACAGGAGAG
Source organism: Todiramphus chloris collaris (assembly GCA_025345505.1). Lineage (NCBI taxonomy): Eukaryota > Metazoa > Chordata > Aves > Coraciiformes > Alcedinidae > Todiramphus > Todiramphus chloris. The sequence goes on from JANVCC010000044.1 coordinate 960,678, forward strand.
GACTTGAGCGTGAGCCCTTCTTTGGTTTTGGCCTCCCTGCCTCAGACAAGCCTTGGCCGGGCCAGCAAGGACAGGTGCTGGCAACGCAAGCCCAGCAACAGAAACCACCAGCAAGGACCAGCAAGGAAAAGAAGGCCAGGCAGGCAGGTGCAACATGGAGACAACTCAAGCCACTGCCAGCAGCATGACCGGAGCAGAGGAGATCTACACGGTGCCTGAGCAGGAGAGGGAGCCCCAGGAGAGAGGTTTGGGGGACTCCTCCGATGTCAGCGAAGCAAAAGCCCAAAAGAGCCGCTCCTCCCGCTCCTCCCGAGCCGGGCTGCTCTTCTCTGTGAGCCGCGTAGACCGGCAGCTGCGCAGAGGCTGCTTTGCTGAGCGCTACGCAGCCCGGGTCCCTGTCTATCTGGCTGCAGTGATGCAGTGTGTGACGCACAAGGCCCTGGACATGGCTGGCAGGATTTCCAAGAAAAGCAAGCAGCAGCGCATTTCTCCATCGCACTTGCAGGTAGTGGTGCAAAAGAGCTCTCTGCTCAAGCAGCTCCTGCAAGGTGCTGTGCTCAGCCACTGCGGCCAAGCTGCCCCCCAAAGCCAGCGCGCAGCCTCACCCTCCAAAAAGGAGATGACCAGGAGGAAGAAGAGAAGCTCCAGGCAAAAGGCTGCTCCTGCCCGTGCCACTGCTGCTGGCAAGTAAGAAGAAAGCAGCAGCTCTTGCCCCGCGCTGGCACAGCACATGCTGCTATGCGGGCAAGGCTCTTGCCACGTCTGGCACGGTGGCCTGAGAGAACAATAAAAGCTTTTGCAACATCATGTGGGACATTGGGCTTTTTGTGCTGTGTGTTGGGACTAGTGTCCTCACTTGAGACTTTGAGAAGGCAGGAAAAGCTGCTTCCTGACACTGGCTCCTACTCATTTTCCCCCACTTTTCCTGTTTATTGCCACACTTGAAGGTCTTCTGGATGTCAAGTAGGTGTCCCATATGTCTAGGCTGAGGTCAGTTTTCCTTGCACCTCCAGGGAAAGAGAGGCCAGAGAAAGGAAGGGCCATAGGCAAGTTGCTGTCTGGTTTCTATATCCAAATGCATTCCACTCAAAACAGCTACAAACAGGTGATGCATCTCATTGCAGGATTTCTTAGTGGCTTAGCTTTGGCTGAAGAAACATCTAAAACACCTTCTTCTTTTACTTTTGGCCTACTAACAAGTTTCAGAAGTGGTTTGTAGTGGAGACGAGGGGAGACACGCATCTCGTTGTCTTTAAGCCTCAAGAACAATATGTAACACAAAACCACATCCCTAAGACACATGGGAAATGATCTCAATGGCTCCACAAACTTCTTCTTGCTGATGTAAATGATCCCTATATAAATATTGATATTATGGGGAGTTTCCAAAATAACATGGCATTCCTGACTAATAATGGGACTCCAAATGCAACAGGCACCTTTTGCAGTTCTAGATTTAATATATTTTCAGCATATTAGGGCAATCAGCTGTTATAAAAGAGCACCTGAGACCTGAAAATCTAAAAATACACCAAGGATAACCTGTCAGGCAGTGTTTTGGTTTTCTTCTTTCCTGATGTTGAGGTGTGTGGTAGAAGAAAACCTGCCATGAGAAAGAGACACAGGAGAGCAAGTCCTTAAGTTTGATCCATGCTGAAATATGATAAATAATTGCACTAGAATTTCTGTCTATAAAGGGAACTGTGTTCTGCGTTTGTTTAATCACAAGGTATATTTTCTAGCTCTGGGACAAGAGTGGAGGAGGAGAGAGCAGTTGCTCTAAATGATATCAGTCATTTTCAGAGCCTTTAAGGTACACTAAGGGAGAGAAAATGAATGCAATGGCAGAAAGGAAATCAGTGCAGAGAGGGAAAGGGGTTGGCAGTGGCACATGGCTGGTGATTCAATATTTTGGACAAAAGAGGATCTTGGTGCTATAGAGAGAATCATCAGGGGCAGCATGGGGAAGTGGGGGAGGACAAAATCCCCTATTTGCTGGGACAAGACAGAGGAAGAGCACTAGCATGGGCTGAGCTTTTATTCTCAGCTGCAGACTGGGTGGTGCTGACTGCCTGTGGCCATGGAAGGCAGAGAAGCAGAGGTCATTGTCTGTCCTTGTCTTGAGTGAGGAACTGCCTGTTGTGGCATTGACTTTGCTCACAGTCGTGGGGGCTTCAGGAGCCCTGCACGGCCAACCCCTGACATTGTTGTCAGCAGGCATGTAAATGTAAATGTTTTGCAAAAGAGGAATTCTTAACAACCCTCATGGTGGCCTGTGTTGCAGCACCACCATGGCACTGGGGAATCACCCTTGCTACCTAGGAAAGTCCTGTTACTATGGAAATGCTGACTCCTTAATGAGGCCTTGTGCAGCTTTTCCCTCAGCACCATGGGACACTCCCCTGTGCCATCTGGGCCAGCAGAGCTTTGACCCACTGGGTCCGTTACCCAAAGTACTGAGTAGGGTCATGAGATCCACGTGCTTGGTTCAGGCACTGGCAGCATATTGCTGTTGTGGGTTCTTGGGCAAAACCACCACTTATTGCTCAGTCGCTTTCAGATAAAATTTGGGATTTCACCCTTTACTTAGCTTGGGTTTTGGTTCCTTCTCATCCATTTTTCATTCTTCCATCTGCTTATCCATTTACAGCTGCTTCCTGGAAGAGCCATTGTCACCTGCTCCTCTCTTCCCTCTTGTGATCCTCAGCTGTGCTACCCTTTCTGTCTCAGGGATGAAGTGATTCCTGTTAGATACCCACTGTGAAATCTCTCCCCAAGCCCCAAATTCCAAACCCCAAACATCAGATGTTGTCCTTAAAGACTGAAACAAGCACAGATTGCTGCTGAGAAAACTGCCATCGACTATGGTGAGGTGGAGATGGGGAAAAAGCAGCTGATTGCATGGCATACCCAAACTTACCTGCAATTTAGATGCTTAGGTGGCCTTGTGGACCTGGCCTTTGTTAACCATGAAAGGTGAAGCTCTTGGAGTCCTGGCCTGTGATGGCAGTCATGCTCTGTGATTTGAAGGAACGTCTGGAAAGAAAGGTACCCACATCTTGTGGGTAGGAACATAAAAATGGGGCAGAGCACATTTTCTGGTCAAAGGGAGATATATTGTAAAGGACTTAAGATCAAGAGATCTTAAGCTCATAGATAATTTCAAAAGCAAAGTATGTTAAACTTCCTTATAGTGATCTCTGTCACTTATACTAATGAATCAGGGCTACCAATAGAGATCATAAGGGTGTAAGAGACAGCCTGTTTGCCTGTCTTCAGAGAACCGGTAGTCACCAGACAAACAAGGTGTTATTCAATCTCACGCCAAGTAGACATGAGGAGAAGGGTCACAAGGCTACCCACACTCTCCAACAGTCTCAGCTTGAGTGGAACATAAATGGACATGGAGATAACAGTCAACAGCTCAGGGGCCCAGGGACGTGCTGTGCCACAGGTCTAATGAAACTCCAGAATCTTAGTTCCCATGGGACAGGCCATCATCATCTGGGCTGAAGGAGACTCAGACTTCATTTAACAGCTCTACATCCACCTGGGTCATAATGACAGGACTATTCTTCTTCCTGCCTCTGCAGGGTGGTACAAAATAAAGAACCATATAATGTTCTTCAGGAGCACACTGGTGATGTCAGTGTTTGGCAAGAATGACAGTCGTGAAAAAAAGAGTGCATCAGGAGGTGCCCTGCTTCAGAAACAAGGTCCTGGGACAGCAAAGGTCCCTTTCAGTTGAACTTCTTCTGTGAGTCTGTGTGAGTAGGAATAATCTCTGGCTCTGAAGTGAAAGCCAAGGAGGGATACAAAGAGTAAGAAAGGCAGTGAAGCTCTCAGTTATCAATTTCAGACTGAGTTATCCAAATGTAGGTACCACACTAATGGTTTCATGCTGAAGTCAGGAATGATCCCCTTTAGGAAAGGGTTATTTCTTTTTATCCACCTCTTTTTCACTTTTAAAATTTTGTCAGATCTTTAATAGGATATAGTAATTTTTATGGTGGTGTTGCCTTGAAAAAGGGAAATTAGCCACTCAGTCATCTCAGTGTTCCAGAAACATCTACAATGTGTGTCTAGCTTTATAAATGTAACTGTGAATGTCTTGCTTTTATTTTCAGATGCTTTTTCTGGTTTTCAGTTCTGCTTTTGTCATGTTTGGTAGAAAAAGCTGAACTTCTGTAGGATTCAAGTAGGAATGGACTAATGTACCAGGTTTGTCAATGCTCAGGGTTACAACATCAGCAATAGTTTCCTCCATTAGATGAACATATCTTCAAACCAGATGGTAAGTGGCTAACTGTTTTTTTTTCAGTGTGTTCACATTTTGGAGCACAGCCATGGCTGGCTCCTGTTGCTGAAAGGGGTTCCAGTTTTCCCATTTCTCTTCTACTGAAAAAGAACAGCTGGCTCAACTGCTACATGTTTCTCAGGAAGTTTTCAACAACAGTTGCCTGCAGTTATTCTCTTGAATTAACATATAAGGCAGGAACCTTCAAAGGCTTGTAGGGAGAGGTGTAGGACTTTTTTTTTTTCTTCTCCTCTAAACTTCTGCCAAAGAGAAAGATCCAGAGGAATAATGAAATCAGTATGGTCCATTATTTTGAAAATCACATCCCAGTTAGCAGCCTTATGCAGAAGGAATGATCCTGCAGGCAATTAGTTCCATGAAAGCTGATAGGTCAGTGGAATATATGGCATTTTTTAACCATTAGACCTCCTAGTGAGATATGTCAACACAGAGACTGGGTAAGATTTTCCAAAGCATAATTGTCAGCATAGAGCTGCAGGAAGACTTTTGAAATATGAGTAAATGGGATGGTGCTAAGAGTGTACACCCTGAGTCAGGGTCAATGCAAGAACTACACTCCAGGGTGCAGATACCTCTGCTAGCTCAGTCCAAAAAACTGCTGTGGGTAGCAGCCTGGCAAAAACACACAAAGCTGGTTTCTGTGCTACAGAGGTAATCACGTTCACTTCCTGCATGTTCACTTCCTTCATTTCCTGTTGTCAGCCTCAAAAGTGAGCAGAAGCAAAACCCTTTACAGGGTTGCTCACCCTCCTGAGAAGAAAAGCCCCACTAGCACCATATTTTCTCGCAGTTTCTTTCAAATAATAGAGTTGAAGCTCTAGAGTCCCAAAGATATATGAAACACAAATATAGCAGGGAAAAATAACACCTTATTAGATCAACTGATACACTCAGAAAAAAAACTCGCTACACAGTAGTTTATTCTGTGTGCTAGTTAAAATCAAGAAAACAAACTATTTTTTGCAGCCGTGTCAATAGTTCTGGTAAAACTACCTGCCCAGGATGGCTGCATATGAGGAAAAATGATTAGTTATCTCTAATAAAAAGGAACAGTAATTAGTCATTTTGTGTTATGACATTAATTAGACTGTATAGAGAAATTGAGACAAATGCATTTGAATAGTATCTCATCTTATGTTATCATTACTTTAAATTAATTAAGAAATACCCAAAGAGCTCAAGAAGAAAGAGAGGAAAGACATGAGACAGGTGAAAGCCTAGAGCCTAGCCTTAACTACATGGAATAAAAAATTCTTTTCCTTCTTTGAAGCTTCAGCAAGGCTTCCTTCACCTGCTTGTTTATCAGACTGTAAATGAGAGGGTTCAAAGTGGGGCTGACAGGACTGTAGAAAAGGGAAAGAACCTTTCTCCCTCTCAGATGAGTTACTTCTCCCAGGCCCCATGTACATGAAGATGGTGTTTCCATAAAACAGACCCACCACAGTCAGGTGGGAGCCACAGGTGCAGAAGGTATTGTGCCATCCACAGAAAGGCTGGTGTGAAGCCAGAGAGGCTTGTAGAATACCAAACATGAACTCAAAAGCCCATGATACTGCAGCAATGGCAAGGCACACCTTCCAGTTCATGATGAGGGCATAGCAGTGGGGATGGCAGATAGATCTCAACATAGAGATCATAAGAAATTACGTCCAGCAGCATGCACTCTGTAAGTGCAAGGATTAAGTAAAAATGTATCTGTGTCCCACACCCAGCAAAGAAGATGGTTGTGACTTGTCCAAGGAGGTTCCTCAGCATATGGGAGACATTGTTGGAGGCACAGCAGATGTCCACAATGGAGAGGTGGCAGATGAAGAAGTACATTGCTCTGTGGAGGTGGCAGTCCGGGCAGATAAACAGAAAGACAAGTGCATTTCCCATCAGAGTGGCAAAGGACAGAGAAAAAGCCAAAGAGGCAGAATGACAGGACTGGGTTGCTGGGGAACTCAAGGAGAGTGAATTCTGTGACAGCTGTTCCATTCTGCATGCTGTGCTGTAGGTGAGGAATCACCCACTGCAACCACAGAGATCTGGAAGGGAATGAGCAAGGAAAAGGAAAGAAAATTGAGTTTTCCTAAGAATGTTGTGTCCTTTACCCTTTATACTGCAACTCCTTTCTCCCTGTTTTTCCCTCTGACTCCAATAAAAGGTGCATACGGCCCTCATCGTGCTGAATTATGGAGATCTGAATTGCGAGCTCCAATCTCTGCACAAAGTCTGCAAAACAGTTTTGAATGATCTCATATAACTTTACTGCCTAGCTTGCCTTCAATGTCTTTCTTTTTCAGGCTTGTTTGTTGGGGTGTTTTTTTGGGTGGTGACATTTCTCTGTTGGAGAAAATAACAGCATTCTATTATGATAGGACAAGGGGCAGTGGTTTTAAACTAGAGCAGGGTAGATTTAGATTGGACATTGGGAAGAAGTTCTTTACTATGACGGTGGTGAGACATTGGAATAAGTTGCCCAGAGAAGTTGTGGATGCCTCATCCCTGAAAGTGTTTAAGACCAGGATGGATGAGGCTCTTAGCAACCTGGTCTAGTGGGAAGTGTCCCTGCCCAAGGCAGGGGGTTGGAACGAGATGATGGACCCTTAAAAGGTCCCTTCCAACTCAAGCCATTCTATGATTCTATGATTTTATGATGAAGATTGAAGGTGTCCATTAAGGTGAAGTCACAACATCTTCAAAGCAGTTCTTTTAAATTAAGCACATATTAAATTCAAATTTCACAGAATAATTGAAGTTTGACCATTAAACTAAATAGCATTTCTTATCCATTGCTGTGTTCTCTTTAACTCAGTGAAGTGCATTCACACAGAATCCTGCAGCTGCTTGATCCATTTCTCTATATCCTAATTTCATTTCAGATTTCTGAACAGAGAGTTGCTGTTGGATGTATAGCACGTAATTACTGCTAAAAGACTGTTACAGAATTACAGAATGTTTGGGGTTGGAAAGGACCTCCAAAGATTATCAAGTCCAACCCACTGCCAGAGCAGGACAGAACTAGAGCAGATCACTCAGAAAGGAACTAATAATAAATGTTGCTAACATTTATATACAAGGGCTTCCTTAACTGTAGCATCTGGACAAATGTGATTTGTTCAGCTCCATGTTTTTGGTTAGGGAAACTTTATTAGAAAGCTCTGTGTGCTTTCTTAGGCAACAGAAGAAACAAAGAACTGTTCCACTCTGTTCAGTTCCCCACATTCATTTACTTTTAAAGCCAAAGTTTTCTGTGTAGTGTGTCTGAGTAGACACTGTTTTGATTGCCAACAGGCAGTAGACAAATGAATCTCAAGTACAAATCCCCAGAGTTTCATAAGTGAACTCTGGGGATCCTTCCAGAAAGTAAACACCACTTCATTCTGAAAGGGAAATGGCATTGCACTTACATGGCATTGTATTTACTGGCCCTTCATTCATATGGGTTTCTTTCCTGTTAAACAGTCTCCTCCATCACTTTCCCATTTAAGCCTTCGCTGCTTCCCAGAATTTCCCTGCCTCCAATAGCATACAGAGCTTTTTTATATCTGAGATACTGGCATAGGATAAATCCAAGTGTCAGGAGTTGCCAAGTCCAGAATCTTGATGGTATATGTCCCCATGTTGAGCCAAGTAGTGAGGCTGAACATGTGTTTTCCAGCTGGCACACAAACATGTACATGCATACATACACACATACATGTCACATAGATCCACACTGATTGAAAACAAAGCCCTTGCAGAAATGCAAGCAGCCTCGCTCCTGTTCCCTGTCAGGCTAATCAGGATGAAAGATACTCAGTGGAAAATACATACATATGTACACACAGAAGTCCGTACAGGTCCCATCAGCAGCTGACCTTAGACAGTGTATCTAGTACTTGGTCCCAGGATCCCATGACCTCCCAGCTGCCTCAGTTACAAAACCACACACATGGAAACAGGTCTCTTCAGTAGCTGCTCCAGACCTACAACCTTACCAGATCATCCTGGTCTTTTCCACAGACATCTTGGGCCTCTCAGTCCCTCTGGTAGTTGATTCTCAGAGACTGGTCTCTTCAGTATCTAGCCCAAACCTATGGCCACTACAGTCCCTGGGTCCCAAGCCCCTTATTTTACTTGCTGACAAGTCCAGCTTGATACTTACTAGCAGTTGTACATGTTGACATGCACACCTTCATAATATGCACACATTTCAGTCTCCTCATCTGCTGGTGCATCAAGTCCATGATCCACTATGGCTGAAGGTCTCTTTCCAGTTGCTGGCACTTAGATATGACACACAAAGTAGAGACATCCTCACCCAGGATAATAGAAATTGAGTTTAATAAGAACACAGGACAGATTGTGGTGAGATCATGGGCAAATCAGAATAGACAACAACCTGTAGTGTATGTGGATCCTGTGTTTTATTTAACAACCAACAAGATTAGCCACTACTTGATTATTTGTCTCTCTCGCATGCACACGTGAAAACACATGTGAGCTGATGAGGTTCAGCACATACACAGTGCTGCAACCCAGAGACAGCAACTTCCCTTCCCAGTAGGGAGGTTACCGCAGATCAGTCATGCAAAAAGTCACGTTAGTTCCTGCTGTGCAGCTGCTTGCCATTAGCAGTTTCTGAGGTTGCTGGTCCCTGGGCATTCCGTGACATATGTTTTCATGCAGTTCTCTGGTCTCCAAGCTTGATCTTCCCTCTCTTTCAGGATATTTCCTTCAGACAGGATCTTTTTCTTTCTGGGTCCCCTTCTTCTTTTCAAGATCACTTTTTCTTTTGATGAACCCTTCTTTCTGTCATCACCTCTTCTTTCTGGAAGCCCATATCCACAGCTTTCACAACCTAAATTGTCTCTGTGAGTAGTACAATGCCTTATCAGCCTCCTGGTTAAAAGTTCTGGTTCCTATCTCCTTATTAATTGTAGGATTTGGGACATGCCACTGTTGCTTATTCCAGGTATTACCTAAATTTACAAGCCCACACTGGTTGCAGTTAGAAAGTATCAGTCTTCTCCTTGGCAGTTCAGAATCAGTTTCAGACATTCACACACACAAATCTTGCTATACACATGCACATAGTCATGTGTTGCCTTTTAACATTCACAGATGAAGCTACTTTTTTGTCTGTGACAGGTGTTCAGATGCAGGGCATGGCCAAAGAAATGCATTCCCCCCCTTCAGTCTGTGAAGCAAGAAGGGAAGAGTCAATACTTGTCTAGTGAGTCTTATACCCAGACAACATGGTTGATCTGTCTACTGTGACAGCTCTGGGAAAAGCCACATCAGGATGCTCTGTTGCTTCTGCCTAGGTTACTTGGGTTCCTATGCCTGCCATTGCTGCTCTGTACTCCTTTGTGTTTGTGAAGATGAACCTTTAACCACACTACCTAATGTGGATGCTGAAAAGCTGCTAGCAGAGGAATTTTCCTAGGTTCTCACAATATTCTGTGAGAACCCTGCCTTTCTCACACGTGTTATGAGAAATAGTAGGACGGTTTTGTAAACTAGACTAGCACATGGTGTTTCGATAAGTTTTGTTTATGGTACATTGTAAAAATATTTTGAAATAGGTGCTGTAGGACTTTAACCAATCACCCTAGGAGATGTGTGATTGCTGACCAATCGCCCTATGGGGCTGGGGTATAAAAATGGGGTTGTAAATTAATAAAGTAGCTTCTTTTGCCTGCTCTTGCTGAACTTATATGTTGCTGCGTCTCTCCGCTCCCGGCATAAACAGCGACAACCTAACACCTATAACACTGGGAAAATGAGACACTGGAGATGGTCCAACGTTGAAGGTCATTGGTGTAAAATGCTGTTTGTGAGAGGCAGGAGATCTATCTCACCTGCTTGTTCCTGAGTTGCTCTATAAAAAGCATTGTGTGCAGTATGTTTTGTTAAATAGACTGTGTCTGTGGCAGACTGCTGGATACACCACTTTGTGCTGGGGGAATGCCACAGAAAGTGAGGAGGATGCTCTTTACCTGAGTGCTGCTACAGGGGCCAAAGCTGGGGAGGGAGGAGGAAGGAAAGGGAAAGGGAAAGGAAAGGGAAAGGAAAGGAAAGGAAAGGAAAGGAAAGGAAAGGAAAGGAAAGG